>OY804260.1:34161974-34552069 GCA_963680825.1 Meiosimyza decipiens
TCTTTAGTCAAACATGACTATCCTAAGTGAACTATGCACTAACTCGCAGAATTCGCCCTAGCAAATTTGCACACTAAGCAAAAAAAATTGCAAACAAACGAAAGTCAAAAAGTGGCAATGCAGGCATTACATTTGAAGCAGCTTCCCAGCTTAATATGACTAACCTAATTGAATTGTGGACTATGACGCAGAATGCATACTAGCAAATAAATGTAAGTCCTGCAAACACATTTCTTCTTTATCTCTTTTGGTGGAATTGGTTAAAAAGAGCTAGTAACAGCAACAAAAAATAAATGACCTTAAAAATAAATAAATGCCAAAAATTCAATAAACTTTTAGAATTGATAAAATTTTAAATTTTTGTAAGTAGATGTGTAATCTATACAAATTCAAGCAGCTGCAAGAACTGGTAAGCTTTGTGATTCCCAAAATACGAGTAATTCCCTATTATAAAAATATTTAGAATCGTTTTGATGAAAAAAGCTGCATCAGATGTAATTCTTGAAAGAAGTTACGAGGGTAGATGTTGCCAGAAAACTTCGCCCTGAGTGTGCGTGCATCAATCAACTTCCTGCCAGTATATAATAATAAATTTTACCCAAGCGTAATATTGAAACTATTCCTATTATGCAAATTATATCAAATAAAATAAAAACAGAAAATTCATTATTTTTTTTTTCGAGGAAATAAACTAAAGTAGAATATGAAAGACACAGCTGTACTATTTTCATTGTTTCTTATGTAAAATTTTCATTGGCAAGAGCAGGATGCATGATCTCATCTATTCTCACACAAATAGGGCAGATGTGATTAATTTCTCCCCGATGCTCTAAGCAAATTAACCGGTAAAATACGATAATATTAACGGTTCAATACTAAGTTTTGTAACGGCAATAATTGTATGTAAATACATACATATATAAATACATATATGGCTGAAATTTATTTCGAAAACGGATGCAGCGATTTTGATGAAACTGGGGGATTGATGGGGATTTGGTACATATGTAAACAGAATTAAGATTGGGTCAGGTTTTAAGATTCTAAGATCTCTAACAGGGCGTGACACAGCCCTAAACTTAAATTTTTATAACGTCATGTCTCGCAAACCATTCAAGATATTGTAATGAAATTTGGTAAACAGATACAGATTTTAAATGTCTTGAATGCTGCCAAAAGTGGGCGGAATCAAAAAAGTGGGCGTGTCACATTTCAATAATTGAAAATTTTGATTCAATATAACTCGAAAAAAGCACTGACGATTTTCATAAAAATTTTATACATAATACCACTGAAAGCAGCCAATCATATCAAGGTATACTGAGGCACATCCCACAATATTTATAAAGGTTATAGTAGGACAACTAACAATGTAGTCCATACGAAATTTAACATAGTAGATATAATTTTTAAAGGTATTTTATAGCCAAAAATGGGTGCAATAATACATGTAGGCGTGGCACCTCCCATACAAGCAAAAACCGTTAAATGTTGTATTTAGTGTGCTATGAGAGTAATCTTTTTAAAATTTAGTGTGGAGGTGTCAGTTACTGTAAGCTTTCAAATTAAATGAAGTTCGACGTGATTGCACTAGTAGGCGTGGCACCTCCCATACAAGCAAAAAACGTTAAATGCTTTATTTAGTGTACTTTACGAGTGATCTTAATAAATTTGGTGCTAAGATGTGGGTTACTATAAAATTTGAGATTAAATGGATTTCAACGGAATTGCATCAGTGGGCGTGGCACCTCCTACACGAGCATAAATCGTTTTGTGTTATATATGGTGCACCATGAAAGCAATCCTAACAAATTTTGGTATAGAGATGTCGGTTACTATGAGCTCTAACATTAATTGGATTTCGAAGGGATTGCACAAGTGGGCGTTACACCTCCCATACAAAATAAAAGCGTTTTGATTTATATTAAGTATACTATGAGAGTAATCTTAATAAAATTTTGTACAGAGATGTCGGTTACTATAAGCTTTAAAATAATCAGTACGGGTGGGTGTGGCACCTCCCATTCAAGCAAAAAACATTTAAAGCTATTTTCAGTGTGCTCTGAAAGTACTCTTTTTAAAATTTGGTATAGGGAGTTCAGAGAGTATAAGCTTTGAAATTGAATGGATTTCGACGGGATTCCATCAGTAGGCGTAGTACCTCCCATTATAACAAAATGTTGTATGTATGTCATTTTGTGATTCATTTCAATATATTTTGACTATTTCAACATTTTCTTTTCAACTTTGGCAATTTTTTTCCAACTTAACTAAATTTACTATGATGTATCAATTTTTTTTTCGAGATTTTCAACTCCATTCAATTTTTTTCGAATCTTTCAACCACTTCCAACTTTTCAACTTTTTCCAACTTATTCAACTTTTTCAATCTTATTCAACTCTTTTTGATTTTTTCAACTTCTTTCAATTTATTTCGAATTTTTTAACCTCATTCAACATTTTTTGAGTTATACAATTTCTTTCAACTGTTCAAAATTTTTCAAGGTCTTAAAATTTTTTTAACATTTTCCATATTTTTCCGACTTTGTCAACCTCATTCAACTTTTTTCGATTTTTTCAACCTGTTCCAACTTTTTTTAACTTTTTCCATTTTTTCCAACGGTTCCAACATTTTACAACCACTTTCAAATTTTTTTAACATAAAATATTTTTTCGACTTAGTCAACCTCATTCAACTTTTTTCGACTTTTTCAATCTGAATAAATTTTTTGTGAGATTTTCAACTTATTTCGAATTTTTTAACCTCTTTCAACTTTTTCAACCTCATTAAATTATCTCGACTTTTTCAACCTCATTTAACTTTTTTAGAGAAACTCAACTTTGTTCAAATTTTTCAACTTTTTTCAATTTATTTCGACTTATTTAACCGCATTCAAGTTTTTTGAGTTATTCAACTTCTTTCAACCGTTTCAACATTTTACAATCTCGTTAAATTTTTTGAGTCATTTTCCATATTTTCCGACTTCCTCAACCTCATCGAACTTTTCTCGACTTTTCAACCTCATTTAACTTTTTTCGAGATTTTTAACTTTTTGAAGATCTTCTAGTTTTTGAAGATTTTCGGTTGAACTTTCAACTTTTTCAACACTTTTCATAGCGTTAGTGTTCGTGTTGTTAGTGTTAGTGTTAGTGTTCGTGATGTTAGTGTTTGCGTTAGTGTTAGTGTTAGTGATAGTGCTAGTGCTAATGTAAGTGTTAATGTTAGCGTTAGTGTTAGTGTTAGTTTGAGTGTTAGTGTTGTTAGTGTTAGTGTAGTTGGTGTTAGTGTTAATGTTAGTGTTGGTTTTGGTGTTAGTGTTGGTGTTGGTGTTAGTGTTAGTGTTGGTGTTATTGTTAGTGATAGTGTTTCAACCTCTCTCATCTTTTATTTGTTCCATTTTTTCCCAACTTTTCCAACATTTTTTGCCTTTTCAACGCATTTATTTTTTGCCCTACTTTTTTAAACCATTTTGACGCATTTCAACATTTTTCATGTCTTTCAACTTTCTTAATTTTAATTTTCGGCTTTTCAATATTTTTTAAATATACCACTAATTCAATATTATCCAACTTTTTTCAACAAATTGCATATTTTTTCGATATTTTCAACCTCAAAAAGAATAACCGAACAATGGTTGGTCTCCTGGAACTTGATATTATGTGTTAGAATAACCGTGTTCCAATTTAATTTAGTTGTAATTCATTTTATTGAAAGAATTTTTCAGATTAAAGCGTATATTTTTTTCTGTATATTTATATACCGTACACAGAGGGTATATTCACTAAGTCATTCCGTTTATAACGCATACAAGGGGGAGTGGCAGGTATAGAACAGTATATATATTCTTAATCAGCGTCACCACCTGAATCGATATAGCTATGTCCGTCTGTCTGTCTGTGTGTCTGTTGAAATCACGTTTACGGTGAGCAAGCTAATTCAATAAAATTTTGCACACAGGTCACACCTCCTTACAAGCTGCTAGCATATAAAACTGGGCGAAATCGGTTAAAAGACACGCCTACCCCCTTACTTTATGTATATAAGGCCAAGCCCATTTAGAAAAAAAATTTCAGCGATTTTGATGAAACTTGGTGATTTGGAGCACAGGCCGTCATATATAGGATTGGATTAGGATTTAGGTTTTCAAATGCTCTTAAAGGGGAGTGGGAGAGCCCTAACTTTCAACTTTTATTGCGCCATAACTCGTTAATCGTGAGAGATATTGTGAAGAAATTTGGTACACGGATACAGATCATACATGTCTTGAGTTGTGCTTAATTGGGCGGAATTGGAAAAGTGGGCGTTTACTTTTCAATAATTAAAAATTTTGATTCCGTATAACTCTATTATTTTACTTAACCACCTCTATCATGAATTTCCGTAGGAAAAGGATTCTTTCGGAATTCTTTTTTTCAAGAGAACAATAGTAATATTTGAGGAATGGAAAACTGTATATCAAGGCAGTGCTACCAAAATATTTCCAATTACTTGCGATCAGTCAGTAATGCCACTGTGATTTTGCATATGGGCATTTCCATCGAAAGGTACACCATGACAAAAAAATTAAAAGTTATTAAAAATGCGTTATTATCTGATATTATCTAAGAAAAATATTCAAATTTTATTAATTCAAAAAATTTATACTTGAATTCATTCACAACAGTGGGCAAACCGACTTCAAAATTCCACAAATGCAGTTTCTCTTTTTTGTAATTTTAAAGAGTATTTTGCCTTAAATATTTAAATATATAAGAGAGATGATCGATGATGGGCACAAGTTCTTCTGCAAGTTCTAGCAAGAGCGGAATTGAGAGTAATTGAGTGTAACGAGATCGAACTTTGTGTACGTATACAAATGTGAACGCACAACAGCGCCTCAGTTCTACTTCAACAACCAACGAAGCAGGACCTGCGACAGATAATTGTCAGCAAGCGTATTTTTTTGAAGCGATTTATGATACACCCAAAAAATTTTCAAATTTTTTTCAAACTAAATTTAAGAGGCTTCAATGTGACTCCTCCCTTCCCTTTGAGCGCGGGCCGAAATTTTGGTGAAAAATCTATGAAATTATTTATGCGATTTTAAAAAGTAAAATGTTGTCTCTACATTCCATGTTTGGCACAACATATTTTTGCGAAGCAACTTATTCTTCTATTATATTTACTAAAAATAAGCAAAGAAATTTATTAAATAATGAACATCTAGAGAACTTATTACAAATAAAGGTCTCTAGTATTGAAATTGATTTTGATAAACGAATAAAATATTCAAAAGCTTAATTAATTTATAAATTCTCTAAAAATAAAACATATATTTAACATTTTTCTGATACCACAGCGGCCACTTAATACAACAATAGGTTTTTAAATTTGATTACAACCGAATAAGTGTAAGTATTTTGAATATATAATTTTCATCAAAAATAGGCATATATAGGCGTATATCGCTTGTTTTCAAACATATGCTTCTTCTTATTTTTTCTCCATATGGTTGTTGTACCACATGGAAATTGAATTTGTGCATTAATGTTAGTGCCCATCATTGGAGATGATACATGATGATAGTCATTCCGAATAATCTCTCTTCCAACATCAAAAAGCTTAAAAAAAAGTAAAGACATCAAACTATTCTCTATTAACTGTAAATTTTTAATTTGCTTTAGCTTATGTTCTAATGTCCCGTCCGACGTAAAAAAACATCATTTGTTCTCATTTTGTGGTTAAGAACAGCAGCAAATGTGTCAAAATATTTGTTTAAACAGAGTTTTATGAATACAATTAAAAAAAGAAACAACGCGTGCAAAAAAGTAAAATTTAAAATTTTTAGAGCTGTTTGAAGTTTGTCCCGTCCGAAAAATTTTTGTAAAACTTTTGTAATAATATATATTTACTTTAAATTATAAAAGTTTTACAAAAATTTTTCGGACGGGACAAACTTCAAACAGCTCTAAAAGTTTTAAATTTTACTTTTTTGCACGCTTTGCTTCTTTTTTTAATTGTATTCATAAAACTCTGTATATATATATATATATATATATATATATATATATACATATGTATATATATATATACCCATAAACTACATAGCTTTTCTTGTGATGCTCACCAAATTAAAGCAGCTCGGACTGCATATTCTTTTAAGAAAAATATTTAATTACATACGTTTATTACCGTTTCCTATTCTCTTGCTTAAAATTGATCTCGACTTTACTTTGAATAATATTAAATTTGATTTTATAGTTACTATATAAATTTTAAATATTGTTACGTACATAAATATCAAGAAATCTTATGAATACATGAAAAATTTACCAAGTAAACCATAATGGAAAAATATGTCCCATTCGCAATGTCCCGTCACGACTCATATTATACTTTGTAAGAAAAAAAATAAAAAAGATTTTTCAATTGAACGAAATTTAATAAAAAGTGTAATTATTCCATAACAATTTAAAATTAGTTACGTTGAAAAATGTTGGTAGGTTTCGCTGACTTTTGCTTTTCTTTTGCTTTGACTTTTATTCCACTTTAAAAGTGTACGACGGTCCCATTCGACAGTATGTCAACGTTTACACGAGCAAATTCGGTCTGAGAAATTCTTGTCTACTCTCTTTTGTGAATTTCTTTTGCGTTTACACACGGAAACTAGAATTTGTTTGTGCAAGAAAATTTCAAAGCAATTACTGCGTCAACCCGCCACAACAAACGTAAATTCAAAGCATAATATCAGCTAAAGAATAGAACGAAAGGGATTTCGCGTGTACGACAAATTCTGTACACCACCCTTTCGTTTTTCCCTTCTTGCCTACAAACAGGAAAACTTTCTTTCAAGAGTTTCCTCGTGTAAACGCTGTCTTTGGAAATGTCCATATTTGACATTAGCTTATCTATAATTCCGCATATTTGTCATTAGCTATTCTGTAATTTTGCATACTTGACCTTAGCTTATCTGTCAGCTAAACAAGTTTATAAACAAAAATTTATTATTGTTTAGCTGAAAAATTTATTGTTGATTATAAACTTGTTTAGCTGAGATGAGAAGTATACACAAGAAATGAAGAGCCAGAAGTATTTTAAAACGCTTTTAAAGAAATGGAAGCCTATTGATTTGCCTTGTCGGAATAATCCACAAGAATACGTTTCAATATTAGAGCAACCATGCCATGAAAAACATGTGAAGTTTGCCTAGAACAGGGGCCGGAAAAATTAGAAGTGTGAGTGTGTTGGTGAGAGGAGAGAGGCTGCACCGCAAGAAATTAATTGCAGAAGTCGTTTGCCAAATCTTGCGGCAGAAAGTGAAAAATAAAAAGAGATTAGAAAAGGTATTTAGATTCTAAATATAAGAGCGCAGTGCATTTTTTATTGTGTGTCATCAAAAGAAATTAACGATTTTACGACGAAAAGGCATTTGAAATGTGTTATAATACCTTTTCGTTGTAAGTTCGTTAATTCGCCATAGCTGTAAAAAAGTTCTCTATGTGCATAAAAGAAGACGACAATAACAACAACATCCGAGCGCGATGTTTCTTTGCCAATGGTTTTTCGACAACATAATTAGGGCTGGTGAAACATCGGTAACTATCGACAGACTATCGATAGTTAGTGACATCGTTAACTATCGATAGTATTTTGTTGCTATTGATAACATCGGTAACAAAACTTTTTTTTATGCGAAAAAATTGCATTTATTCTTTTTCTCTGATTTTCGCTGGATTTGACAGACACCGAAATTAATTTTGAAACTTAACTTGTAAAAAATATACTACATGGAAGAAGGTTCGAATTTATTTATTTCAATCAAATTATTTTGGCATTAACTGTATTATAAATGTTACGTTGCTAATTATTTTTTTCTTTTGTATTTTTGATTTTTAATTTATTACACTACTCTACAAACTTACAAAAACTTTCATCACAACGAATAGCGACATAATTTTATATAGTAAAATAATCCGTAGAATCGGAATGCCTTTTTTTAATTGGCCCCAATTTTTTAAATAAATCGCAATATTCAAAAAATGCGCTGGTGAGAGCACATACTTCACATAAATGCTTGTAACAACATTAATTGTCAATCATATATGATCGAAAATAGGTAAAAAAATACATTTTTCTTCTTTATTTTTAACTAGTTCCAACTTTGAAGCTCTATATCTGAAATTAATTATATGGACTATATCTTCTATCTTATAGAGAATTTTATTACAAAAATTTTATGTACACATATCACCATTGAAAAGCCATAATTGACGAAACTAGAGCATTCTATTAGCATCAATGCAAAAATCATTTTTTTATAAAGGCGCATTATTTTTTAACTAAATTATGGCGGACTCCGTTAATGTCATCAATTTACTTGAAATGTACAGTGTCATTCTATGCCCAATTATAAGAGACCCCTATTTTTTTATTTTGCTGAAAGTTATCGTGATTGGAACTTTGGATAAAATTACAAATATGATAAAATTTCTGCAAGGACTTTTTTCAAATTTTATACGGAAAATTATACAAAAATATTTTATCGAAATTCGTTGTGGAAAATTTTGTTGAATATTGCTATTATTATAAATTACATAAATATCGGTTGGGATTGTGAATTTTTGAAGAACTTAAAAATTTTTTAGAACATTTGAATGTATTGGAACTTGTACCATATACTCTTATAAAACATAAAATAAACTTTATATATGATTAGACATATGTTTTAAGGATACATAGTTTCATAAAAAATTAATTTTTTAGTTGTGTTTGTTTACTTTCGTAGTTACCCAGTAGGCAAGGACAGGAGCTAGCAGGCCTTCTAGCAAGCCTTCCTTGGTAGGATTAAAGCCTTACCACCTCCTTTCAAACTTATTCTTTTTTATATGAAACGTCCCGATAAAACAGGCCTTCTTTAGCAGGCCTAATATAAATACTCTTCAAGCAGGTCTTTCTAATTCGCTTGCGTCAAGAGCCATTCTAAGACCGCTTGCCGTAGAAGGGGTCACAGAAGTACTTTGAAAAAATGAAATCTTAATACGTCATGGGACTCTTAGTTAAATGTTTTTTTAACCGCGTCAACCTCCCTTGCGCGTTGATATTTTTAATGTTTATATTTTGTGACGTTTTCGTAATTTATAATTTGACATTGAATACATAACACTCTACCACTTTAACATAACATGAAACAGAAGACCAACCTAGCAACATGCACACCGTTCCTTACTTCTAACCATTTATCTACTTTTGATGTCGTATAAGTACAATGCAATGACAAAAAAGTAATGTCGAATCATAAAACATTGCAATACATGAAGTCCTTCTTCTTTGCCTTCTAATATCAGGCCTTACAGCACTGCTGCTGTGGGAAGGCATAATAGCACGCCTGCTGTGTTAATGCATAATATCATTTCATGAGTATACACTCAATGGAGTATAACTATTCTGCTAATTAAAATTTCACTACTTATAAAATTTACTTATTGTTAATATTAACAGATTATAAATAAAAACAAAAATCATAGTAAAGAAAAAAAAAATAGCATACATGTTTTTATTTGCATGAAAATTTAGTTTTACAATCGCAGCAGTGCTAGCAGGCCTTCTCCTGGGAAGGCCTTATTCAATTGTCTGCTGGGTATACTTGTAGTTAAATAATTTGAGCGAGAAGAGCTCTCAAAAAAATATTTAACTAAAAAAATTCTCAAAAAAATATTTAACTAAGAAAGTAAACAGACAAGAATTAGTTAAATGTGTAGTCAAATTGGCCATGTGTCAAAAACTGAAAGTGTATAAATTTTATTTCGAATGTCAAGACGTATTTATTTATTTTTTTGAACAGCTTTTTTTTGACATTTGACAAAATTTAACTACGAAAATTCTTGAAGCGATTTTTGTTAACTATTTTTTGAGAGAGAGCGATCAACTGTTTATTTTTCTCTGTTTTGTGCTCATGTTTAACTACGTTTGAAAGTAAACAGATACGAGATAGGCAGATTTAGGCAACAAAAAGTAAACAGACACAAATATTGAGAATGATATTTTAGGAATAGTGCAAAAATAATTTTCTTTCTCTTGGTATTGTGTTGGGGGAAGATACCGATATTTATCGATAGTTTCATGGAGACTTTCGTTAACTATCGATAGTTTTCCTTACCGATTTTAACCAGCCCTAAACTGAATGAAAAAACATAAGAATGCCTCTAATATTTCAGCGCACAATTGTGCTACGTTGTGCCCACCAGTGCTGACGCACCATAAAAAATTTCAGTGACAGCCACATTAAACTTAGAGTGCCAAAGCGTGCGAATCCAAGTTAATACGAAATTAAAGAAAAAAGTATGAGAACGCTATCTGAAGCTTCTGATGCCTCATCACGACATACTAATGGAAAATTAAGAAACTTATGCAATTCACACTTCATAGTAAAATTGCAACTTGAAAAAATTACAAAATGTCAAAATATACAACAGAGAGTTCGCCTTCTTTTGAGGTCTTAATTTTTGTTTATTAATTGAGAAAAAACATTAAATCTGATTAAGAGCGAAAAGGATATGACATTGTCTGGATTGTGCCGGCAAAGATCTTTGGACATATTGCTCCACAGTTCCAGAAAGTATTTGTGGTAAATACCCAAGAAAACATATGTAAGGTTTATATGGGAAACAACAACACAATACATTATAATCTCATCCGCCGAATTTCCAACGAAGAGTTAATTGCATAACTACCCAGCCAAACATGACTAACCCAATTGAATTATAGACTAACCCGCAGGTTGCACACTATCAAAAAAATTTAAACGCCTACAAACACATTTAAGCCTTTTGAAGTAAGTGTCATTGGTTAGAAGGAGGTAGTAATAATAACAAAAAAATATGACTATAAAAACAAAATCAAAACAAACAAAAGTCAAAAAATTCCTGGGCCCTGGGGCAACAAGTAAATTTGGGGCCCCCCAAACGGAAATCTTTTTTCAACCCCTACCCCTACACCAGTGTTCGTAGATTGTAGTAGAATTTCTATAGAACTATGTACAGAATTCTACTACAATCTACGAACACTAACCTATACTGGGAGCCACGCTACCTTTTTTCGAGGTAAGTTTCTTTCAGGACCAAAAAAGTGGTCGACGAGGAGCCCCTTCCCGTCGGGGGCCCTGGGGCACCGCCCCACCTGCCCCATGCTCGTTACGGCCCTGAATTCAATATTATCAATATATTTAGAGTCGCTGACGAAAATTTTAGTTTGTAGATGCTAAGAACAGATGGAATTTTGTGCACGTGATGGCGAAATCCGTTATTAAGTATTGGCTAGCTGCTACCAGTCCTCTTCAGTCCCACTATATTGAATTTGTACATAGTTCCCTCTATTATACTATTAAAAATATAACCATAAATTAAAAATAAAAATTTAAATTAAAACAGAACATTTGACTTTTCAATATTTTTTTTTTCTTTTGGGGAATGTCATAGAAATAAAACGGGTAAAAATGAAAGGGACAGCTGTATTATTTTCATTATTTATCTTATGCAAAAATTTATGAGTTAGTCCAGGATGCACAATCACATGTATTCTCACACGAATAAGGCAGATGTGGTTAATTTTTTCCCGACGCTCTAAGAAAATTAACCGGTAAAATACGAAAACGTTAACAGTCGAATACCAAGTTTTGTAATGGTTATAGGGGTTGCTGGGTATTTCAATATTAAAAAAAAAAACTGTTTATCAAAATATGCGTAGAAAAATATCGAAAATGCCTACTTCCTTCTGTATTGTCAAATAAAATGTTAACAAATAAAGTTTGTGCAGTAGGCTTCACCAGTTTTGATATATATCAGCTCACATATTGTTTTTGTGGTACATATGTATGTGTTTTTTGACAATATTTATTGATTTCTACAAATGGTATTATACACACGTATTTTTGTTTTAAGAATATCAAAAAAAAAAAAAAATTGGTAGAACTAAGGGTAGGGAAAATAATTGCATGATAAAAATTTGTATTCTTATACAATATACATTATTTTCACATTGTACATACTCATATAAATATGTACATACAGTGGCGGACAAAAAAGGATACATAATACATTTTTTTATTAAATTTGGTATAACTTTTTTTTATTAGAGATAACCAAATAATTATTTTTACATTGTGTACTGTAAACTATCTATATATTTATTCCTCGAAGGTAAGGCTTAGTTGACGCGATCTACAACAGCTACAGCAACAAATGCTATATCAAATTGAAGTGCTCATCGAGCAGAGTTGCGGAAAATTATTGGATCCAGAATCCGTTGACCAGAAACTGAGATATAAGCGTGGAAAGATTTTTTTTTTTTCAGCTCTTTCAAGCATTGCACTGATTAACTGCAAAAGCCTCGCCATAGCGAGGAGAAAAAATTCACACACCTACTACTCTCTCTCTCTCTCTTTCTAATTGTTATTGTTTTCCAATTAAGCGTGTTGTTAGTAATATATGAAAAGCAACAATAGCAATGATTAAGTGTATGTGTGCGTAATGTAAGTGGAGCTTGATATTTGATGAGAAAGAGCAAGGGAAAAACAGTGTTACATATGATATTGTTGTATGGAAACTATTATTTTGGATTCATATTTTTGGAAGATGTAATGCATTTTTTTCGAAAGATGTTTCGGCTTTTTTGTTATTAAAACTAAGGGGGCGTTCAAGTATTACGTAACGCAAATTGGGGGTCTTATACGAGGTTACGTTATGAGGCATTACGGGGGTGGGGTGGGGTGGGGTTTTGTCGAACCACGCGTAACGTAACATTGTTTTTGAAGTGAAACTTCTTTAGTGAGAGTGATACTAAATTATGTGTGTATTATGAAACGCTTTCTTTGTATATTTATTGAATAAAAACAATAAAAATGTTTTATTAAAATGATAAAAGCTTACGGGATTCTAGATTAGCTACAGCAATAAATAATACCATAAAGTTATCAGCTTCGAGATCGTTTAACCAAAAGCTGAGATATATAAGCGTGGAAAGATTTCCTATTTTTATCAATTTTTTCAAACAATGGGTAACTACCAAGCTCTGCCATAGCGAAGAGAACCCCCCCGGAGAGGTTACAGAAAAACGTTACAGCGTGTTACATGGGGAGGGGGTCAAAAATCTTCAAAAATTGCGTTACGTAATACTCGAACGCCCCCTAATTCATTGAAATCGAGCATACATGGGTGATTGTAAAAAAACTCTCGCTTTTTGCATGCGGCATATTACTTTAAAGCTTATACTAAATTTGGCCTTACCCTTGAAACCAACCTTCTCATATCTACTCTTGAACATTCCACCCAAATTTAAAAAAATTTTAACTGCATGTTTTAAGAACCCTCGGGTAGATGTTTATGTGTAAAATGCCTTTAGCGTGGCGTGTCCCAAGTGACAAAATTCAAGGAAAATTCCAAATAAAATTTTCAGAAGGGATACCTTATACAAATATAAAGCTTAGTATAAAACTACAAATTTATAAAACAACAACAAGATTAAAATTGTTCAATGGACTTATGTAAAAATTGATTTTTCCCATATAATGGCTCACACAAATTGTAAGACCGTTTTTGAAGGAGGAAGCTATGTCAAATATTTATCTTAATTCGGTTAAAAACAACCTGACTCAAGGAAAAAATAATTTTTTTTTGTTAAACGCACATTGAAGTCATTTATAACTGAGAAAAATAAAGGGACAAATTAGTTAGCCTCTGCCGTGATATATGACGGGCTTAGAATCAGTACGTCATCTTTTTCGAAATTGAGTTAAACCAACGTGGCTAGATATCTGTCAACAAAACGCGGATTTGTTTTTTTGCAAAAAAGTTTCATATTTACTAAAAAAATAAAACAAAGTCCTTACTTCTTGTAAAATCACATATGTATTATTTCCAAATTATTTATATTTAATAAAAAAAAGCAAAACTAAATTTCTTATTTCCAATGAAATCCCGATGCATTAATTAATATTTTTGTGTTTCTAGAAAATCGCCACCGGGACCGAGAAGGCCAGTAAAAGTTCGTCAAAAGCCAATTCTAAAATTCAGATCTGATTAGTGTGTACAAAACACACACCCGATTTTCGGGGGTTATCACTAGTCTTCTTAAATTAATAATCAAATAAATAATGTTTATTCATATAAAAAACTTTTAAAAAAATCTAATTTCTTCGTAAACAACATGTATCCAGTCTTATCCATTCTAAGTTCCGTTGCTTACAAAAGAATTTACCGTTACAATTGTCTCTTCTGTTGCCTTTTTTAGCGTTTTATTTATTTATATGCTATTCTTTAATCTAATTCGAACAATTGAGAACCAACCAAGTGATGAGGATCAGTTAAATTTTAATCAAAATCAAAATGAAAAAATATTTAACGTCAATTCGAAGTTAACATACATAGATATGTACCTACGATGATATTGTACTGTTTCATTTACTTGATTTGAAAAGTTTCTTAATTACATAAATTACTGAACGATTTCCTTTTAAATTTAATCCACCCGATCTATGATACCAAAAAGCTTGTTCTGCAATATATGTTCGGCCGTCAGTGTATCTTAACTTCTTCCTAAGATCTTTATTTTCTGAACCGTTAATGATAGGGCAGAAAAAGGTAAGGCGAATACCGTCATTGTTCAGTACCTCGGATGTCGTTCCATCCATCTATTGCAGTGGTCGACACGGCGTACAACGAGAATATTAACAATACCCGTTTTTATAGCATTACGATTAAGAGATAGAGTAAAGGGACGTCCATAAGTTACGTGTGTTAAAATAGGGGAAGAGGGGGTCCGAAAAAATCTAAATAATTCTCACCAAGAGGGAGGAGGGGTTCAATGAAAATCTGACATAGACTTTTTAATTCAGAGAATATAAATTATAATAACAGATAGCATTTTGTATCACAAAATTAATCCTTGCTGACACGTTTGTTTTAATTTTACCCACGCCATTTCTTGCATTGATACTTGATATGCGAATATTGCGACGTTGGTTATACCCCTATCATGAATAAACAATACCTCGAAATTTTTCTTCAGTTCCCTGATTAGTTTTCGTAGAAGATTTTTTAAGAATGAGAAAAAATTCACTGGAAAATGAGTTATTTAAAGATAAAGCATTGAAGTGGTCATTTTATTCAATATAAAGATGTTTAAACATTTTTAAAAATCTAACAACACTAATAAAGAACAATTACACTAAAAGGAGTACCAAGCTATGCAATTTACTTTAAAATTTTGCCTTCGAAATGTATATAATATTACACAAATTTTAGCAAATTTTATTTGAATTTATTCTTTTGCACTCCACATTATTTTGTATAATGTCAAATATGCAAAAGCACAGTTTCATTATTAACTGATTGAAAGAAATTAGAAATATTTTGGTAGCACTGACTATAAATGAAGTTTTCCACTCCTCAATTATTTAAGGTTACAAAGTTTTGCTCTTCATGATAGGTAATTTATAATAAACAATAAACTATACTTAACATAGTATCAAGCAGATTATTATTAAACATTATTTAGATTTCATTTAAAAAATTCAGTAAACATCAAGTCTTGATCCATAAAAAAAACACATATGATTAAAGAGTTCGGTTATAACGTGTCTAAAAGGTTTAATTTGAAAAGTTCATGAAACGTTGAATCTGAAACCTTCAAGAAACAGTTCAGAATGATTTCATGTGAAGCAAAACATTTGAAATATATAAGAAAGATTTCTGTAAAATTCTGTTTGCAATATTTCAAACGAAACATTTCTGTTACGTATAAAGTAAATTTCACCAGAAAGGGAGGGGTCTCGTCAGATCTCACCAAATCTCACCAAGGGGTAGGGGGGTCTGAATTTAAAAAAAAAACGCCTAACGTATTTTATGGACGTCCCCTAAATCGGATGAGACTTTGGAACCCTAAAAAGGAATTGTACATGGGGGTATTGATTTTTTATGAACTGTATATATTGAGCTATCGTAATGTGATTTGAACATTTGTATTTACTCTCCAAAACGGTCAGGTTGAGGATGTTTTCAAAAAATTTTACAAAATCCAGCCCGACTGATAGTCATGCATATAGCACCACGCCTCTCTGCGTTCAATTTTACTGTTGATAAAGTGTACGGTAGTAATTGTTGTCGAGGTTTCAGATAACTTGATACGGGTAAACGGTTCAAATAAACCACAAATTTCGAATGAAATATGAAAAGTATTTATTATCTCACCATTTTTTAAAAATAAAAGTATCACGGCTAATCATTTATAAGGTGCCTTTTTGTTAGGTGGATGGCCGCATGCAAAAAAAAACTACAAAATCGGGCTCTGTGGTATCAATTAAAATACATTTTCCTGTGGCTTAAAATATTTCACATGAGTGCCGTTATCGAACTAATTAGACTTGCGGCTGCTTTCGTGAACAAAATTAAAGTGTGAGGAACTATTTAACGAATTTTTAATAATTACCATAGTTTGCAAATCAGAAAATATCTGACGTTTTCAAATAGAAATTTGCAAAAATTTCAATTTGCTCATAATATAATTAAGTAGTGGACACAAAAAGTTTATGAGGGTAGCATTTTAATTTGAAAATGACACAAAATTTAATGTCTTATTTCATTGAGTATTGTATTTACATAATATATAAATACGCCCCGTACCTCATGACGCCAGAACATTCCCAGACTAAGTTACTGATACAGTCAAGTCCCAAACACGATGTTAGCGTACTTTTAAAAACATTTAGTGTAAGACCTGTCAACTTTTACTACCTCGGTAGACATGGAGACAATCTGGCTTGCAGGAGAGGTTGCGTTAAGCTGTGATAAGATAAAAAATTAATTTGCCTGATGAAAATTCGGTTGTTTAATTTGGAGCCAGACCGAGTAAAGTCTAGACCAGTATTCAGTGGCAAAATCTAAGGGACACACATATATCTATGTACATATATTGTAGAGAAAGTTATGGGTTACGATTATTCTATTATCACTGATACTGAAATCATATATGTAACTCAACATTTATTTGAGTCAGAGCATGTAAGTGATAAATTGACCGAATTATGCCAATTTATTTGATATTTAGTGTAAAAAAAAGTTTTAATGAAAGTTTTTTGCGTTTGCCAGACATCTCATGGAAAGAAAGTCTTATTTTTCATGTTTTCTAAATGATTATAAGAAAAAATTATTGTGAGGACGTTAACCGACCATATATTTTAAAACTTATGATCATAGTGAATTTTGGCATTCACTAAATTAATCGTAATTTTTTCGGTAAAAAAAGGGAAAATAAAATGAACACTTTATGAATGATACATCATAAAAAAGGAAAGCGTTCTTAATATGCTTAAAAAAGTTAAGGATTATTAACACATTTTTTTAAAAAAAATAACGGTTTTTTAAAAAGAAATTTAATAAAATTTTAGAAGTGTCCAAAGCTAAATTTTAAAGATTATTTTAACATTATTGTAGGTCATTGAATTATCTTTCTTATGAAATCTTTTTTTATATGCATTTCGGGGTTTCCAACTTATATGATTTACAAAAGCTATGTCCGCAACTTTTAATGGCTATGTCTCTGAAACTTGGTCCGAAGCGGCATTTCTTTAACTTTCTTTGCTTATAAGACCCTTTTACCCATACAAAATTGGACAATGGGAGCTGAAGGAAATCCGTTTTTGATTATGTATTCGCTTTTAACTCAAAAATTCACATTTCCGCTAAATTAAATAAAAATACAAGTTGGGCTTGAACATTTGTGCCAAAAACAAACAAAGGGTTGATTAGAGTTCCACTCATATGTATGCTGATTTTAATTGTACTTACATAGATTGCATCTCTTAATGCTTCAGCAGCCAGTGTCATGGACACAATTTTTATGCAAAATCAACTCGCAAATTTTGTTCTACATTTATCTCTGGATAGTTTTTCTTGACGGAAAAAATGTCAAGGCCCAAATGTTTATATTTTTATTTGAACTGTCACATTGGCTGCGTTAAGGAGTTCTGAAGCTAGAGAGCAAGTCACATGTTCTCCGCTTGTATTGTTTTGCGTTTACATAAATTTAAATTGTTTTGTGCGTTGCGTGTTGCGCAAAGAACTTCGCACAAAAACAAATTTTTGAGCATAGACTAAATAGATGACAATGGAGCATTATTAGATTTTGGTCATATTATTATTAACTTGGCCAGCAGAATTTTATTTTCGTGAAGTGTCAACGGTTTTATTAATTAGGGTCTATTCCAATTGATATCTTTTTACCTAGCGAATTGCGGTGAATAAAATTTTTTGCCTGGTGAACAAAGTTTTTACAACGTTGCATCATAGCACCCAAAATCACAATGCCCAAATCCCGTTAAGACATAAAGCCAAAACATTTTCCATATAAATTGTTGTTGCGGTATTATTTGGGCATTGTGACACTTTCGATTTAAACTTTGAGCTCTATGACATTTTTGGGTGTTACGCCACCATGGATTTGCCACAATGCCGAAAAGAAGTAATGTCATTACGCCCAACAATAGTCATAGTGCCCAAAACTTTGAGAAAAAGTTTCATAACATCCAAATAAGTGGTCATATCGCCCAAATGAAAAGGATTTTAGTATTTTGCTATTGCCAACAGAGCCGGTGTTGTATATAATCAATGATGGGCACCAACATGAATGCACAATTTCATTTCCATGTTTTGGTACAATAACGATATTGAGATAAAATAATGAGAAGAAAAAATAAGAAAGCAAGCGACATACGCCTTGCCTTCCTCAAAACTTGCGGTCATAGACTAATCTAGACCGGAAAGTCTTTTCGGCGGGAAAAACACTTTTTGTAAGCGTTAGTCAAAAACTAACTTCACTCTTATGCGGTGAGTTCATCCGCGACTAAGAAAATATTTTTCCATAAATTAGCGAACTTATAAGTCTTCAAAGGATTTAAATGAAAAAAAATCGTAATTTTTGTGAAGAAATCCATAGTAAAATGTTTAAGAAAAAAAAACACTATGTTTCAATTTTTAAAAATGTGAACGGAAAATCAAACGAATTATTTTTTGTGAGAAAAAAATCAAAATCTTGCTAATGAAATTTCTTAAAAATTTTTGCCGACTTAAAAGGAGATGCATTAAATTAATTAGATTTATTTAGCTTTTTTTAAAATAGCATGTTTACTATTCACTGCATATACATATGAGCTCATGTGATAAATATGACCACAGTTTGTCTTTTTCACTGCTTAATTTTTTTTTTCCTATATTTTAAATGCACTTAATCATGTCAGTCACATAGAATTGTATGTTTATCTTCTTCAGGATCCAACAGTTCCACTTCTATATCAAATTTTCGCTGATCATTTGATTTACATTTAACTGATTGATTAAAAGAAATAGGAAGTGCCAACTTCCCATGGCCTACGCGGCACGAACGACTTCTTGCGCCTGTGTGATGCAGCGATATTTCTGGTGAAATTTTTTCTCATTTCATTTGCTATCGATGATACCATTGCGTTTACAACGCTGCGCATCATCCCATTCAATCCAGCTGTGGTTGCTAAAGCTGAAAATTAATTGTGTTGAATATTTTTTACCTCTTTATTGCATTCTTCCAAAAAATGTTCTTTGTTATGATTTGAAATTGCAAATAACAAATGATAAATGTTAAAAACAGCTGTGAAACTCAACATGCTTCACAACAGCTCACCTTAGCTTACCGCACACTTCCACCAGTTTGATCGGGGTCTCGGTGTATTCACCACTGGTCTCGGTGAACACACCTTGGTAGAGTAGTGATTGCCACTGTTTTTATTTTTGTAAAAATGAGATTGCCGGGGAAAATGTTTGAAAAAACCAATTTAAATTTTTTGTGGATTTTTCTCGTGTAAGTTTGAAACTTTTTCTTTTCAACATCTTCAAGTAATGCAAAAGTAGAGTTGTGAGCTTATGATACCATTTATAAAAGTGTCTTTCAATTACTTAAATTTTCCATTATACTTCAAAAATAGTTTAAAAACTGCTATTACCATTAAATCATTTTAATTGTAATTGAACATTATATATTTTTTGCTGGTGATGTAAATATATTCAAGGTTGCTCTTATTTGAAAGGTGTAAAAACTGAAACATTATTTGTCTATGTAAGTATCAAAAATGTTTACTAACTCGCGTGCAAATAACTTATTTTTACATAATTTTCAGTCAAACACGTTCATTAATTATATTTAGCTAAAATAAATGTCCTTACTCCTAGGTAGTTATGTTGTTAGGTAACTTGACTTAACTTATTTGAAATTCATTGATAACTTGTCAGAATATATGCAATATGATGAGATTTGACATAGTTGCGTCGGTTTAAATTTCTTATATAAAAAGACATAAATTTTCGAAAAAATTGTTATTTTCGTGAAAAATCTGTTTCTAAAGCAAATTTAAGGGACTGCGCACACATGTGGCTAAAAATTGTGCGAATGAGTGTCACCTAGTATCTTTCAATAATAACCACTCACAGTGTTTCTACACTTTCTATGAAGAGACCACAGTAACACTTAATCGGAAGCAAAATAGTTTTCTATATGCGTTAAAAATTAATTATTATGTCAAAACTATGAACCGTAATGTTTTATTCAAACTGACATTTTTTCGACAAATGCAGTTAACAAGAAAACTTTAAAGTGGCTTATTTATAATATATAATTATTCAATAAATACATCATAATCACACTAAATTGTTTCAGGCATAATGCGGTTATGTATCGCAAACTAATCCTTAACCGGTAAAAATGTATATATGTATGTCCTTATACGCATAAATACAGATAATAGTTTGCAAACTTCTTAATGCTCACGTTAACATACACTGTTTGAGGACATCTCAAAGAATAATTTCGCACAGAAATATGAGGTTTCCGACTTTCTATTAATATATTTGAAATATATCACCTGACCTTAAGTTAAAAAAATTAAACAACAACCAAATAATTCTGTTCTATGTATACAAATTTCGTTTTCATTAATTTAAACAATTCCATCATACATATTACCATATTTCCCTGAAAAAATCTCATTTACCCAAAAAACACCCACAAATCAGGTGCGATTCCGTGCAAATTTATTTCTTAACATACGGTGCCCTTGCATTTCAAAATTTTTGACATCAATACGTGTGAAGAAGAACATGAGTTTCCGGGTTAGATTAGTCTATGCTTGCGGTGAACTGAAATGAAATCGCATTGTAAGCATAGAATAACTTATTCATGCTTTGCACTTAAAAAAAATGTTATAGTGCGCTGAGAGGTTTATTTGCTTTGTCTATTTTAGATGGAAACTATACATTTAAATACTTATAGTTACTCGGTAACTGCATCTTTGTTATCATCAATTTTTCGAATGCAAATTTATTGTTTTTACCATGTATGTATGTAATACTTCTATGTTGCTACTATAACCAATTTCTGTTCACCCATTATTTTAGATGCTCAATGGTACCAACTCTACTGCGCATGACTCAAAATTGACAATAGATTTTGATGAAAAACAGTAGCGGTTGAATTTTTTTTATTATAACTTTTTTCTAATTAAAAAAATTTAATTTTCTTCATTAGATCTAATCTTTTTCTACGCTGCCCCTGAACTCGTTTGACATTTAATACATTTTGTTTACAAAATATTTCAAAATTTATTGAATCTTTGTTTACAAATATTTCTAAGAACCAACACATACAAATCTTGCGAATGCGCAAAACAAACTGAGATATGTCAACAATCATGTCGGATTTCAAACACACTGAGCAGGTAGGTTAGTAGCAATATAGAAGTATTACATATATGGTTTTCACAAAGTAGATATTAATATAACTAAATTCGCTTACTAAATTACGGCAATACTTTATTGCATTTTAAAAGAACTGTACTATTTTGTCATTAACAGATATACAGGCCTGTCGCGAAACAAAAGTACGTTTTCATTTCGAAAACTTTTTGAAGTAATTTGTCTTCGAAATCAAATAAAAGTGAATTTGCAGTGCTTTTGATGTAGTTAGCATTTCAATATCTAAGTGAGAACTTTTTAAATTGAATCAGCTGATCATATTAAGGATTGCAAAAAAAGAAGTGCAGCAAAAAAAATTTTATTCAAAATGAGCATTGCTGCAATTGCAATGCAATTAAATAAATGGGAAATTATAATTATTTTGGCGAAATAATCTAAAAATATACTTACATCGCTGCTTTGCGCTCTTTCCTTAGTAAAAATACAGAATTACAACAATGTATAAAGATGCCACTTCATTTAAAAAAACTTTCATTAAATTTTTTTATTTCGCATAAAATGCATTTCAGGTGCATCTTGAAATTGAGACACACTTATTATTATTGTATAGTATTTTAAATTTTATATTTTAATCGATTTTCAACACATTTATGCAAAAAATTGCACTGAAAATTAAAAGATTTTCGTTAAAATAGGCTGGCAGCTCGTTTTCGAACTACTTTTACTTCACCAGAGACACCTAAATATAACGTCCCTGACTCCACGCATACAGCTTAACAGCTGACTTCTAAAATGTAAAATTGACGACTTTTGTTTGGCTGAGAGTAAAAATTCTATTTTTAAAAAGTACCAGGCTTGTCGCGAATTTCACTTATACAACAAAGTGAAATTGAGGTGGATTTGAACCGTTTTAAAAAGTTGGTGTCGATTGCCCAACTTTTATGTTATATTTAATTACTATAGGACCAAATAAAATTATCAAGAAAAAATCTTTGAAATATTTTCTGTCTAAAAACACTAATATTCTAAAGAACTCTAAAGGAAAATTTTATTGTATTGAGAAATATAAAATTTAAAATACTATACAATAATAATAAGTGTGTCTCAATTTCAAGATGCACCTGAAATGCATTTTAAGCGAACTAAAAAAATTTAATGAAAGTTTTTTCAAATGAAGTGGCATATTTATACATTGTTGTAATTCTGTATTTTTACTAAGGAAAGAGCGCAAAGCAGCGATGTAAGTATATTTTTAGATTATTTCGCCAAAATAATTATAATTTTCCATTCTAAATTAGGGGTAAACATAAGAACATAGCGCAGGACGCAGTTTTAATTAAATTCATGGAGACCCATCCCGACTTTGCGAGGGGATTTTTTTTGCTGCACATAATAATAATAGAGTTTAGCAACTACAGCTATTACCTTTCTTAGCTGTTTAGCTTGAAGCTTTAAATCAAGTAAATAGCTTTTAAATAAATAATGAAGATGGAAAAAATTATACATGCAATTAATTTGTTATTTTTTTATAATTTTTTCTTAGCTTTATCACACTTTCTCAACATACCCACTCAGACCATGTGATATAGATATTAAATTAATTATATGTGTAATTTTACATGGTCCAAGGCGTAAATGTCAGAAAAAATTTACCCTGCATGCTGTGGGGCTCGGACAACACAAACATAAAAATACAGACCACGATGAAGCTACAAATTTAGCTACAGTTAGTTTTCAATCTAAGCTTGAGTTGACCTTTTGACAAGCTAATGTTATAAAAATCGCAACTGTTAATAAGAGTTGTCATGCGATTAAAAGGAGCTGTAGCCATATAATTTGTTCTAATAACCGGTTGATAAAATAATTGATTAGAGTTACGAGTACTTCTCCGATTAGTATTAAAATGTATGTAATCAAATAGCTCTGGTGCAGCAAGAGACCCTGTTACAAGTTGATGCAAATAAATTATATCCGCAATATTTCTACGGGACCTCAAAGACTGCAAATGTAATAACTTCAAACGATCCTCATAAGGAGGAAGGTTCAAAGAGTCAGTCCAATTTAAGCCATTGAGAGCAAAACGAATAAAGTTTTTTTGAATTCTCTCAATTCTATTTATATGAATATTATAAAATGGTGACCGTACTTGGCTCGCGTACTCTAAGTGAGGACGCACTATTGTATTATATAAAGTCACCGTTACTAAAGGGCTATTAAATTCTTTTGTCCACCTCTTAATAAAGCCAAGCAGAGATGAGGATTTTTTACAAATTAGACTTTTAATGAGCATATTGATCATTAAAAGTTAATTTAACATCAAAATGTGTACCTAGGTCTTTGACTAAGTCAATTTCTTATCTTTTAATTGATAATCAAACTCCACAATATTTTTCTTCCTGGTGAAAATCATAGATTGGCATTTATCAGGATTAAGATGTAAGTTATTTCTAGAGCACCAAACCTCAAAGGATTTCAAGTCAGACTGAAGTGGAATAGTATCGCCAACCCCCTTTACGTTCCTGTAAATTTCCATGTCATCTGCATATACTAACACATGGGAGTTTTTAATTACATATGTACCGTCATTAATTGCTAAAATGAACAGGAGCGGCCCCAGGTGGCTTCCTTGCAGAAAACCTGATGCCGCGCTAAATGGGGAGGAAAACACTCTCCGAAATATTATTTGATATGAGCGATCAGATAAATAAGATTCAATCCAGCTGACAAAACTTAAAGGAAATCCAAGCTTCTTTAACTTAAACAAAATCAAATTATGTGGTAGTTTGTCAAATGTTTTACTAAAGTCAGTGTAGATCAAAGAATATGAAAAAGAAATGAAACTCTTTTGCGCCAAAATTTTTCACTCTCACGTATTGATTGTCAAAATTCGCTAAAACCAATGATGCCGTGTGTTGGAAAGTAAATTTAATGGAAATTTACTCTCGACTGTGGGTGTTATTGGGCGATTTGGGAAAAACTTGGGGAAAAAACTTGGCATAATAAATTAATATTAATACATATCATAGGACTTAGTTAGATTAATTTCAATAATGCAAGCTTATGTTCAATATTAATAACGTCTATGTACACTACCTGTGTGTCCCTTAATTAGCTTTGGATGCAAAATTATATGCAGTCACGGCAATAGATATAACCACGACCATAATAATGCGTATATATAGTTTCCAAAAGTTAATGAAAAAAAATATGCCTGAGCAATAAAACTGTTATATTCATACATATATGGTTTGTTCTTATAATTAAGAAAATTTTTTTTAAAACTCATAAGTGATTTAAGTCTTTCCTTTATCACCGATTTTTAAGTAAAATTTCAACCGTATCGATATTATTGAATTTAATTTTGGTACAAATTCAGAGTTATCTTTTAAAATCAGTTTCGCTTGCGATGTTAGGGATTTTAATAATAGTCGCATTTCAATTTATTTAGTCCTTTTTGAAATTTTATATAATTTGATACCGTCTGATACCGTCCTTATAAGCATTCAGAAACACTTTTTAGTTCATAAATGGATGACCTGTCAAATTGGCTCACAATATGAAAAATAGTAAAACTCACGTATTCGCAATATTGATATCTTTCGTTCAGGATAATTAATTTGCTCACCTTTGCTCATTTTACGTCATACGCTATATGAATTCGACAATGTGGCAGCTTCTTAACACCGCGGTGAAACAAGAAACTATTGAAAAATATGTGAAAATATGAGAAAATATGAATTTTTTAAAAAGGAATTACAAGGTTTTTTGGGCCTTGCAAGAGAACTTGAGTATATTTTTGCTTTTTAAAAATCTTTAATATTATGTGGGTATATGTAGGATTATTCATATTTTTCAGCGTTATGCATAAAAGGCTTATGAAGGGAAGAAGAAATCAAGAAATTGTGTAAACAATAAACGACGTCGACGTCTTACGTTTGTGGGTGAGGGGGTTTGCTAGCAAAAGAGAGGTGCGGAAAACCGACGTCGACGTCTTATGTTTATTGGCAAGGGGGTGTAAAAGTGTTCTCTTGTTCGTGAGAGGGCGGGTGAAAGGAAAAGATTATTTCATCCGTGGGTTTGGTGTAATTTTTTTTAGCTTTGGTGAATAAGAACAGCTGACTTTGAAGTTTTGTCAATATTTGCAATTGATAAATATCCAAACAACGAGAAGGAAGGTAAGCTATCACATAATTTAAATTAATAAATTAAAGTAATTCAATTATTTTTGTATTGACAAAATCTTGGTAATATTGTATTAAAACAATCTAAGTTTCCTTGCAGCTACAACACGAGGAGGTTTCACTTAGTAAACGCATGGAAATGGTGGCTAAAGATCCTGATTCAACTGAAGAAGATGATATTGGCAATGACAATTAATTTGCGTGGATGTGAAGTTACCCCGGATGTTAAGCTTGCACAAGGCAAGTTCAGCATTCGTCTTGAAGTGCCACCAGAAGGACGTCATGGTCCAAACAGTGAGATTTGGATTCGTTGTGACACGGAAGAACAATACGCGAAATGGATCGCTGCTTGCCGTCTTGCCGATAGTTCATATGAGAGTGAGGTAGCTAGCATTAAATCATTTCTGAATATGCAAAAACCAGTGCATGGTGCTGCAGTAAATGTTGACCCACGTTCGATTGAACCAGTTGATTACCTGTCGCCTAAGATGTATAAGAAGATGTCAAACAAATCAGTCCACCGCATCTTTTAGGCTCACGCAAATGTCCGAAAATTGTCACTGATCGAATCAAAAATAAAGTACATACAAGGATGACAGAGTGCCCGACTTTGGTGTTACGCTGTTTGTTATTAAATTTGATGGTCACAAGAAGGAGGAACTGCTAGGTGTAGCCCACAATCCTATCATGCGTATGGATCTTAATAGTGGCGATCATATTAAGACTTGGCGCTTTAATACGATGAAAGCATGGAACGTAAATTGGGGCAGTAAGTGCATGATGATTCAATTTCATGATGAAAATGTAATTTTCTCATGTCAGTCAGCTGATTGTTGTTGTTATTGAAATTGTTAGTGGTGAAATCCAATAGTGAATGTGACAGCTCCTTATATTACCATATGTTATCATTTTAACAAAAAAATAAAATCAATTGATTATCAGTTATAAAATTGACAAGAGTATCGTTTACTTCTTTATTTCTTAATTTTATTCAATTATTTCCTCGATTTTGGTTAAAATTAAGTGATTTATCGACAAAGTCCAAAAAAAAACTTAAGTCTAATCCAAATTTGGTATAAAACACCCAAAGTGGTAAACCCATATGCAAAATAGTCACCACGCCCGGGTGAGTTTCAAAATGAACCAAAAAAAAAAAATTTTATTTTACGTTGGTATTAGTATTCTGATGAGAGTTTCATTTCTTTTTCATATTCTTTGGTGTAGATGCAGTCAACTTGCCCACCAGAGTCAAAAGAGCTTAAAGCAAAAGAAGTGAAATCAAGGAGGTTAGAAACTGTAGATCTGCCACTAAGAAAATCGTGCTGACGAGTTGTTATGACTTCACCACAGCACACCTTAACTTGATCATATATTATATCTTCAAAAATTTTCGGTATTGATGATAACTTAGCCACGGGCCTGTAGTTTGAAACATCATTTTTACAGCCTTTCTTGAAAATGGGGCTAATGTATGCATTTTGCCAAAATTAGAAATATTGAAAATAGCTTCCTCTGACTGATCTATTAAAATAAAAACTAAGGGGCTGACTCAGCACAGAGCTGCAGCTAACTAAAACTGTTGCAGGAATACCATCAGGCCTGGAGCAGAAGTCATCATCAATAGACGAGATACATATATTTCTCTATGAGGTCAGGTGTGAAATATATCTCATTAACCGAAACTAAAGGGTCGTTATCCATATATTCAAAATAGTTGATCTCAGGGCTAAATAAATCAGTAGAAAATGACTCCTTAAACAAATTAGCAAACAACCCGGCTATAATTTGGGGGTCGCTAGTGAAATCAGATGGAAACCCGTCAGATTTTTTTTTAGAATTAATAAAACCCCAAAAATTCTTGGGGTCATGAAGAATATTCTCCCTAATTTTATTCAAATATTCAGAATAAACTAAAGCTGACATAGCTTTAAATTCGACAGTCGCTGATAAGCAACTAGGTCATTTCGGTACTGGCTACAAACGTATTTGTTCCATGCCCTATTACGGCCATTACGAATTTTCTTCAAATCCTTTGTGTACCAAGGGTACGAGGAATTATTAACGTACCTCCGTGTATATGGTACCGACAATACTATGGCCGAAAAAAGTTCACCATAGAAAAAATTAATGCAGTCATCGAATGAATTATTATTAAAATAAATAAAAAATTCACGTAGCTTATTTCTTAAATTCTCATTCAATTTCAAGAAGTCAGCTTTCTTAAAATTGAATTCGTAAACATTAATGGAAGGACATGCATTAGTTAAATTTTCAATATCAGATTAATACATAATACTCAAAGGTGGATGATAGGAATCAACCATAGAAAGAGCATGGATAGCATTTGTTACAACTACATTGCTACTATTTGCAGCCAAGACTAAGTCAAGTTGTCGTCCGTGGCAATTAGTTATACAACTTACTTGTTGAAAATTCAAAAGTATTTCGTCACCAAAAATTTGTTGTTGTCGAGTTTTTGGACAAGATGCATAATAATATGTACCATCATCCGAAGGAGTCCATTTAAGGTCAGGCAGATTGAAGTCACCTAACAACAAAATGTCGTCATCAGCATATAGTTCATTAATTATGTATTCTACGGACATCGAAAGACATTCGTAGACATCTACGCCACTATTTGGAGGAACATAAACGTTAAGGATATAAATATTAGAGTTACAATGTGTAACTTTAACGCATAAAAGTTCAATGTTAGATGCGCAGGCAATTTCGAATAATGAACTAGTTAATGATTTTTTATGGCTATTAAGACGCCTCCACCAACAGAAGAAATATCTTCCAAGTGTCTGTCTCTTCTAAAAAAATTGAAACTATTGTCAAAAATTTCTAAATTGAGAAAAGTGTTATTTAACCAAGTTTCGGTAAAAACGATAATATCTTCAGAGAAATTCTGAGTTGATAAAAAGATGTCGTGCGTCTTGGATCGCAAACCCCTTACATTTTGGTAGTAAAGGGATAGCCGCTTCAGTTTTTTGAACTGGAACGAACAGTATGTCTGACAGTCTTATTATTTTTTTTCGACTTTAATTCTAAAATAAAGATATTACCCACCCATGCCTTAGAATTAAGAATGGCAGAAACATGAGAAAAGGCCACTGTTATTTTAAAAGACGCATGAGTAGGCTTATTACCGATTTTCTTGCAAGAAACGAAGGCGTCAGCAGGAATAATATGATTTTGTCTTATAAAATTTATGACGTTATCAGTGGTAGTGTTAGAATGAAGTCGAGAAATGAAAATCGATTTCAACTTTGGCAATGCTTGCAAGGAGACAGGCGCCACAGAACCACCAACCGTAAGAACCCCTTGCGGATTAGGAATGGCAGAACTGGATACAGGAGTATTTAAAGTGGAGGAAAGTGATGGAGGGTTGTTAACAGCAGTAGAAGCGGGAAAATTGGAAGTAGTTGGAGAGGAATTTAGAGGGGGATCTAAAGGAGTTATTTCACGGTTAACAGCTGCGTCACCTCTCCCCCTCACACAACCCAGATTCTCATTCGACTTACGATTTTTTTGTAATTTTCGTTTAGGTTTAATTTTCTTTTTCAGGGAAATAACTTGCTCTGGTAGAGTAGAGATCGAAGGAGTAGAAGAAATAACCATAGCAGCCTCGGTAATCGTTTTATTTTGCACCAAACTAACATCGGGTGAGACAGCCTCATTAAGGCTTTTTTCAACCTGGGGAGTTATGTCTAAATAGTTATTTACAATATCTCTGAAATTAATATTCAAATTGTTAAGGTTTTCCCCAAATTTCTTAATTTGATCGAAAAAGGCCGACGGGGACAGGGCCCTGCAATATGGGCAGTACCAATGCAGGCCCGAACGTTTGGAAGATAACAAATCAATGACGGTGTTAGTTAGGTTTGCACAAGAGGCATGAAACATCTGTTCACAATGACCTGAACAGGAAAACATGGCATTCAATATATTTTGACTTTTACATTGATCTCTTAAGGAGCAAGCTAATAAGTTTTCAGACGAAAAATAGTCCATCATGAAAAAAGAAAAGAAAAAGTTATAGTGAACAAGTTTTATTTTTATATTGATTTAAAATATTTTTAAAATTGCTTAAAACGGGTTAATGTTGTGCAAAAATATTCCCGTTGAACAGCAACAACAACACCCAATTGAGTTTAAGGTAAAGCTTTGTGTGCGAACAAAGCAAGAAAGGGAATCAAAAAAACAAAACTGATCACTGCTTGTAGCAAAAAAAATTTACTCACGTGTGTATGTATATATTAAAGAACAAATTAAAGTTAGCAATAAATACAAAATAAAAACAAACCAAATTTCTACAAACACTCAATCATAACACAGTGACAATTATGTACTCAAAGGAATAACTTTATTATTGTTTAACAACTATTTAGAATAGAAAGAAAATACTTATTAAAAACAACACAAAAACACAACCGACATTGACAAAGAGACGAGATCAACTGAAACACATATTTTTTTGCTATCCTTAATAAGATCAGCTGATTCAATTTAAAAAGTTCTCACTTAGACATTGAAATGCAAACTACGTCAAAAACACTGCAAATCCACTTTTATGTGACTTCGAAGACAAATTACTTCAAAAAGTTTTCGAAATAAAAACGTACCGTTTTTCGCGACAGTCCTGTACATTACAAAATTTTTATGATGAAATAATAAACAACTGAAATTGATTTTTAGAATATATTACATCAGCTATGTAATTTTTTAATTTTATATTAAATTAAATCATAAGTGGTATTATAATATATTAAAAACTACATGACACCAATAAAACATTTTTTCCGAAAACATGCATACATAAATGTACACCAAAGCCTCGATTTGCGTCGTTAATTGGGACCGCAAAAAGACGACGCAAATCGAAATCCTTTTTGCATGTATTTGTACTAGTTTTTTGTTAATTGGTTCCTGGTTGTAAGTTTTATGAAAAAAATGGTTATTTTTTAATAACAACACCTTTTTAAGTCTTATGTTAATATTTTTAAAACAAAAATTGTATTCATTTTTAATTAAAAACATAAAATTCATAAAATATAAATTAAAAATGGTTTAAATTAAAAAGTTCAAATTGTCCTCACAGTTGTAGGAGCCAAATTAAATTTTTTTGCAATTTCAATCGCTTTTTTACCAGATTTAAAACGTTTTAAAATTTCTAGATTTAATTCCAAACTTATTTAATTTCGTTTATTATTCATTGCGGATAAGTTATTAACATTTTTTTAAAACTAAATTTAATATAAATTCAAGATGTTTCTGTATCAAAAATCTATTAAAACTAATTTTCAATCGAAAAACATATGATTTACTTATAAAAATTGGGTTCCCAATAAAATAATTACAATTTGAAGCAATTTGAATTTGAAACCCTGATAATTGCACTGAAAAAAATATTTTAAAATTATTCAAAGAAAATTTAAATTTTAACGACGCAACTCTGAAAATCCAAAAAATTATAAACGACGCAACTTCGAAAACGACGCAAATCGGGACGACGCAAATCGAGGCTTTGGTGTATATTGAATGAAAGACATAATATTTTCCAACATTATTTATTTTATATTTTTATCAATGTTATACAATTTGCAGCTACATATTTTAAATAAATTAACGCTACATAAATTCCACGCACTTGATAATTCTGCTGTACTCACAATGTCTTTCACTTATTCACTTTCTTTTTCACTTAACTGCACTGATGTGTTCACGTCGACACTTCTCAAGTAACTTACTATGCTGAACATCATACCGTTACTTCTTAATGTAATAGCGGACAGAACTACAACAAATAACTACACAAGAAATATTTCGAGATATGACAAAGGCATTGAAATAAAGACACTGCTTCTCTGATTCTAATGTTTCGAGTAAAGGTCCAACACAGCCTTGCTAATCGCTTACATTTCTATTTTGTTTATGTTTCATATCATGAAAATGAAACACATTCTCACAGAGTACAAATAAAAAATAATGAGGAATGAAATGCAATATAATAAAAATTACTTATCTTGATTTCAAATATTAATATGCGTGGATATAAATTAATTCAATTATATTTTATAGCATAAGAGTTTGTAAAAATTATTTTCTATAGAATAATTTTACTACAGCTACTTTTTATAAATCATAAAGCGGGAATCATAAATAGCCATATGAAATATGCTCACATTGTTAAGCGCTTAAGTAAAAATTCTAATGTCGCAATTTATTAAAACAATAACTCTTTGTATAATTTCCAAGTTTTAAGTGATAAATAAAATGAAGAAAAAAATTTTTTAATATGCACTTAATGAAAAATGTAAAATTAAATAAATTACAAACTAGAATAGAATTTTTCATAATGATTTCTTGTTTATTATTGTAAAAGAGTAATATTTCTTCTCAGTATTTAATTTTTGTATTCTTCTATTAATTTTTGCTAAAATTTGAGCTTGTGTTTTTTCCATGTGCCACAATTCATTGCCTATGTAAACTCGGCTGCTGATTCCAAGAATCACATTATTTTTTTTCTTTCACGTCGTTTTCGAGACATGGGTCATTTTCGGTTTCTGGACCAAAAAAAAAGATGGTTCTACTCAATTACGAATTTCAAAAGAAATTATATCTATATTTAAGTGTACTATATGTCAAATTAAAGGCAATTAAATTTGCTATAAGTGACTTTCATATCGTTTTTTTGTTGGTTTGTTAGTTTCGGCGAAATGGTTTATGGATTGGCTTAAAAAAAAATAATCTTTTTTTGTTAAAATGAAAAAAAAAATCCAAATCAACTACAAATTTATGTGGAAAAAAATTGTAAATATCATTTTGTTATTTTATATTATGGTCTATATACTTATGGAGAAACTAAAATATTATTTAAGAAAATCGATTAAGACATGGAAAAGTCATAGAAACTTTAATGAAAAGTGGCTGAATTGTATTTTTGCATTTTTTCCATTTATTTTTTATTTTGTTTGTCATAGTCTGTATATTACTTATATATAATATTATGCATAGCATAAATATGTTGACACAGCGGGCAACAAAACGCACAATAATTAATTTATTTACTTATATTCTTAGATTTTTTTTACATTTAATTTGTTATAATACTTTAAGGTAGGATATATATATACATTTATTTTACATTTGTAAACATAAAATAGAAGCTTATTTATAAATTATTCATTTTGAACTTGCATTGTTAACATCTTGGCTTCAGAAAGATTCGAAAAAATTGATTTTAGATAGGTAAATGCTTTGCCTTCTGTGTCGAACGCCTTGACAAAGTTCTTAATAAGGCCGAACTTAATATGAAGCGGTGGAAGAATGATGTTGTGCATTTTGACGAGTGGAACATAATTCACATTGTTCTCTTCAACTTTCATTTCAATTGCCAACATAAATTTGCAGATGATTTTGACTTTTTTTTTATTTTTTCGAAAGTATATAATATTTTTTTTAGAAATCAATTTATTTCGCCGAAACTAACAAACCAACCAAAATTTAATTACCGTTAATTTGACATATAGAAAATTTAAATATTAATTCTTGAGATATTTGCAATTAAGTGGAACCATTTTTATTTTTTGGTCCAAAAAGCGAAAATGACCTATATCTCGAAAACGACGTGAAAGAAAAAAAAATAATGTGATTTTCAGAATCAGTAGCCGATTTTAAATATAAAATGAACAATGGTAATCAAAGTTCATTTTGACTGTAAACTAGTGTAATTGGCGCTCATAAAATGACTTGAATGGATTGATATAAATACTGATATTACTGATGCACGATCATATTAAGCAGAATTGGGACGGATGACGGGAAATCGTCAACGAATACCCGGTGTCAAAATTATAACACGCTTTATCGTATGAAATTGAACAGAATTACGGCGGAAGACTGGAAACCTGCGACGCACCGTGTATGAGTTTGTATGGAACGGCGACCATAAATAGTAATGGTTGCGCTGAACTCTTCAAATTCGGAACAGATGTTTTTAAGGATAAGACTGAAAATTTACAACCATTAAATCTACATACATAGTTATAATGTTAATTTAACCAACCTTAAACATATTTCAACACTAGCTTACTAAGGTGCAAATTTATTTCATCATTTAACTATGTCTGTCTGTCTATCAGTCATCACGATTACGGGAATAGCGAACAAGGTAATGGAATGAAATTGGGCACACAGGCTGCAACTTATACGTGAGGTTGAAAATGTGTGAAATCAGTTTTCGGACACGGCTACAAAGAAGACATTTAAAACGCTTTATTGAGAGAGTAATTCGATTTAGTGTAAGCAAATTTTCACAAATACTAAGAATAATTTGGACAGCCTCTGGGCAAAAGTTGTCGTATTTAAATTAGAGGGCGTGGCACTTGCCATGCAAGCGAAATCTTCAAAACGCTACACTGAGAGATTTTTTAAGGTAAAGGAACCAAATTTCACACAAACACTAAAAATGGTTCGGTCCACAATTTGCCAAATTTTCACATATGGGCTTGGCACCTCTCTTGGCAGAGTTATTTAAGGAAAACAAACCAAATTTTACACAAATACAAGAAAAGTTTGGTCTATCATCAAACAAAAGCTGTTAAATTCCGAAAAGAGGGTGTGGTACCTCACATATTCCAAGCGCTGAACAGAGACCTATTTAATTATATGTTGCCAAATTCAATGTGGGTACGCGTAGTTAAACCAGTCAGTACGTAGAGGGATGTTAGAGGGATGTTAGAGTTGTCTTTCAGTTTTCTTTAAAAAATCTTCATACGCAATATCAAGCATTACGTGAAGGAGCAACATCGGCAATGAATACGCGGTTAAGCTCTTAGAAAAACGCTGATCCAAAGACATTAAAAGTGGGTCTACATATAAATTAAAGATATCTTCTAAGTCTCGCGAGGAGTCTGCGCTTTTTTCCGATTTGTGGCACGCTGCATTCTTAACCCTTTCAGACTCACGACAATAAATCGTTATAACTTCGCCAAAAGTAAATATATTTTTCTATTTTCTTCAAGTTATAATTCGAAATGCCAACTAAAATAATTCCCCATTCATCATATATCAAAAAAGGACCTCGCACGTTTGTGTATGCTGGGCATCTAGACCTCATATAAAATTGAATTTGCAATCAAAAAGGACACAGTAGATTTCAAAACGTTATTCAATTTTATTAACGGAATATAATATGATTAAAAAACAAAAATTTTAGTTACATAATTGGTCGTGTGTGGTACACTTTAAAGCAATCTTTGTCCTTAGCAATGCATAAATGAACTTTGCATTTTTGACATCTAGCTCTTGTTCGGCTGACACACTCCGGATTGCGACATCTTTTGGTTGTTCCATCCACCATTTCAGGCCAATGATCGTATCTGTCGTATCTTATATCTTCTGAAGCATCATGAGGCCTATATTTAGTGCCATGATAATCCTCAGATAGTTGGAATTCTGATGTTTCTCCAGGTGGTGGATCCTGTAATTTTGCCAACACTTCGCCAATTTCTAATTTAAAATCTAAAAAAGATTTCATGTTCCTTTTTGCATATCCAAGAGCAGCTGCATCCTCTCTATACTCCATCCAGGAATTAAAGATTGCAAGGTCCAAGAAATGGAAAACTACCTTCACTGACCTTTTTTTTGTTTTCATTTTTATTCGATAGTACTCCATCATTTGGTCACCAATATCTACACCACCCATAATTGCGTTGTAGTCCTCAATTATAGCCGGTATTGGTATTGGTAAACGCCGCTTTTCATTTCGCGACCAGCGATCTATCTCTCCGACAGGATCTTTTCCACATTTTGTTGATGCAATTGTGACGCATTTCGAGTCGCTCCATTTCACCACCGCCACTTCGTCATTCTTCACATACTGGCTTATTTCACCCCGTACCATATTTTTGTCTAGCGGCAAATGTAGCTGCTTCCCCAATCGGTTTCCCATTATGGTCCCTGTGGCTTTGAAACCTATTTCATTCAATTTTTCCAGAAGTGGAATGGTTGTAAAAAATCGATCGAAATAAAGGTGGCTGCCGACTTTTAAAAATTTTGTTAGTCGTAAGACAATTGAAGGTCCATGTCCTAGTCCACAGTCTGGAAACGTTCCAGCACCTTGAAAAAGCTCAAAATCAACGAGCATTCCATTGGAGGCTGCACAAACTAGATTCTTCAGTCCAACAGGTCGGGTTTCGATCTGATGACTTGCCGTGCTGGACATCTTCCTGTGAATGGGACCATCTGCTCGTCGATCGAAAATGAATAAGATGTTTCTGTAGCCAGTTCATTACAACGCCGTCTTACCATGTCTATTACAGGCTGTACTCTACAGAGTTTATTGGTTGTACTGGGTTTGCTGGTATCCACAAAATGTATTAAATTTCTCAATTTCATAAATGCATTTCTGGACATTGAGCACGAAATTATGTAGTTCCGAAAATGTGTGCTCCAGTACATTTTAATTTTGGGATAGCCTAAGCAACCCATTATAATAGAACAGCCATAAAAATTTTTCAATTGAGTTATTCTGAGGGAGAATTCAGTTCCATTTGTAGAAAGCGCATACATTTTTGTGTATTTTACAGCCTCTTCAAAATGATGGTCTGGGAAGTACTTCGAAAAAATTTGCATGGGTGTGCGGCATTGTATCAAATTACGACAACCAAGCGCAATAGGTAAGCTGGTATTTGGAAACTCTTTGCTCTTTCAGTCATCCCTTCTCGGTGTATTTGCTATTAGCACTTTATCGGGGCACTAGAACTCGGCTCAACGGCTGGGAAAATTTATTTTGAAAGCCCAGAAAAATCACAAACCTAAGACAATTCTTTACCTAATTCAGCATCAGATTCTTCATCACTTTCCAGCGGCACGGGTTTCCAAGTAACATCAGCTACTTCGTCATCATCAGAAAATTCATCTTCTGAATTTTCAAGCATATCAAGAATCCGTTGAATATTAGACTCGCTGTCAAAATTGTATATTTTACCTGTAAAATATCAGATAACACAAATGTGAGCTTGCTTTGAAAACCCAATTTGTGCCCAAACAACACAATTGTGTTATCTGTTATTGACTTCTCGTTAAATCTACAAAACTCATCACTATACTCAAATTACGCAAAAAAACCCAAGAAATCTAAACATGCCATGATTTTTGTGTACTCACCCGCAGACATACTTCCAGTCTCTTCAAGGCATGCGACGAAACTGATATTTAATTTTTTGCCGAATATTTTGAAACACTTCAGGCTTCACAATAGACAGAACAATACATAACACAATCAATGCTTTTAGGTCTTTACTTCGAATTCGATATAGTTTACTCAAAAATTTACTTTGAAATCACATCTCACAATCGCTTAACTTGGGTCTGAAAGGGTTAAATCTGATCTTTCTCCGGCCTCGGCTATAAAACTTTGGCCTTAAAGATCGTCATTATATCGATGTTTTTTCAAGATCTGTCATTCTTTTAACATGATTTGCTCATAAAAAAAAAGCCTATTGGTTTTGACTTTAGAACATTTGAACAAACACTAACATTGAATTTCAATTTCAAGGTAGCGCAATCCAGTTAAAAGAAGTTTGTTAGTGATTCAAGTGCCATAACGATTTGTAAGACATACTCCTTGAAAGCAAAGGGTTTGTCTGAACATTGATGTGTTTGGAATGCACTTCCGACGAAGAATCGCTTTTCTCAACATTTTTATTGTAACTTTTATTGCGGAAAACGTATTTCGTATCGCTGATGTTTAATTCATTATGAGTTCAGTTTATGACTTGGACAATGAAAATACAGCGCCTTTGTAAACTTTTCTGATAGAGTTTCTTTAACACCATATCTTATCCTGTCATAGAAGATGTTACGGATTTCTTATGGCCTTTTTATTTGAAAAATAAGAAAAACGTACACCCGCGTGTCAGCGCGAGTGCGATTCATTAAACATACCTAAACTGGAGTTGAACTGTCAATTTTATTTTGAGCCACCTATCGGCTACAGCGGAAACTTCAGTTTTGTGTGATGAAACTGAGTAAAATCAGCCGATAAAATCGCCCAATCGCAAACTGACAACTAGTTTGACAGCTCAACCAATGGGAATGCGCACCCAGGCGTCCCTGTTAGCACGAAAAATTCGTTTTTAAAATTTTCTTAAAATCTTCTTTCTTAAATCTCAATATCATCATAAAATACACACAATTGCCCGGTATTCAGATTTAAGCAAACAGAAATTGAACACACTATAGTATAGCCTTAAATTATGACTTATTTAAAAAAACCGTTGTAAAAATTAAGTTTATCTAGCTGTCATTATTACAAATGTTAAAAAAATCAATTAGGAAGTATGGGCATCAATGGGTTAAGGATGCCGTTCAGTTTTTTTTTTGATGTATGCGTAGCGTGTGTAGCGGACGGACGGTTGGTAAGCGGCATCAGGCGAGAACGTTAAGCAGTTGGCAGAAAATTCGAAGTGGTGTGAACGTTCGTTCGCGGCGGTTGCTGCTCTGCAGCGTGGCACGCTAAAAATCTTAAATAAAAGCCGACAAAATAAAAAAACCTAAAATTTGTGAAATATGAAGTGTATAAAAAGCAAAGTGCTAATAAGTTTCTAAAACAAAAAAAACAATATAATATAAATTGTTATTCTCAATATTGGAAACCAAAACTTATAAAAAAAAACGATGTAACAAAAAAAATATGGTTAAACGCGTTCGCGGAACATTTACGGGCGAAGCGCTAGGGCTCGGCAATACAAAGTCAAAGACAAGTGTGACAGTTAATAAAAAAAAAACACATATACATACATTCGAAATTTTAAATTAAAGGTTGCTACTACCATTAGTACAGAAAAAAATAAAATTACCAGATGAGACAAAAACATTAATTAAATACCTAACAATTTACAACAATAAAAAAAAGAAGAAAATAACAAAACATCGAGACAACAACAACATAGAGTAGCAGCGACAACAGCACCAGCGTCAACTGCAGCAGTCAACACCAACATTTATAAAAATTTATTTTGAAAGATTATTTAAATGAATTAGCTTTATTTTAGTATTTAGAACTAGATTTAGGACTTTTTGCAGAGTGTGGACTTTTGAAAATGAACTTTATATACAAAATAGTTCAGTAATCAAAGTTTTTCCATATTCATAACTTCCTTAGTTAAACCGATTTTCAATTTCTAATATTTTTATAAAAAACCTTTCGGCATTTTTTTTTTATAATTTTACTTAATGAAATTGGGTCATTCCATCTATAATGGGCCTATGATTACCCTCATGTTTTTTAAATAGGCTGAAACTTTTTTCAGTGATTGGTCTATCATGTAGAAGATATAAAAAAAATCGATAAAATTTTTTTGACCAGTATTATTGCTTAAAAAAAAAGTTTCAAATTGTGTTAAAAAAAACTCGTAATTAAAACAAAAAAATTCATTGATGAATATAAACAAACCAACAGAATCCAAATTAGCTTTTATATTATTTTTAGGTAGTTGTGTACTAGTAGATGACAAAAAAACTGCAAATCTAAATAAATGAAGGCCTGAACGGTTTCTATGTGGTAAAAAATAAAAAAATTGACTTTCCAAGAAAACATCACTTTCCCAAATACTCCATCACCGATTTCAGCCTTTATAGGCTCAAAGTTTTTAGAATATACAGGAGTATCAAATTAAAATAAGTTTCTTATTTTTTTTAATATGAATATGAATATTTGCTAGGCGGAAGATTTGGGGAGGTGCCGGGGTGGTGAGCCGTGATGCCATCGGTAAGAATTTAAAACAAGTGTGACCTGGGGGTTTTTCTGCTCCCCGTATTTTTTTTGTTCTATGTTGCGCTACGGTTGGCATAGGGAAACCGCGACCCCAGCCGGGATGTGCTGAGTGCTTGACACTTAAGCACAGCCAGCTTCTCCCTTTTATTTAATATGCCAGGCGTAACAAAGAACAACCATAGTATCCTTGGCCGACGCTTTTTTCTGGATACAGGCCTAAGTTTCCCGTAAAGTTATTAATTGAAGAGGCTTTAGATTTTACATCCATGGCAGTTCACTCGACAAAACCTCAAAATTCCTCATAATATAACATCAATGGAAAGTTACTCTTTTCCTGATATGACACTGCTCTCGTCTGCAAGGATACTTTACACATGCGTAGGCTGATTATTTCATTTTGAATATGTGGTGACACGTATACATGTGCTTTTCGAAATTTTTTTACCAGCTTCAACTTTGACTTTGACCAAGATTTCAAAAACACCTTCATTATGTTATATTTTTCCTTATGAGTACCTAACACAAAATATCACAATCCAAATTATATTGAAATTCTTTAGCATTTTAAATTTTGTTTATTTGACTACGCTACATGATATCATGAGCCAGCTAGGGCGGGAAAGTGCCGAACTTTGTTTAAAATAAGTATCAATTTCAGTTAATTTGGCTGTTCGACCTAGTAATAGTTTTTACTAGGTATAAATAATTCTACTTAAGAAAACGAAAACGATATTTTAAGTTAGTTAACGAAGAGGACTTTTTATAAAACGAATAAGTTTAACCTCATATAATTCTGCTATTGACCACTAGATGGCATGACAGCGTTTGAGTCTTATGTTGGTCAGTATCAGCATCTTTAGTTAGCGGTTGGTTGCTGCCAACAGATTGCAACCAACTTCATACTGACATAGAGATTCTTACCAAAGAAATGAAAGTCTTTTGCGCCAAAATTTTTCACTCTCACGTATTGATTGTCAAAATTCGCTAAAACTATTGCTGCGGTGTGTTAAAAATTAAATTTCATAGAATTTTACTCCCGATTATGGGCGATTTAAGAAAAACTTGGGGAAAAAAACTTGGGAAATTAAAAAAATATTAATGCATAACATAGCACTTAATCCTTAAATGGATTAATTGCAGTAATGCAAACATATGTTCAATATAAACAACGTCTATCTATCACTACCTGTGTGTCTCTTAATAAGCTTTTGATGATAAATTATCTGCAGTCACGGCGATAGATATAACCACGACCATAATAATGTGTATATATATATTCCAAAAGTAAATTTTCCTCAAAAATATATTTGATAAATAAAAATTATTCTTATAGATAAGAAAATTTTTCTCATAACATTTAAGTGATGAAAGTCTTTTCTCTGTCACCGATTTTTATTTAAAATTTCAACCATATCGATACTATTGAATTGGATTTTAGTACGAAAACAGAGTTTTCTTTTAAAAGCAGTTTCGCTTGCGATATGAGGGACTTTAATAATGGTCGCATATCAATTTACTTTGTCCTAAGTGAACTTTTATAAGCAAATTTAGTCTCAAATTTTCTCATCGCAGTCTGCTTTATTCAGAAATAATGTTTAGTTCATAAATGGATGACCTGTCAAATGCGCTCACAATATGAAAAATAGTAAAACTCACGCAATCGTAAGACTTCCACAAAGTTTTTAGTGCAAACATTAAATAATACTATGGAAAACAATATAATTGTTATACGAAAAAAGAAGTTCAATAAATCTGAATTGCAAAGTTTTTTGGACCTTGCAAGAAAACTTGGGTACATTTTTGATTTTTAAAAATCTTTAATATTGTTTGGGTGTATTTAAGATTCTTCATATTTTTCAGAGTTATGCATAAAAAGCTTACGAAAGGAAGAAGAAATCAAGAAATTTTGTAAAAAAAAACGACGTCGACGTCTTAGGTTTGATGGCGAGTGATATTCCTAACAAAAGAGTGGTGTAAAAGCTCTCTTAAGTTTGTGCGAGGGCGGGTGGAAAGGAAAGAACTTTTGCATCTGTATGTTAGGTGTAATATTTTTAGTCTTGGTGAATAAGGACAGCTGATTTTGAAGTTTGACGAAATTGACAATAGAAAAATATCAAAACAGGAAGGTAAGCTATCACATAATTTAAATTAATAAATTAAAGTAATTTAATTCTTTTTTTATTGATAAAATCTCGTTGAAATTAAATTAAAATAATTTAAGTTTCCTTGCAGCTACAACACGGAATTATAATGCCAAACTGCAACTAGGTATCAACGTTTCGGAAGAACGATAAACATATGAAAGCTATTTGGGAGGTTGTAGCCACTTACAGAAACTGGAAGAGCAAAGGGAGAGTGAATTTTTCGCATTGCTTTGGCGCTACAACTAATTACAATGGTTTTACTGTGGTGGACCAAAGTATCTTAAATAACTTCAAAAAATATTTGGAACTGTTAGTGGTGAAATCCAATCTTAAATGTGACAGCTCTATATGTTACCATATGTTATCATTTTAGCAAAAAAATAAAATCTATTGATTATCAATTACATTATTGACCAGAGTACCGTTTACTACTTTATTTCTTAATTTTATTCAATTATTTCCTCGATTTTTGCTAAAAATAAGTAATATTTAGACAAATTCCAAAAAAGAAAACTTGAGTATAATCCAAATTTGGAATAAAACACCCAAAGTGGTAAGGCTTTGATTCTTACCTTTAGAAACGAAGACGTATCAAATTAATTATTCTTTTTATAATTATAGTTTTATAAGCTTAAGATTTCAATAATGTAAAAATAAAACGCAGATCACTTCTTTCTATAATTTATATAGCTCGAAGACAATACTCTATAATTGGTGCTGCCGATTGCACACGAAAGATACTCCCGACTGCAACAAAGGCTGCGCTACGCTTATAACCACACTTAAAAGCGAAATTTTATATTTCCTATCCCATTCTGGCACGATAATCCTAGCAGATATTTCACCGTCGCCGAAACGAAGTTTGAAATGCATCGCATAATATTCGACGAGTCGAAATATTGACATATTGCTATGCACTTTGACAGAACCTTACTCGATATTGTAGATGACATCATTGATAACCCTCCTATTGAAGGAAAATATGATGCATCGCATCATGAACAGCTTGTCTGAGTTTCAAGATTTGACGCTGCGCTGACTGCTTCCTGGGCAACTTCTTGGCGATGAAAAACCCTCGCTACTGCTCTAGCGTCTACGCAATTTATCAGCAGGCCAGTGCAAAGAAACTGTATTACGCAGCCTTTTTCTAGAGCAGCTGCCTGATAGTGTCCGTGGTGTTGTGGCCAGCAGTGAGCTGACCAATCTATCAAAATAAGCTAAGCAAGCTGATCGCGTTATGGAAGCATTTCGTCCACGGGATTCGCTACCGATCCAGATATTGTAGATACTTTCCATCGCGACACAAATACTTTCTGGGACGAACTAAACAATGAAATAGGTCAGCTGTTAACTGCTATTGAAAATCCAAGCAAGGAGATAAATAAACTCGCTAACTATCAACACTCTCGATGTCACTGCAGCAGACGTTCCATTGGCTCTCGTGTCGCCTCTAAAATTGATAAAGCAAATTGACGATTTGTGTTTTTACCACAAAAAAATTGGCTCCAAAGCACGCAAGTGCCGTTCTCCATGCAATTGGGAACGTTCTTTAAACTAATGACGCCGGCGCTTATAACTTTAGAAGTTAATTATTTCTATTTTAATCTTTTAATGGATATTTATGCAAGTTTTGAACTTTTTCGACTTTTTACGACACAAATTTTAACTAATTTTTTGGACGCCAAGTCCCTCGCGCACACGAATTTCACATCTACCTCTACTACGATCACTGATTGCACTGTTGCCGATGGACTTGATGATGGATCACGCCAATACTTCGGGTTTTCAGGCTAAAGTTGAAAAGCCAGTATTGCAGAGTGTTGAGCTTGGAATCAGAACATTGGCTGTTAATCGTATGGTGCATGTACCAATATGATCATAATTCAGCATTATGTGATTGATGCAATTAGTCCGGAGATTTCTCTCTCTCAATGAAATTATTAAACAAACAGCTATGGCGAACGCTAAAGTTTGCTGACTTGTGCGTAGATCAAGTTATTTGTAAATTCTGCAGAAAAAGTTTATGATAAGAATTAAAGTTTTTGTTTGCCTTTTATGAGACAAAATTTACCTGAAGTGAAATTTTGATCTAATTCGATATTATTTGTTTTTTTGAACTGGTAGATTCTTTAAGTTTTTTCTTTTCCAATCAAAGAAATAATGTCTGCAAAATGTTCAAAGGAAAATAGATTTTTATTCAAGGAAATTTTCTTAATAAGGCGTTAAGCTTTTGGATTGTCAAATTTAAGTATAAATTTGACGACAAAAAATTGTAAAAATTGAAGGATTGCTAGGACCTACCAAGATTAGTCAAGATTGTTTTGGTATAAGAACTCTTCTGAAAATGTAGCTTGACACAACTTGTCGATTCGGCTGTTCGTCGAAAAAGGAAGCTTAGAAGTTTACAACGATAAGGCTAACCTTGATTTAGCAGAGATGAAATTTGGTATATTGCTTGTAGGGGAATGTAACCTGTTGTGGGCCGGGTTTCGTTTTTTGCCTGTAATTTCTATGCAAGTAAAAATTTTTCGGACTTTTTGATACTAATGGAAAGGTAGAGTCAATAGCTAACTAAAAATGGAAAAATTTTTCATTATTTTCCAAAAATCAATTTTTTCCACACATATTGTAAAAGAGCTTGTTTTTTACCAAAAAAAAATTTGTAACCGGTTGTGGGCCACTCCGGAAAATCAACTAGAAATGCGAAATCATAAAGAAAAACCAACAAAGAAATATAAAATTTTGGAATTTATTCATCGATGAAGCCTCTAGGGGCAAAAAACATCAGGAAAATGGCACTTTTTCAAATTAATTATCCTCCTCGTCAGTTTCGCAATTTTCGCATGTGAAATAGCTCTTTGTCATAGCAGCGCATTTCAAATGCACAAATCGATCGCAGCCACCGTTGCATTTGATGGAATTAGCTTTTGTCAATTTCGATGGCAGAAGGTCTAAACAGATCAGACAAAAGTCCAAATCTTCTTCGTCAGAAGAATTCGGCTTCTTGCGTTTGGCCGACGGTTTGGCTGGTGGCGTTGCCTTGCGTTTAGCTTTCTTAATGGGCGTTGGAGCAGCTTGCTTTTTTGCAGCTTTTTCATGCAAAGTAGCAACGGTTTCTGGAGACGTTAAAATGGCGCTTTTCATTGGCTTTCGGCCGCGATTTGATGGTTTTTTGGGTGCAGCGGCCTGTAAGGGGCCGATTTCATCCAAAAGACAGCTAATAGAAGTCGATCGAGATGACGGTCCAGGTGTTGTCGGCACAACCTCCTCACGTCCAACAAATGGCGCAACCACGATTCGACGCTGATCCTCTTCATCGATAAGCCCTTCAGCGGAAACCTCTGCCTCATTAGCCTTAACGACTTGAACAAAGTCGGCATCAGAAAAAATGTCCGGATCGTATGGACATATGCCGGTCGCTCTAAAACCAGACTTAATCACCGTAGGTGTCAAAGCCAGATCAAGAGCCTTACACGCCAGGCCAGCAATATGACGTATTTCTAATACCTAGAAAAATTTTGAACGAAAACAGTTGAAAATTGGCGAAAGAAAACAAGTTTTAAGAAGAGTGTTACCTTGTTTGCATTGTTCTTCTGCCAAGCAGAACACTGGGACTTGTAATAAGCCTTCACTGGTCCAAACACAGACACGTCCAATGGTTGTAGTCTGTGACTACAGTGCGGAGGAAAAGTGACGATATGAACGCCATTTTCAATGGCCAAGTCAATGGCTTCTACAGACAAATGTGAACAATGATTGTCCATCAGTCTGATGTGTTAGTGGAAAGTGCAAAAAAAACTACAAGCAAGCTTAAGACTTTCAAACGCTTTCATAAAAAGTGTTTGAATTTAGAGTGTTTACATTTAAAAAGCCGCTTTAAATTCACCGCTTGAAAAGTTTCACTTCAAATACAAACCATATTCAAAGGTGTTCGTTGGCTGCATTTACGGAGGTATTCCATCAATCCACTATCTTGTACGGTAGTAATGTCATCAAATTTGTCACTAACTTTCTTAAGATACCGCTGCAAATTGGTGCGGGGAACATTGTAGGCTCGAGCAGCCTCTCTGACGGGCATATTTTCTATCGAACAACGCTTAATGGCTTGTACGATCGCATTAAAATCAGTTTCCTTCGGTTCGTCTTTTTTTCCCTTCGGAGTAGACATGGCTGAAAATGCGTAAAAATGCATAAATTAAAAAATAAATGCGGTTACAACAGGTGGCCCACAACCGGTAACGGCGGCCATTTCTTAAGTGACTGTCAAAATTCGCGTAACGAAAAATTGTAAGCAAACCCGATATAAAATCGAAAAATCTAACGCAAAAACTGCATACAAATCCAAAACAATTACCTTTTCGCAATATCTCACTTCACTATATCACGCTCACAACATAATCAAAATTTACTTTCTTGTAAATTTTTTCGTCGATTTTTTTCGTTTCTTTGTAGCGCGCATCAAATGCGTCCTTTCACTTGTGTGTTCGCACCAATACTATCTGTCATTGTATACTACACAGAACCTCATACTCAGATCCGCCATATTTGGTAAACGTCAAAAGATATAACGGGTGGCCCACAACCGGTGATGGCCCACAGCCGGTTACATTACCCTACTCATTTCTAGCGCCAGATTGTTACTAACATCACATACTCTGGTTTATGTACTCAGTGTGATACATTTTAAATCATGTTAAAATTTTTTTTGTTTTTAATACTAAATGAAGATGTTCATTACATGATATAGCGATTCTTACCTTTACAAGGGGAGGACGTATCAAATTAATTTTATAATTATATTTTTATAAGTTTAAGATTTCAATAAAGTAAATATAAAACGCAGATCATCATTTCATTTTGTAATTTATATAGCAAGAAGACAATACGCTATTACAACACTACTGTTTAAAAATCAGAGTAGCGCTTATGGTTGAACGGATCCAAGCGCGTCAGTACATATTTTTTTTTTTTTGAAAAAATACTATCAAACGCTTTAGAACTGTTTTTAAAGCATCGTATACGCTTATATTAAAGTTTTTTGGTTAATATTTCGCCTCAAAATTTGGTGTCAGAGACAAACATAATAGGGTTTTTTATTTTACATACCCTACACTGCATTGAGAGTACTTTTTAAATAAATGTTAAAAAAAGTTTGAAGAGGTTGAATAAGTCGAAAAGGTTTGCAAAAAGTAGAAAGAATATGTCGAATAAAATTGAATGGGAAAAGGTAGAAGGTTGGAAAAGTCAAAAGAATATAGGAAATGTTGAAAAAAATAGAATAGAAACGAAAAACACGAAATATGCCAAGGCCACTTCTCCAATTCCGCCCACTTTTGGTTCAGTAAATGATATTCGTGATTGACATGCACAAATTTCTGCTCAATAGCTTGTATAGTTTGCGATATGTGCCGTAATTATTCTTAAAATTTAGGATGGTGACACACCATCTGGTACAATCCAGTCTGATTTTGATACAGAAATAGCGTTTTAAAATCAAATCCTCTTACACCAAATTTCAGTACGATTGGTCATATGTTTCGATAGTAATGGCACTTAAGGTATTATTATTGTATGTGAGGTTCCACGCCCACTGGTATAATTTGCCAGCTTTTGATTCATACATACCTTATAGCCAGTAAGCCAATTACATCAAATTTCAGATCAATTGCTCCAATAGTTCACTTGAAATAGCACTGAAAACTTTATGTTAATGTGGGAGGTGCCAAGCCCACTGATGCAATCGGTTCAAATTTCATTTAATTTCAATGCTTATACTATAGTAACCAACACCTCTTTTATGAAGATTACTCTCATAGCACACTATCTATAGCATTAAACGTATTTTGCTTATATGGGAGGTGCCACACCCACCGGCACTATTGTGGCAAAATTTAGCAAAAAGACACAGTTTGCAAGTATATCTGCGATATTAAATTTCATAACGATTGCGTTGTTAGTTCTCTTTTTATAACGTTTATAAATATTGTAGACTGTGTCGCACCCTTCAACACAATTCAAGATATATAAGATCTGTATCAGTGTACTAAATTTCATCACAATATCTTGCATTTAAGGCTGTGCCACGCCCATTTAAGAGCCTTTGCAAACTTTAAACCTAGCTTGATCTTAAATTTTACTCATTTTCACCAAATCATCAAGTTTCATCAAAATCGCAGCAACTTTTTTCAAACTGGACTTGTGTATATTTACATAAAGTGTGGTCGGTAGACGTGGCCGTGAACCGATTTCACCTATTTTTATATGCTAGCAGCTTGCAAAAAGGTGTGAGTTGTGTGCCAAATTTCATTGAAGTAGCTTGCTTAGTTTTTTCATAAACGTGATTTCCACAGACAGACAGACGGACATAGCTATATCGACTCAGGTGGTAACGCTGATCAAGAATATAAGTACTTTTTATACCTGCCACGCCCCTTCTATGCGTTACAAACGGAATGACAAAGTAAATGTACCTACGGTGTAAGGTATAAAAACCGAAGCAAGAAAAACAACAACCGATCATACACGAAATCAAACTGAGTCATTCCGCATGTATTTTCAACTACTTTTAAATAAGTTGTTTTTTGACAATTGACTTTTTCACTCCAGCAGGGTGTTTACGCCGTTCGAAGGCTTAATCTAAGAAGCTGAAATTTTCGGACCGCAGTCTTAAAAAAAAAAAACCAAAAAATAAAAAGCCCTTCGGGTGTACTTTATCCGCATTTTCAGCGACACGAAAATGTGGTCTTGGTTTGACAACAGAGGGTGGTCACTCCCATACAAAAAAAAATATGTAAATCGCTATGTTTTGGCATCTAGGGTAGATTTTTCCTTCGTTTTAGTAAGTCTGATTTATCGTAAAATTTCTACGAAATCGGACAGAAACTCTGTCCGCGCAGCTTACAGGTTTGAGTTAGGAAGTTCAGAATGTGGGACAATGATTTTTAAATCTCAAGCTTAAATACGAGTATAAGCACAAAAAAAATAATATCTATATACAAAACTTTTAAAAAAAACTCTTAGCGTACATTTATTTTATTTATTTATTTATTTTATTCAATTCAATTAAGTCTTTTAGGTACATCTTCTATAATTTGTATATTAATGTTACATATTTTGATTTATTTGTACTTAATGTTATATTTAAACAATTTGAAATAGAAGTAATAAAAATAATAAAATAATAGGTTCTTAAGTTCTTCTAAAAAGGTTTTGCACAGCCAGTCTGAAACGCCTTGCATTACGTTGAGATTTTATTGTACTTGGAAGTGAGTTCCACAGTTTGACAACACTAACAAAAAACATTCTGGAAGAGGCTATATACTTGTGAAGAGGTACTATTAGATTTAAAGTCCTCGTTGATTGCGCAAAGATTAAATTTCTGAAGAGATAGTTCGGTTCTTTTGTATGAATAAGCTTGTGAAGGAAAACTAAATTCCGCATATTTAAATGGCTTATAAGATCATAGTTAAGAATTTTTATGGACAATTGGGATATATGGTCAAACCTTCTTTTAGAAAAAACATATCTTACTACATTATTTATTGCTAACTGCATTTTGATTTTCGATGCACTGTCTAGATTACCGTACAGCAGTTCACCGTGCGATATCAGAGGAACAATGAGCGTTTTCGCAAGATTAAGTTTGGTTTTCTGAGGAACAAGTGAAGCACTGCGCCAAAGCTTTCTTAGAACCAAAGAGGATCAAAAGAGATGAAGCTCTATTCTGCCCAAAAATTCTGCTCACACGTATTGCATGTCAAAGAATGCGTGTGACTCGTACAAAACAATGCTACCGTATGTTGACAATTAACATTTGAGGAAATTTGCTTATGATTTGGGATATTATTAGGCGATTGGGGGAATCACTATGGAAGTAGAAATATTTATGTAATGCTGTTAAATAATTGAGAGGTTTCATAATGTTTGAACATTATCATAACTTGAAAAATGTTTCAATTACTTAGTTTTTATTAATTTTTGTCGGTTTTTCTGTAAATGTGATGAATACATGTTACAGAAGTGAGAAAGAAAACTTGCAAAAAATTATATTATCTCCACATTTAGGCATGGAGACTTGATAAGGAGCTGTTCATGTATTAACTACAGTGCCTAACGTAAACAGAGGAACGTTGATTATTTTCTACATATAAAGTAGCATTGTCTATAGTATTGTTAAAGAAATATAACCATTAATAAAAAATTTTTAAAGTCAAAATGAGTTTCGTTTAATTCGAAGCAAAAAAGCAAAAAAGTATATATAGCTTTCTTAAATCCACATTAAAATGCAAAAATTACAGAAGTTTAATTCTAAACTAACTTAAATCTAAAATTTGAGAACAAAATCTAACGAACACAAAACATTTTACCTTTTTGTGCTGCTTCATTTTAAAATGATTTTGTGAGGACAAAACTCTACAAAAAAAAACAACAACAATTTTCAGCTATAACAAGTTTTTACTAAAAAAAGAATCTCAGGAAGATATCATTATTCTATATTCCCAAAAAAGTCATTTTTTTTCAATTTATTTTCATAATTTAATCATGAAACTTAACTTTATTTTTATTATATTATATGAAAAAATGCCATTATGCTTGGAAATTTAACAGTATTGAAGCTAGAAAGAATCTTTAATAATAGGCCAAATGTACTAAAAATATGGCAAATGTTCTGAATATACTGTAAACTTGCTGAAAGAACTTACGACGATTTTTCAGGATGCAAATGTACCGAAAATGTCATATCTGATATGTATACGCACAATTAAATTTACTTGTAGAAACCCGTCATAATAACTTTCTTTGGGAAAACTTGCCGATTTCAACAATTTCCGGCATATTTTTTAAATTATTGTCCGTAGGGGCAACATCATAACATCGTGGTGAAAAAAAAAATTTTCTGAAATATTTGCCGAAATATGAGAATTTTAAAATACAATTCCAATGCTTTTTGAAACTTGCCAAACAAGATATAACATTTTTTGATTGTTAAAACTCATTAAGATTTTTTTGATGTGCATGATAATGTTCTTTTCATTCCGTTTTCTTCATAAAAAATTAAAAAAAAGAAGAAGAGTACTAAAAAATATTAAAGAAATTGTGAGGTTGGAAAAAACTTGGTCCCATAGAAATGTAAGGTTATGCAAAAGTCGGTCCCATTTGGATTTGTCAAATTTACTGATTTTTGCAACCGTGCGAAAGTGAAATGTGGTGAATAAACTGACAGCTGATTTTGAAGTCCCACTATAAATGACATTTCGCAATAAAATCGAAAAACTTTCGTAGGTAAGTCATTTCAAAAATATAAGCCACAATTATGTTACAATTATTTCTTTTTTAATTTGTCAGCAGCTGCTACGACTGCCACATTGGATTTTTATTATAAGCGGCACTTGGCAAAGTCAAATAGCAGTCAACTTAATGAAGTCTGAATGCAAGTAGCTGCATTAGATACATCGCCACAACAGCAACCTCGCTTGCCACCACATGCACCAAATGCAACTGCTCTTCTTGCACAATTTAAATCAATGTTATTATTATGGCGAAATGTTTTAAACATCGTTTTAAAATGCTAAACTTAGCTACACTTAAAGATTCCGAGGAAAGTTCAGTTTCATCACCAGCTAGTTTTCAAGATATGGATGAAAACTTGGAAATTCTGGTTCGAAGTTCTGTATTTAACGATGAAAGCAATGGACCTTGTCGCAAATTTCTACTAATGTCCTTTTGGTTGACATTAAAGGCAAGTTTATTTTTACAATGTAAATGACTTTATGTTGAATTTAGATTCACTTGTTATTCAGGCTTGCTGTGATTTAGCAACAACAGTTGCTAGTGAATTGGTACCCACCAGTGAAAGTGTTGTTGAACATTATGACATCTTGGAGGAATGCGTGGAAATAAATGTCTCGATACTAACAAAATGCCGTCATAAGGGAACGATGCACAGAACTCATTTAAAATAATACAAATTGAAAGCGATGCATTTAAAGAAAAAGTGGCAGAGCTAACAAAGTTAGTGGATACGTTACGAGATGAGAAGCATGCGCTATAGCAAGTAATAAGCGAGAACAAATCAAATGTACAGAGAACAGCAGAATTCTCCAAAGATTAACTGGTAATCAGTGAGCAGTTATTGCTGTTGGAAGCCAAGGAAGCTAGAGAAGGAAAAAAATGCAACGTATCGCCGCCAACTGAGGAAAAAATTTTTCTAACCAGTGATAAAATAACAAACGACGAGAAGCAACAACAACCAGTAAAGCCAGATGACGATGTTGAAGTAGATACAGATAAACGAAATGCTTTCGATAAGCAAGAGCGAAGAATTAGCTGCCATTAATAATACAGCCGCGCAACGAGAAGAGAGCTAATTATATACTAGGAGCGTTTTGAAGTGACGCGTATTGATAATCTAGATCCAATATTCAAACACAGACTCTGATTAAACGTATGCTGCCCTTTGGCGCTGTTGCTGTTGCAACTTTAGTATATTCTATAGCAACTTATTTTTAAGATTTTCTTTGCTTTTGATATCATTAAAATTTCTTTTAAACTAGTACTTGCGCTGAAATACTTTTTTATGTAGACGATGCAAACTTATAAACATTACAACCAAGATGAAAACATTTAATACACATGAAAGTCATAAGTCATCTGGTTTATGAAATGGGTGCTTAGTAGTCAAAAAATAGTTTTCCACTTTTTTTCGATTTGAATAGAAACGAGTTGTTTACCTTTAACAGCTGTTTTCTCGAAATCTTGTGCGCAAAATTTAGTGGTGAAGTATTTTATTACATTTGTCAGATGAGCAGGCTACCATATGTAAAAATTTTTAGCTATTAAAAGTTTGCAAGTGATTTTTGCTTATTTAAAGGTCAAAACACCTGTAAACTAAATTGTTTATTATTTTATTTTAATAATTTTCAGAATTTGTCTAAATTACGTTGACTTTTTCGACTATATAATAATAATAATTTCTAAAATACCCTAATTTGGACAAAAATGCCCTAAGTGGTAAAGTCAAGATTTTTATTAGTCACCATAGGTGGGTGAGTTTTCAAAAACAGCGACGCGACTGATTTTTTTTGCGTTAGTACTAGAATTCTGCCGAGAGCTTCATCTCTTTTGATCCTCTTTGCTTAGAACGTAGTAGATTTTACTAATGATGTAATTTACATGGCTTAGACAGTTAAAGTCAGAATTAATTTTAAAACCCAGACTGGTAACAGTGCTTTCAAACAAATATAATTTTTGTATTTCCGAGGTATAGCGATGGAAATTGATCTTTTTCCGGCGAGCTTTGTGCAATACTAATAGATTTAGTTTTTCCTGCATTTAGATGCAAGTTGTTTTGAGTTGCCCATAATGCGATTGATTGCAAATCCTCATTGAATCGAGCAAATAAATCTTCAATAAGACCAACTGGATGCGAGAGGTAAACTTGAGCATCATCTGCACATGCTTCGATTTCAAAGCAACAAGCACTGTAAGTTGCATTCTACATTCGTAGAAAGTATTTCTCGAGGTCCAAAATAGGCAATTGTTTGAGCAATAATTAGGAGCTAAATTTCATTCCGCCGAGCCATTTTTTTAGGTTGGGAAAAAGAAAATAGTCACTGGGGGCTAAGTCCGATAAATATGGCGGATGAGGTGCCCATTCGTAGCCCAATTCATGGAATATTGCCATTGAGACCCCACACGTCGCACGATTGCGTTTATGGTCAGTAGAGAGCAAACTCCGCACCCATCTTGCGGATAGCTTCTATGACCCAACTCATCATTTAAAATCGAATCCACAGTGCCATATGAAATATCTATGGCATCAACAATCTTAAGCACTTCCACTCTCGTATCAGCCAACGTGAATCGTGAATTTTTTCGACATTTTCGGATGTATTGGCCTCAATTGACCATCCAGAACGTTCAGCGTCACTAGTGCTTGTGCGACCACAATGAAACTCAGTGAACTACTTTTTAATAGGTCTCCATAGTTAGGGTTGTCATACGTATTGATTCTATTAGTCCATGTACTGATTTTTACAAATTTTCTTTAAAAATACTGATTTTTCAAGATTTTGAAATCAATACTCAAATATACTGATTTTTACTAATTGGTACTGATTTGAACTGATTTTTAGATTTTATTTGAATTACATTTAATACGAAATTATTATCAGGCCGTAAAATGGTCCTTGTTTTGTAGCATAGTTAATTAATCTTGGGTTCCTTTATTTTTTTTTTTTTGTAAATGAGAACAGCGAATTGCACTGTGTTGTTTCCCTTGAGGTTTTCGTAATGTGAAATATACATTATTTTGCTAAGGTTTTGTGAAATACGAAAAGTTCTGACCTTGTTTTTAGTAAATAAAAAGTTTGTGTACAAAAAAATTTATATTAAAAACAATGAATAAGGTAAAAAATCTTGTACTGATTTGTACTGATTTTTTGGGTTGAATATACTTGAATATACTGAATTTTTATTCCAAAATTTCGACAACCCTACCCATGGTACTTACCAAGCTTTTCCTTGGTTTGAATGACGGTTTTTTTTTGGCAACAAATGATTTTTTATGAGCACTCGAAATTCACTTTTTCCATTTTTACAAATCCACGAGCATACAACATGCTTTGAACATCTGTTGAACGTCAAGTTAATGATGAAAGAGCCTCAAAATTTGATAGTATTCTATTGACAGCTGGTACATGACGCGAACAGTGTTGCATTTCATGTAAATACGAGAGAAGTTCAAAAAGTCACGGCTTATTGATCCTCCCTCGTACTTCATTCTCCATAGACGAAGAAGGGAATTCATTCGTGCAGAGGTCTAGTTTTGGCACAAAATTGTTTTTTTCAAACTCCTGAATATCTTTGTAATAAACTCCAATTTTGCCTGTCTATAAGATCTTCTGACCTTATCGTCCCCAGTTATTGCTACCTCAATACTAACAGATACTTTATCATTAACCAGCTTTTTCAATCCCAACTGCCTTAAAGCGATTTAGTGCAGAAAAAAGATTCGAATGAATTGTTTTTAACTATTTCCAAAACAGTTTATGATAGTACAGTACACTCTCAATTATAAAATTATATAAGCTCTAGTTGCTGCTTAAACTAAAAAAAAATAAGATACATTTTTTCGTTACTTCCCTATGTGTACAACAGGAAAGGGGCCATCCATAAATTACTTGACCGATTTGGAGGAATGGGGGGGGGTCATGAAAAATACTACGAAAAGTTACGACGGAGGGCTGAGTATTTCGCGAAATACTACGTGACTTCAAATTGTAAAATTGTGGATCGATGTGGAAGTTATAGAAGATGTAGAAGCTGTTGAACTGGAAGGCGAACAATTAAATATAGAGAAAAATACTACTTTAATTGAGGATATACCTTCTTGGATAGATGAGGGAATTCCTTTCTTGGAAGGAATTTTTTGAAAATTATTTATTCATTTTAAATATGTCATATCTATTAAAATATAAAATGTAATGTTTTATGTTTGATATTGTCAGTAAACCATGTATTTTATTTTAAAATTCATTAGTAGAAAATATTTTTAAAAATCATGCTGCAACGTAATTAAATAGGGGGAGGGGGTTAATAGAGTAAAGTCACGAATCGTCAGTATAGGCGAGCTAGGGGTTAAAAAAAAAGGTTTTTTCGGTCACGTAGTTTATGGATGGCCCCAAAATGGAATGAATGAAAATTTAAAATATGTACACTAGCTCACAAAATTATCCTTAAGGCCATTTTTTGTGTGATTTTAATCAAAAATACTAAAGTTTTTTTTTATATTCATATTAATGGATAGTTCAGAAAACAATAAAAAAGCAAAATAAAGATTCGTTTTAATTGTACACTTAAACTAATAAAGGTGTTGTCTTCGGCCAGGCCGAAACTTACATACCCTACACTGCATTGAAAGTACTTTTTAAATAAATATTAAAAAAATGTTGAAGAGGTTGGATAAGTCGAAAATAATGTAAAAAGGTTCAAAAATGTTGAATAATGTTGAAAAGTGTTGGAAAAAAGTGAAAATGTTGAAAAAATAAGAAAAACATTGAAGAAAGTTGAAAGGAATTGAATAAGTCGAAAAATATGAAAAATGCTGTAAAATTGATGAAAAAGTCGAAAGAATAAAGAAAAACGAATGAAATTGAAGGGGATAGGTAGAAGGTTGAAAATGTCAAAAGAATATGGGAAATGTTGAAAAAAATAGAATAGAAATGAAAAACACGAAATATGCCACGGTCACCTTTCCAATTCCGCCCACTTTTGATTCAATAAACAAACCAAATTTTAGCACAATAGCTTGTATAGTTTGCGATATGTGTCGTAATTATTCTTAAAACTAAAGGCAGTGACACCCACTGATGCAATCCAGTCCGATTTTGATCCAGAAATATCTTTCTATAAACAAACCTCTGACACCAAATTTCAGTATGATTGCTCATATATTTCGATAGTTATGCCACTTAAGGTATTTTAATTGTATGGGAGGTGCCACGTCCACTGTTGCTATTTCGCCAGCTTTTCATTCATATGTACCTAATACCCAGTAAACCAATTACATCAAATTTCAGATCAATTGCTCCAATAGTTCATTTAAAATAGCACTTACAACTTTATGTTAATGAGGGAGGTAACACGCCCACTGATTTAATCTTGTCAAGTTTCATTTAATTCCGAAGCTTATCGTAACCGACACCTCTACACAAAATTTTATGAAGATTACTCTCATAGCACACCATCTATAGCATTAAACGTATTTCGCTTGTATGGGAGGTGTCGCAACCACCGCAAGAAGACATCTTTTAGAAAGTATATCCGCCATATTAAATTTCAAAACGATTGCGTTATTAGTTCTCTTTTCATAACGTTTATGAATATTGTAGGCTGTGCCACGCCCTTAAAGTTGCCAATTTGAAGTTATACGAAATTTTTAATTGTTAAGAAGTGCCACGCCCATTTTTACAATTCCGCCTACTTTGCACAATTCAAGATCCATAAGATCTGTATTCGTGTACCAAATTTCATCACAATGTCTTGTACGGTTTACGAGCTCTGGCGTTATAAAAGTTAAAATTTAGGGCTGTGCCACGCCCTTTTAAGAGCCTTTGCAAACTTAGAACCTAGCTTAATCTTAATTTTGTTCTCAGTTTCACCAAATCACCAAGTTTCATCAAAATCGCATACATAAAGTATGGGCGGAAGGCATGGCCGTGAACCGATTTCACCCATTTTTATATGCAAGCTGCTAGTTGCAAGAAAGTGTGACCTGTGTGCCAAATTTCATTAAATTAACTTGCTTAGTTTTCCCATAAACTTGATTTCAACAGACAGACACACAGACAGACATACAGACAAACAGACAGACAGACAGACGGACACAGCTATATCCACTCAGGTGGTGACGCTGATCAAGAATATATACACTTTTCTATACTTGCAACGCCCCCTTCTATGCGTTACAAACGGAATGACAAAGTGAATATACCCTCTGTGTAGGGTATAAAAATTTAACAAAACATTCAATACTTTCGCTATTGGCAAACTACAAAAAATAAATAATCAGTACGAAGTGTGATCTGTATTTGCTTTTATTACTTCGGCCAATCTGGCAGGCATCGATGAAACCAACTTTTGTTTAACCTCAGTGGGAATCTTTGCCCATTCATCAACCAAAACTGTTTTGAGGATGCTTAATGACGTTACATTTCTTTTTTTTACCTGCCGCTTGAGATGGGCCCATAAATGTTCAATAAAGTTTACATCAAGAGACTGCGGAGGGTATGCCATTTTATTTCTGACGTTGTAGAGCAACAATTCTCTAACCAAACCCGAGTTATGTTTAGGATCGTTGTCTTGTAGAAACATTGACCTGCCAGTTAAGTTAAGTATCCCAATGGTGTGAAGGTAACTTATCTTTCAATATGTCCAGATACATATAGCGAACCATAGTGCCGTTGATAATTCTTAGTCTACCGACACTGCTTGCCGCCATGCAGCCCCATGCCATGACAGATTGACCTCCGTGTTTGGCAGTAGCGACAAGATTTTTCGAGTTCAGAGACGTGTTGCACTTTCACCACACCCTGACTCGGCCGTCACTTCCAAAAACGTTAAATTTACATTCATCAGTAAAAATATCACGCTCCCAAAAGTTTGAATCTTCTTCATGGGCGTTAGTGTACATTCGTGCGTAAGCAAGCCGTTTTGCTTTATTAATGGTACGTATGAATTGTTTTTTTCTTGCTACTCTGGAAAATAATTCAAGCTTTTTTAAGCAACGTCGAACTGTTTCTGCATCAAGACTTATTTCAATGTCAGTTTCGAGGTCTGCCAGTACTCTGCCTCGGATTATCAGTCACTGATCGAACGATGTGTCTCTGCGTCCTTTCGTCAAGCTTGCGAGGACGGTCCGCTCGAGGTTTGTTTTCGCACGAACCGGTTAATTTGAAATTCTGAATTATTGTTTGCACTGTAGATTTCGATAAGTCCATAAGAATTTTTTGAGGATATACTCGAAAATAAGTAAATTATCGGATCTGAAGCGTCGCCGAAGAAATCTAGAACCTGAGGTTACTTTGAACATGTCTAGTGACCAACTGTACTTCGTTTGTACTCCTAAGTACTTCTTTTAAACAACCATTTTTTTTTATTAATAAATAATTACATTTACATTTTATATGAATAACCTTTTTTTGTTTTTTTGATCAGCAAAACTTGTATGGTAAGACTTTTCAGATATTTTGTGAGATTTATTGGTAAGCTAGGAATTTGTTTTGTTATGAATATTTTCATTTGGTAAAACGTCACATATTTTTTGTACGACTTTTGTTCTTCTTTCTAGTGTGGATTATACTTCACTTGGTTCCAAAATACATACATAGCTGTAGCCACCTCACTCATATCATATGCCACCAATTTCTTAATTTCCTAATTTGATTGATCCGTACAATGTCTCGCTATGTTTGTCGAAAAAAAACTGGAGTTCGTACAGTTCGTTTAACCAAAAAAATTGCAATCGTACGTGAAAGTAATGCATTTTAATTAAAACTCGCAGAACCACATTACGTCGAATTTCAACATAGTATTTGAGTATGTACGCTTACAAAATTCTTTTAACGCAGTAATTGAGGCCTCCAGACCAGTGATAGGCAACCCACTACCCGCGGGTAATATGGTTACCCGCGGCTATATTTTAAATTACCCAATCGTAGTATAGTTCATTTTCATTATTTTTGTTGTTTTTTTTTAATTTTCTGATTTTGTTAAAAATAATTTAAATTTTTTTTTTTGTATTTTTAGAATAAAAATCAAATTATTGTAAATTTTGAGAAAAAATTATTATAGCAACCATGAAAATTGAATTGCTTAGTAACCTCGCAAAATTGTTTCCCATACTTTTTCTGTGATTCAATTTTTTTCGTATTCTTAGAATTGTGCAATGAAAATCCATTTGTAAATTTTGAGAAAAAATTATCATAGCAACCACGAAAATTTAATTGCTTAGTAACCACGCAAAATTGTTTCCCATACGTTTTCCGTGTGTGGAATTAACAAATTTTTCGCTTGGTATTTTCATTTGTTTTTCCGGTGTTGTGACTTACGGATCTAATTGATTGAAATTTATTTAAAACGAAGTGAAATTTATTTAAAAACTTACGGGAGCTGATTTGTTATTAAAATTATTAGAAATATATTTGGAACGTAGTTATTTTGAAGAAAATTGTATGAAATAAAAAATTAAATTATAAATTTATAAATTTTAAGAACGTTCTCAAAACAATTAATATTTATATTAGGCCCACATAAATTAATATTTGAATCGTATATTTTTAAATTAAAATAAAAAAATAAATACTTTGTACGAGTTCATTAATATCATATAAGTAAGTATACCTACATAAATTTGCAACAAAATAGTACAGCGCATACCTTAAGGCGCAGAAATATTCTTATATAAATTTTTAAATTTTTTACAGTTAATTAGGAATGGAACCGAAATCCAAGAAACAGAAAAGTCTCCCATGTTCGTGGGAGGAAACTTATGGGTGTGTTAAAGTAGGCGGAAGTGCGGTTTGCACCTTGTGTACCGAATCTATTACTGCAAGAACTTACAATATTGAACGTCATTTCCAAACCAAGCACAAAGATTCGTTGAGTAGAATGCAGGAAGACGAAAAATTAGAACACATAAAAAATTGTGTAATCCAATATGGTCAACAAAGGAGTTCATTCCAACAGTTCGTAGTTAAACATCAACCGTCCACGAAGTCAAGTTTTATTGCATCCCTTAACATAGTCAAGTACGGAAAGCCATTTAGAGATGGTGAGTTTTTAAAAAATACATTTTTAGAATGTGCAGTTTCACTTTTTGATGACTTCAAAAATAAAAATGATATACTGAAACGTATAAAAGAAATACCTTTGTCAGCCAGAACTGTACAACGCCGAATTGAAGACATGTCTAATGATGTGGAGATGCAAGTTAAAGATGATCTGTTAAATTGTGATGTAATTAGCATCGCTATCGATGAAAGCACTGATATTAATAATATAGCTAGACTGGCAATAGTTGCCCGATATGGATTCATTAATTCTCCCAAGATATATGAGGAACTTTGTGAACTTGCACCTATGATAGGTACGACAAAAGGCGTTGATATTTTTGAAAAATTAATGGCATTTATTAATTTTAAAAATGGAAAATCTCTGGATTTAAAAAAAAAACTTTTCTCAGTTACTACTGATGGCGCACCAGCAATGTTGGGAAAGAATATTGGTTTTGTAAAAGTATTGGAAAATTGGCTTGAACGTCCACTTTTGTCTTTTTATTGCGTCATTCATGAAGAAAGTTTATGTACAAAAGCATCTGCCAAACAGTTAACTGAAATTATGAGTGTGGTGGTTAAAATTGTTAACATAGTTGTAGCTCGTTCATCGCTAATACATAGGCAGTTCAAATATTTTTTAAATGAAATAGAAGCCGAATATGGTGATTTGCTATTACATGCAGAAGTTCGCTGGCTTAGCAGGGGAAAGGTATTGAACAGATTCGTTTCGCTCATCGATGCCATCCAAATTTTTCTGATTGAAATAGGAGAAAACTTCCCTCAACTCGATGATAAACTCTGGCTGTTGAGGTTAAGATTTTGACAGATATTACAAATCATTTTAATGATCTTAATTTGCGTCTCCAAGGAAATCAGCATACAATTCTAAAGTTGTATGAAGAATGGAAAAGTTTTGTATTAAAGTTACAACTCTTTGAGAGTGATATACAAAATTCAATATTCCAATATTTCCCTATGGTCAAATTAATTAGTAAAGAGATTGATAATTCAAATTTAGAAATGCTCATTAATTTTGTCTGTAACATAAAAGAAGATTTTTCATCCAGATTTGATAAACTAAAAACATATGGTCCAATGTTTTCATTTATTATATGTCCTGATGGAATGGATGAAAAAGATATAAATCTGATTTATTTTAAATTTCTTGATATAGATAAATTTTCACTTGAATTAATTGATTTTAAAAGCTCAAGTATCTGGAAAGAAAAATTCAAAGAATTAAGAATAGATCTTAAGAGACCTGAAGAAAATAACCTTAATTTAATTACAAATTGTTGGTCATCACTACCACCAAGATTTTCATATATAAAAAAAGTTGGGTTTGCTATGCTATCAGCTTTTGGTATCAGCAAATATTCTCACAAATGAAATTTATTTTAAATCCGCTGAGGAATAGATTAACGTTGGAAAATTCAGATGCGTGTGTTAGGTTGAAAACAACATCATACCAACCTAATTTTGAAAAACTTTGTAATGAATTTCAGCATCAAGGAAGTCATTAATTGACAACACTTTTCTTTATACTTTTCTTGAATAAATTTTTTTTTATACTAACTTCTAAATATGAGTTTTTTTTACCTATAGTTACCCAGTAGAGATTCAAAAATATTTTAATTTACCCGCTCTTGAAAAAGGTTGCCTATCACTGCTCCAGACTATTCCAATAGCCAAATTTAATAGCGATTTTTCAAAAAAAAATTATCTGTCGTGACAAAGCCTACTATCATCGCAGCGTATACGTCAATAATCTAAATTATCGCATTTCAACCGATGAAAACCCAAGAGAGGATGTCAAGAAACCAATGTATCAATGAGTCATGATTTCGTATGGTTTTTGGACTGAATGAATTATTGAATCCTTTTTTTTCAAATATCGCGCCACAATAAATAACGTCTGAAAGCCCAGTGTAGATAATACGGATATCGGTAATATGTGATTCCAGCAAGACGGTGCCACATAACCAACGCAACAATAACGTTATATGAATGTGTAGATTTTGAGCTTTTAGGTCAATATATTTTTGATGCAAATAAAACAAATTTTATTTCATCCTTTTACCCAACGTTTCGCCAATGGACAACAATTGCTTCCAATTTAACAACAACTTATAGTATATAGCCAAACTTTTTGAACGAAAATGGGAAATCCACTATTTCCTACGATTGCAGATATTGAATTAGACGACCACCTCCGATGTGCAATATTAGATTTAGAAAAAATAGGAATTAAGTTTACTTTTTTAGTAAAGTATTTAGATGACATCTTTGCAATTATTGACAAAAACAATTTAAATATCATCCTTTCAACACTAAATAAATGCCAGAACAAGTTCACATTTGAAGAAGAAGATAACAAATCATTACCATATTTAAATACAACAATTCACAGAAAAGATAAAAATGTAATTTTCAACTGGTATTCAATGCCAACAGCATCCGGCAGAATTATAAATTTTAATTCAACACTACCTTACGAACAAAAGCGATACACATCTAGCAACATAATACGGACAGCGATAACAATAAGCAATAAAACTTTCCAAAAACAAAACATAGAAAAACTAAAGAAAATATATAAAAATAAATTACTTAATTAATAAAATTATAAACATCACTGACTTTACACAACAAATACAACTATCGAACTATAATACAGTGGATCACCCTAAACGTTACTTCAGCGTACCATATGTTCCAACTACTCTGATGATGCATCATTAAAAAGCTTTCAAAAAGAGAACACAGTTTTTGCGTACAAACCAGACAAACACTCACATCATTATTCACAAATACAAAAGATAAAACAGAGAAACGAAAAGAACACAACATCCCAATGTGCACAAAAACGGATGCTTAAGGGTCCGTTTCGGATTCTTTTTCGTATGAAATTCCACTCAAAAAACCGGAATCCGCTTTGTCAGATCCGTAACGGATCCGAAACGGACGTCATATACGGATCCGTTTCGGATTCGTTTTTCGTAAATAAAACGTATCCATTACGTATCCGTTTTTTCAAATAAAACGGAAAAAACCGGAATCCGCTTTTTCGTATTCCAAACGGACGTCAAATTCGGATCCGTTCCGGATTCCGTTTCGGATCCGTTCCGGATTCCGTTTTGGATTCGTTTTCGTATGAGATTCCTCTCGAAAAAACGGAATCCGCTTTTTATGCGTTTTTTTTTAATAAAACGGATTCGATCCGGAGTCGTTTTTTATTATTAATATAAAAGGCAGTTTTTAAGATATTTCCAATAAACAAATACAGTTCTCTACTCCTTTTTTGTTTTTTATATATCTTTAAATTAAAAAAATAAAAAAAACTTAAAAAATAATGTGTCCTCATCGTGTGTTTATCTTTTAGCATGTAGAAAACGTTAAGGCATTCATTTATTCAGATTTGCAGTTTTTTTGTCATCTACTAGTACACAACTACCTAAAAATAATATAAAAGCTAATATGAATTGTGTTGGTTTGTTTATATTCATCAATGAAAATTTTCGTTTTACTTACGAGCTTTTTTGAACACAATTTAAAACTATTTTTTTAAACAATAATATTGGTCAAAAAAGTTTTATCGCATTTTTTTATATCTTCTACATGACAGACCAATCACTCAAAAAAGTTTTAGCCTATTTAAAAAACATGAGGGTAATGATAAGTATATTGTAGATGGAATGACCCAGCTGATTTTGACAACACTACAACACTAGATAGAGAGAAAAATGAGAATATAAGGCTCACTCTGGAAATCTTACGAATAACACAAAGCTACAAGACGGCAATAAACAGAAAGGAGGATTATAGCAATATGAGTCTTAGTTATAGTGTAGTAATTTCATGTTGCATTTTTCGTTGTGAATATTTTGTGTAAACTTTATTTATTAAAACCTTTATCTAAATGTAGTTCAAATGTAAGTTGACAAGTGTTCGTGATGTTCATAATTTATAATTTATAAAAAAAATTTTCTTAATATTAAGTTTTTATCGTCAAATAAATACCTGTGTGGAAGCCGAAAATCCATTGACGAAACGTTGGGTAAAAGGATGAAATAGAATTTGTTTTATTTGCATCAAAAAATATTTTGACCTAAAAACCCAAAAAATACACAAAATATATGGGTTATACAAATACTAATAATAACGTTATATACATACATATTGTACGAGCAGTTACTGGGACGCATTATCTCGCTGTCAATTGGCAACCGAGATCGTGTGATTTGACACCCTTGAATTTCTTCCTTTGGGGCTACATTTGTAGCTTGGTCTATATCAATGAGCCAGCAAGAGCTAAAGGACAGGATAATTAGGCATATTGGTAGAATAGAGAAGAAATTATCGAAGAATGTCAAAAGAAATCAAAATCACCCGAAAATCGGTGTGTGTGTTGTGCACTTTAAACAGATCTGAATTTTAGACTTGGCTTGTAACGAACCCTTACATTTTTATTACAAGCACAAAAGATTTAATGCAATTCCCGTGTACAAACAACTTAGTAAGTCACAAATTTGCCTGTATGACTTTAGATTTTATTTATTTTATTAGATTTGATCAAAGAAATCATAAAAAATAATTATATTTTGAGGTTGAAAGCTGAATTTATTATTTTCATGTAAAATACGCAGGCAGGGCCTTTCCTACCATAGGTGAATAGGATGTGGCGTAACAAATGGTTTTATTAGATTCGCACTAAAAAACTCGAATTAGTACATAATTTTTAATTTTAGTTTCTTCTCCCTCATATCACAGTAGAGGCTAACTAATTTGTCTCATAATTTTTCTCAATTAGAATATGCGTTAAGCAAAAATAATTTATTTTTTCATTGAGCCAGGTGTTTTCTATCGATTTAAGTTAAACATTTCACATAGCTTCCCCCTTCAAACTCAGTCTTAAAATTTTTGTGAGCCATTTTTAGGGAAAATCTCTGAAAAAATTTTGTTTGAATTTTGTCATTTGTGGGACATGTCATGGCAAAAGCATTTCAACTATAAAAATTCATCCGAGGACTCGTAAAATATAGTACGCAGTTAGAGTTTTTCAAAAATGTAGTGAGAATATTCAAGAGTATATTTAAGAGCATTTGTTTGACGTGTAAGTGTATGGAAACCCAAAAGGGTTTTTTTTTTACTATAACCCATGTACGCTCGATTTCAATGATATACTTTTAATAATTAAAATAACAAAATAAAAGTTACTAGGCTACAACACCACACGAAGTTGTTTTTCCTTTGCTCTTTCTCATCAAATATCAAGCTCCACTGAAGTGAATTACAGTCGTGTCTGGATATATTGAACTAAATTTTACAAGGCCTGCTCATAGTATCCGGGTTGTTCACTATGTCAAGGTTGACATGTTTTGTTCAAAAATTTGCTTTATTTGCTCAAAATACACATCTTAAATGAGTTAATTAGAACAAATTTGTAGGAAAAGGCCTTGGAAAGGCTTGACAAATACTATGGGGACTTTGCACCATCGATGGGAATGATTCACAAGTGGCTTACTGAATTCCGATGCGGTTGTATAAGCACAAGTGACGCCGAATGTTCTGGATGCCCAAATGAAGTCACAACCCACAAAATGGTAGCTAAAACTCACGATACCGTGTTGGCCGATCGCAGAGTTAACGTGCGTGAGATTGTTGAAGCCATAGGCATCTCAGACGAACGGGTGTGCAACATTTTACGAAATCATTTGGATATGACAAAATTATCCGCAAGATGGGTGCCGCGTTTGCTCACTCTCGACCATAAACGTGATCGTGTGACTGATTCAAAGGCGTGTTTGGCGATATTGAACAAAGATAAGAAGGATTTTTTCCGTAGCCGTGGACGAAACATGGATACATCACTACACATCAGAGACAAAGGAACAGTTGAAACAGTGGATTTCACCGACCGAAGAAGGCGAAGACGGTGCTATCGGCCGGAAAAGTTGTGGCGACAGAATTTTGGAATGAACGCGGTATATATCTACATCAGTTACCTTCCACCGAAAAGAAAGATCAATGGCGAAAACTACGCAGCCGAATTGGACCGTTCCAACGATGATTTGAAAGAGAACGTCCCCATTTGGTGAGGAAAAAAGTACTCTTCCATCAAGAAAATGCGAGCATTCACACATGCCCAGCTGCCATGTGAAAATTCCACGTATTGAAGTACGAATTGCTTCCTCATCCAGCATATTCTCTAGATTTGGCCCCCAGCGACAACTTTCTGTTTCCGAATCTGAAGAAAAGGCTCGACGGAAAGAGATTCACCACCAGAGAGGAGCTCATACCGAATAGGAAGGGTTATTTTCAGGACCTACCGAAAACTTTTTTTTCGGATGGGATCAAAAAATGGAGGAACGCTGGACGAAGAGTATCGAGATTAAATGAGACTATGTTGAGAAATAAAGCGTTTTTTCCTTCATCATTCCTTGTTTCATTTTTCACGGATTTATCAAACGGCCCTCGTAACTAAGGCTTCCAACATATGACATATGCCTGTAGCTGGTTCCAAGCAAGAATCAAAAATGATGGAACTTTTAAAGTCAATGTTTTTAAAAACTGTGTGATGTCATCATTCCCTACAGCTAATAACAACCGAAGTTTTTTGTGGCATAGCTTAGTTAAGCCAATATTATTTTTTACCCTCGGCTGAATCAAGGGCATAACATTGGGCGAAAAATAAGCCACGAATGTAAAGCCATCACCAGTTTTAAGCTCATTAATTCGCGTATGACTAGGCACGTTGTAAAGCAATGCGATAGCTTTGGTTTGTAAGCCCTTTTGTCGCAAAAACTTTTGGACCTAAAGATAATTAAGTACAAAAAAATATGTATGTATGCATGTACTCAATAAAATTGTTATAAACTTCAATTGTGTTATTCAATTAACCTGAGGAACGAAACAATGGTGATAACATTTTCTTAAGATGTCTGCAGTCATTCATGCACTCTCAGAGTTTCGGTAGTCTACTGAGATGGCATATGTCTTAAATGAGCGCGGCACGCCTGCTCCATGAGCACTTCATTGCTGTAGCTGTTCTAGATCGCGTCAACTGAGCCTTACCTTCTAGGAATAAATGTATAGATTCTCTTGATAGAACCCTTATTGACCTACCCAGTGTGAGCAAAAAAAATAATAATATTTTGAGTAAAAAAGTTGAAAGAAATAAAACAGGGGTAGGCAAAATTAAAAGGGTGATTGTGAGAGGAGAGAGGCTGACCGAAATGAATGTTAAAAAATAAAGAGTGATTAGAAAAGGTTTTGAAAGTCTAAAATTTATAGTGCAATGTTTATTTTGTTATGTGTCGATAAAAAGAAATAATGAATTTAAAATCAAATGACATAATAACTCATAAAGATTGTCAAAGGCATAAAATACGTACATAGTGGCATATGCCATAACAGTGAACAAATGCTCTATGTGCATAAAAGCCGACAAGAACTACATCAGCGGCTATGATGTTGCTTTGCCAGTGGTTTTTCGACAATCATTCATTGTCAACCGCATAAAAAAAAATTTTTAATGTAAGTATTAATGTTCAATATTCCTTTAAAAGTTTTTACACTGATTAAAAATCAAAAAAACGGTTAGTTTTTAATTTCTTTTCTTCGTCTTGTACATTATCAGTTGATTGAAAATTTTATTTATTTTGTAATAATTATTATATAAGTTCATATTTCTAAAATATATTATCTATTAGGGTGTGTCATTTTTGAGCAACTTTTTTTTTTGGAAAAAAGAAGCCTCTAAAAATTTGAGCTCTTAGTATTAACATTAAGAGATGCCTGTTCCTAACTTTCCGTTTTCCATATAAATTACATGGAAAAAAAAATATTTTTTTTTCATATTTCTGTAGCTTGACATTGTAAAAATGAACTGAAAGATTATTTTAACAGCTCTACAAAAAAAAAGAAAAAAAAATTATATTATTTTATTATTTGATTAACTGTTAAACAAAAGTAATTATTTATTTATTTATTCATGTTCTCTTATAGTACACAATGTTTAAAAATTAAATGTTATGACACATTTTATACAAATGAGAACCGTAGAGGCATTTAGTACAAATTCAATAAGTAGTGATAAATGCCACTTCAAAATTATAAAACATTAAAAAATACTTTTGTGTTGGGTGTTTGATGAAAAGTAAATCTGGATATAATGATGTGATAAAGAAAAAAATAAAAATATGCAAAAATAAATAATAATAATGATAAATACCTCAATAATGATAGAAAATACACTGAGAAAGATGAAAATCAGTTCTTATTTCTTAATTTAATAGGGTGAGTTACAAAAGAATTAAAAATTAAATATAAAAATTAATTTACAAAATGCATTATATAATATAAAATAAAATTCAAATGAGAAATATTGGATTAAGAAAATACATTAATAAGTGTGCTTATATCATCATGAAACACTTTGCATCAAGGACTCGATTTCACTATGATTAAGTCTCATAAGCCATGATCTTATACATCTCAGAAAAACCCTGAGCGATCTTACCGATTTTATGAATTCAGGTAGTTTATTAAATAATCTACAGGATAATATTGGAAAACAGCTACGGAAGTATGTTGTACGAAAAGGTGGAATATAAACAACTGTGTATTGATTTGCCCTAAGATTATAGTTCTCTGAGCTCCTGCTACAGAGATAACCACTTCGAATGAAAAAAATGTTGAGAACTTTAAAATAGAACAAATGCCTCAGTGGTAGAATCTTGAGAAATCTAAACAGATCCATTGAGTGGTGTAAGCGGTTTCTTCGACAAATTATTCTTACTACGCATTTTTGAAGTGTGAGTAACTGTCTGATTTTATTATTGTACGCTCCTCCCCAACAGGAGATCCCATATTGAATTTTTGAGTGAAAAATTCCATAGTAGAATTTTTTCAGAATTTCTGTTGAGCAAAGCTTTCTTATGGAATAAACATTTCTTATAACCGAACGAAAGTATGATTTGAGATTTTGAATATGTTCAGCCCAGCTCATGGCGTTATCAATTGTTACACCTAAGTATTTAAAATGCTGTACTGCTTCTATTAGGAAACACTTGTCGTCACAGAACACATCACTATTATAGACTTTATCATATTACATAAATATCTGCGGATTTAAGTAAACAAATCTTTTACAATTTGGACCATGAAAGGTGAACCCAATATCTGGATGTACTTTAGAAGATAGGCTAGGCAAAAAAATTTTTGTTTTACTACTAACAACCATATTGTGGACTGCGAACCAATTTCGTAATACGTTAATATCGTTATTTATATCACAAACTAAGTTTAAAGGACTGTCAGCCACATATACAATTCCTAAATAACTGCATATGCAGTTATTTTTCCAACCATTTCTTGTTCAAAAATAGAATTTAAGTATACTAAAAAAAGGATTGGTCCGAGGACAGATCCTTGAGGAACTCCTATATCGATATTTGTAGAGTTACTTAAATGTTCACCTATTTGTACTTTTTGATTGCGATCCTTAAGATAACTCGTAAGCCAATTATACATATTCCCCCTAAATCCAGCATTAAATAATTTTTTTAGAAGTACGCTATGATCGACCATATCAAACGCTTTTGTGATGTCAACAAATAAGCCAGCACAGAACTTTTTGCTATCAAGTCCTTTATTAAGTGTAGTACAAAGTTCAAGTAAAGCATCTTCAGTGGACATCCCCTGTCTAAAACCAAATTGCTTTGCGCTCAAGAAATTATTCATGTTTAAAAAACTTAAAACACGTTTTTTAATTGCTTTTTCAAAAAGTTTTGATATACCCGACAAGAGCGAAATAGGGCGATAATTGCTTTTTTCTTTTGAGTCACCTTTTTTAAACAAAGGTATTACAATTGCACATTTTAAACCTTCTGGGAAAATTCCACTTAAGATGCTTTGATTGAAAATATGTGCTAGGATATCAACAATATTAAAAGAAATGCTTTTCAGCAATTCGTTTGAGATACCATCGTTTTCACATGAGTTGGAATCATTAAGTGACCTAATGATATTCAAAGTTCTAACGCTGATATCGATTCAAAATAAAAACTATTATTTTTTATTGCATTCCCTCTAAGGCCTGGATCAGCGTAGTATATGTCACAATCAGGGGCATTTCGAAGCGTGGTTTGTGATGCAACCGTCGCAAAGTAGTCGTTGAAAATATTTGCAATTGTGGAACAATCGGAAATTATGGAAGAGTCGCAACTTAACTCTAGAGGCTTATCATCTTTTGTATTTCGATTTAAAATGTTATTTAATAATCTCCATTCTAGTTAATGCTACCACTACATTTTTCAAATTCTTCTTGGTAAAATTTATTGCGACATTCCTTAATATCATTTCGTATCTTTTTGCACAAAAACTTATAGCGAGATTGAAGTGTCATATTACTCGGATGCTTTGACAGCTTTACACCTAGCTTATTTTTTAACCTCATTTTAGTTAAAATATCAATCGTAATCCAAGGCTTAAGCCTTTTATCTTTCCTCCTTGTTCTGACAACATAGTAAGAATTCAAAATATGATTTTGTAGGCAAATAATAAATTTTTCATAAGCTAGAGACACGTCGTTCTCGTGGTAGACCTCCACCCAATTTTCAAACCGCAGTCTTTCATTGAGGATATTAAAATTTATTTTAGTTTGTGCTTTAGATGAAAGAGGCTTAATTATAGATTTTTTATTAAGATTTCTCAATAAAAGACCGGTCATATTATGGTCCGTAATTTGAAAATCAATATTAGCAGCTATGCATGATTCTGTACTCATATTACAAAAACGGCATAGGATATGGTCTAAACAAAACCCAGAAGAAAGTCTTGTTGGTTCATTAATAAACGAGTGGAACCCGTATTCAGAAACTAACGCATAGTAAGAGTCAGCAATATCATTGGATACTAATGTATCTATGTTAAAATCTTCCAGCAGTATAACATTTTCACCTTTTTCCATGGAAAAAAATTCAAGAATACCATGAAAAAATGTTTGAATAGCATATGCATGCAACCTGTAGAAGCAGACGAAATTCAAAGCTATGTTGTCAATGTGACAGCATACTTTCATAACATCAGCACTAGCAAAATTGCAATTTATGATCTTACAGTCATGTTCAGCTTTTGCGAAAACCCCCACACCACCTGCAGAATATTTGTCATTTGTAATCGCGTAAAAATTATATCCCGGAATTTGAAACTCATCAACTTCAAAAGAGTAAATCCAAATCTCTGAAAGAAATACAAAAGTTCTTCCTAATACTTCTAATGTTTTGATGCACTATAAAAACTGATTTTCCATCATCTATATTTAAATTTAATTCAAATCATTTACGTTTGTAATGTGGTCAATGGTAGGGTTGTTTTCGAAATTGCTAAATTCGAAAAAATTCATAGAGATTTAATATTAAACTATTTTAACTTTAAAAGGTCAATAGAATTTCTTATTATCACAACCCCATCATTTTCCACTTTTCTCATTAAAATTTTACCATTTTTGAACCATAAATATTTGTAATTTTTTTCTTTTTTTACTTTTTTTGCTTCCATAAATAGAGCTCTTTTTTTCTTCGTGAGACTATCATTTATGTAAATATTCTTTTTATTTTTATCACCAAGAATGGAAGTGTTAAGATTTATTCTTCCATTCCTTTTGTTCTGCATTATTTTGTTTTTTATTTGAAGAGAGGATAACTGCATGCATATTATGCCACTAGCTGTGACTGTATTGCTTATTACGCCGCTTGCTTCCTCCACCGACGACGCGTTATGCATTAGGTTCAGTAAAATTATAGACTGAAAAATTTTTTTTTTTGTAGAGCGTTCAATTTCTTACTAAAATAATTTTTCAGTTCATTTTTACAATGCTCTCTTGTCAAATTACAAAAATAAGAAAAAAAAAATTTTTTAAGTTATTTATATGGAAATCGGAAAGTTAGGAACAGGCATCTCTTAATGTTAATACTAAGAGCTCAAATTTTTAGAGGCTTCGTTTTTCACCTTTCTGAAAGTTTTTAGCCTGTTTTTAAGTTGAAAAAAAAAGTTGCAAAAATGACACACCCTATTATCTATATTGTCAGAAGTAAACGATTTTTTTTATTAAATTTACAGTCTCGTAAGACCTTTTAAAATTAACTGGTGAAATATTTAATAGTTTGAATTCATCTGAAGTTCCAGCTTCTCTATTTATCTACAAAACATAAGCACTTGACGATCCATTGTTGCTTCATATGCTATATAATGATGGTGTTAGAGGCTTTATATTTGATTGGGCTGTATCTTATTTGACCAAAAGAAAACAAATGGTTAAAATTAAATATGTTCGACAATGTTTACTTTCGTTTAGCTACTCTTCTTTAGAAAACTTAATATGTCCGTTGGTCTAACCTGTATCTTGTTGAATATTTTATTTTCAATCATATTTTTTTTTTATTTTTCAATGTAATTTTTTATTTCAATTTAACTTAAATTTTCATTTTTCTTGCTTACAAAAATATACGATTGTATTATCCCCATCAATAAATTTTTTGCAACTTTGTGAAATCCATTCGTTGCATTCGCCACTTGTTACTTGAACAACGGAATTTAACTTACTATTTCATTTAAAAAGTAACTATGTACATATTTTTAAGTTTTATTTAACATGATCTTTTATTTGAAATAAAGCTAAATTTAAAAAAAAAACTGTAACTTTTATTGCTTTTTGTTATTGTGAATGCAATTGGTCCTACGGTATCTTAACCGTGAATTTGATTCTGTGCAAGAAATATTGGTACAAGCTCCTAAAAAAAATAAATTTAAAATTTGGGAAAATATTCTGAGGTGAGCCACATTACTCCTAGCTTCCCTGTATGCGTTGCATGCGTTACATTAACTTACATATTTATAAAGGCATTATCTACACACATAAATAATTAAAATGCAACAATAAGAAAGGTTTGAAGTTTTACGACAAACGACTTCCGAATCAGTTGGCTATTAACTTTGGCCCTGAAAAATTATTAGATAACTGATGTTCATCTACAGTCCAGTGTTAATAAATGCATTGCATGCATATGCATCCGCTTACCTTCGTGAGTCTTTTCGTTTTGAATGTAATATATAATATTTGTTAAATGGAAATAGATGCACAACACCTTCATCGGTAAGTTGGTTAGTTGCAATGATGTCAAAAGTTTATATAGAAATTCATTTTTAGCTGTTGCCTAATCTGCAGCGTCTGCATAATGTCGCATTATCAAAGCAGCAACTCATTATTGTTGCATATATACAAATGCACATATGTATATATTTTTATTTGGATGCATTTTGCTGACAATGTTTTGTTATTCATGGTCGGTTTAGTCAACAAAAAAACTAAATTTATCTTCACATTGAAGAATAGTACGTTCAGTGAAGTGGTTTAGCTCTGTCTTAGATTGTTTGTTGTGATATTAAAAAAACTTAATAATTTTCATAGTACAAAAATTCAGATATACTTTCTTGTATTATATTGCTTTAAAGAATTATAATTGTTAATCTTATGACGTGCTGCTGTTTCTTAAATAAAATAGTAGCCTGATGGACTTTAATGAATTGAGGGACTTTGGAAATGCATCACTAGAATTTATAATTGATTATCTAGAAAACATACGAACTAGGTAAAAGCAAAAGAGTATCATATCTAATATTCTTCAACTTAAAGTTTTCCACTTTTCGTTTACAGAAATGTTTTGCCATCTGTAGAACCACGCTCTATTATTAAAAATCTGCCACAAGAAATACCACAGCATGCGGAGCATTGGAAAGATATACTTAATGATCTGGAGAATATTATTCTTCCAGGATTAACCCATTGGCAGTCACCGAATTTTCATGCCTTCTATCCATCTTCTTCATCTGTTGGATCTATTATAGGAGAACTTTTAACTGCTGGAATTGGTGTATTGGGCTTTACTTGGGTATGTAGACACATTTTTTACCCACAAGTTCCATGAAAAGCTGATTGATTTTCGATATAGGAAGTGTTCCATCCCATAACGAGCTTTAACCAATTTTTAATGCAAGGTTGAGTTACAAAAAAAATAAGTTAAATGGGAAATTATTTGAGATGTTATTTAGAGTCGATGTACATTAAAAGAAAAAAAGTTCACTGAGGATTTTTTTCAATTGCATATTTACTGTTTTTTAATGATATTACATCTTCTTTCTTTTGAAAGAAACAACCGATTATTAAAAACAGTGAATAAGTAATTAAAAAGAAAAGTTCTTAAGATTTCTTACTTTTTGCTTAAACCGACTCTAAATATCTATACATCCTCAATAATTCTTAGTTGAAGTTTTTGTTGCATTTTTTACTCTTATTTAAACTTGAATAAAGCCCACCAAGATTTATTATCTGGGCTTTAATCTTTCAAATGTGCAAAATTTCAACAATAACTATAACCCAGTTCAGTCTAGGAAAATACTAGTATGTTAGGATAAGTGAGTGGCCTTGGGCCGCGGCTCAAAGCTTACATTACGGCGAAGTTGGAATTGAACATATTGGAGGATATATGTATGTAAGCTCTAAGCCGCGGCCAAAACCACCCATTTACCCTAACATACTAAAATTTCAAGAAAATCAGGAGTGAGGCAGTTAAAGTAAATAATAACCCTAGTTCATCCTAGACTAAAATGGTTCATCCTAACACGCTTCGGATGAGCTAGTTTGGGCTAGGAAAAACTAGTTTATCCTAAAAACTAGTTTGGGTGGTAACAGATTCAATATACAAAAACAAAGTTTCAAATATATCATTTATTATAAATTTTATACCTGTTTCTACATACTTATGCATGAATAAATGGGCTATTATCACGAAATGGATGATTTTCAGAACTCATAGAGAACAAAAAAAATCATCGTCGCAACTTTTAGATAAATTTTTTTTAATTCGGTTTCAATTTATTTTGACATATTTATAACTGGATCTAGAGTACAGCAAGAGTAGTCAAAAGGTAGTTTGCTGCAAAATAAACCAATTCCAGAGCTTCGGAGGCGACAGAGTGTGAAAACATTTTATTGAGGCGACGGAGGTAACTTTTCACTGAAATATGTGCCTTGGACCTGAGAGAAGAGACGAAACAGATTTTCCGCACAAATCGTCACATAACAAATGAAATTAAATTGAAATCTCAAAACTTTCAAAAGATTCAAGTTTCAAGTTTTAATGTTTGCGATGCCTACCCGAATTGGTAATATTATGTTCTGACACTCGCTCCTTGCATTAGCCCACGAAAATCGTTTATCGTCTTCTCATGATATACCACATGTATGTTGAAAGCGGGAAATGGACAGGTTACGGAGGCGACATATCTGAAGATTCTCGCCCTATAATTTTTTATTTAAGTAATTTAATAACGATAAGTATGATAGAAAATGTCTTTCCTCATCTTGAGAATAATTTGCGAAAAAAAAAATTCTTGAGTCTTTGCAGCGTACCAACTTATACCCAGACATTCATTACACCCATTCCGTGATAATAGCCCACATATATATTTTTAAAACTTATTCAATACATGAGCATTAGGATATTTTCAGCACACAATAAGGGTATTCCTCTAAGCGCGAATACTCGAAAGGCATGTAAAACTCGCAGGATTTCGAGTTTGTTTACTGGAACACCCTATTTGACAGTTTGATCAGTGTTGCCGCAGCCACGAAAAAAATTTATCACACCGAAAAGAGAAAATGTATCAGTATAGGTAGAATTAAGTAAATATCAAAACACAATAGACATTTTAAATTGGCAGAAGTTTGTTTCGACAAACGCCTGATTCACTTTCCAATTTGTCGAGGCTGCTTTCCCCTTAAATTTGCTCCGAAAGTTTTCTCTGTTTACGGAAGTTGCAGGCCTAAGTTTTGTTCGAAATTTTTAAATGGATTTTAAGCACTTCTTATAATTAGAGCAAAAATATTGAGTAAGCTATTGATTTGGTTTAAAAATTCAAGTTGTACTTGTTTACGCAGATATGGGTAAATAAAGCCACATATATGTACGTGTAATTTTTTCAGATTTTCAAAAGTAAATATGATATTAACTATATAAATTTTATGGACTAGAGCTTTTTGTGTTCTACTCGGATCCATTAAATACTTCGGTACAGATTAATAAGATCAGATTTTTATTTATATTTATATTTTTATTTTATTTATTTATTAAGTTGCGTTTTTCAAAATAAGAATTAAAGTCATTAACAGTACATTAAGTAATTGATTGGTGTTAATTCAAATTCATAAAAATAAATACAAAATATTTTGCTTAAGTCTAGCTAAAAATTATCTTACAAAGTATGACGTAGAAACTATCAGGCTGATTTTGATGAAATTTTAACAATATGTTAGCATAGATCAGGCGGATGTCAAAGGCTATTTAGGATGCTTAATTGGGGTGGCCCTCATGCAAAAATATTTTTTAAATAGAATTTTCTCGAAAACCGCTTATCGATTCTCATGAAATTTATGCCACATGGCTTTTATATTAAGAAGCACAGCTTAGGTCGTAAGACTTTTATTTAGGTTGCATACTAAGGGTGGCCCTCATACAAAAAAATTTTTTGAATAGAATTTTCACGAAGATTTCACAATTGTCTATTAAATGCTCTTATGGTGTATGGAAGGATTTTGCAAAGTTTGGTTTAGAAAAATGGGCGATAACACGCCCTCCAAAATCAAATTCATCATGTCTCATCAACTACTGGACGCGGAGAAATGGGACTTGGTACATACGTAAAAGGCACTGGCAAAACTAAGTTTCAAAGAAAATAATCGGCGGTATCACGCCTTCCATATGGGAATAAAACAACAGCAACTATTTGATGCAGATGAATTAGACTTGGTACGTATATAAGACAAATTAAACAAAGCGCCTCACCTACTGCTAAGCGCATGACAACGTCAGTCAGACCTGACATAAGTACATATCAGAGTACTGGAGTGAGCCACTTATCACTTTTGCCATTCATGATCTGTTGGAACTTTCAGCAGATTCACACAGATTCAACGCTCACAGAAAATTTTGTGTAACAAGCTACCATTCCGCCTCATGGAGAAGTCTGTGGATGTGAGGGTGTTTCACAATCACCCAGTAGGCAAGGGCAGGAGCTTGCAGGCCTTCTAGCAGGCGTTACCTGGTAAGATTAAGGCCTTTCCACCTCCTTTCAAACTTACTTTCTTTTTTATGAAACATCCCGATAAAACAGGCCTTCTTTAGCAGGCCTGATAGGAATACTCTTCAAGCAGGCCTTCCTACATCGCTTGCGTCAAGAGCCCTTTTAAGAGCGCTGACCGTAGAAGGGGTCACAGAAGTACTTTGAAACATTAAATCTTAAATACGTCGTGAGACTCTTAGTTAAATGTTTTTTTTTATCTGCGTCAACCTCGCTTGCGTTGATATTTTTAATGTTTATTTTTTGTGACGTTTTCTTAATTTATAATTTGACATTGAATATACACTCTCTACCACTTTAATATAACATGAAACAGAAGACCAGCCTAGCAACATGCACACCATTCTTTACTTCTAACCATTTATCTACTTTTGATGTCGTATAAGTACAATGCAATGACAAAAAAGTAATGTCGAATCATAAAACAGTGCAATACATGAAATAAAAAAATACATGAAGCCCTTCTTTTTTGCCTTCTATTATGAGGCCTTATAGCACTGCTGCTGTGGGAAGGCCTTATAGCAGTACTGCTGTGGGAAGGCATAATAGCATTTCACGAGTATACTCTCAATGGAGTGTAGCTATTCTGCTAATTAAAATTTCATTACTTATACAATATACTTATTGTTAATATTGACAGATTGTAAATGAAAACAAAAATCTCTTACCTTCGGAGTAGTGCTAGCAGGCCTTCTCCGGGGAAGGCCTTGCTCAATTGCCTGCTGGACACTTCTAGTGAATGCCGTTTCATTTCGTTTCCTTTCGTATGAGTGTATGAGTGTTGCGTGAGCTACTTGTGAAACACGATTGTATAAAAAACTTTGTGATACTCGCGTGGAACATTTCGTGAAGTTTTTTAAAAAATAGGGAAAGGTCGAAAATGGATTTTAGACATCACTTGGTGTGGCTCCAGACCCTGTAAAGGAAAATGCTTGACCTATTTTCGTAATACTTTTTTTTTTGCTGCAATCGATGGGACTTTCCTGGATCCGGATCCTGGAAAGGACTGCAATTGATGGGAAAAGGTCGAAAACATGACATGACATGGAGTATCTCCGGACCCAAGAAAAAACCGTTTTCGACTCTTTTGGTCCTTTCCAAGGATCATTTTATAAATTTTAAGAAGAAGAATAAATCAAAATACCTTACTTTGTATTATTCGTGTAGAATGTGGGGAAAAGTATTGGCTTATGAAGTGCTTGGCACCACTGAATTGTCAATGAAATTGTTGTGTGTATTGTTTGAGTTTATTAAATTGCATATTTTTGCAACTGCACTCCAAGCTCTTTCCATTACATTTTGATAATTACAAAATGCGTCTATTCTATAGTATAAACATCTTCCTTTTCCGACATTCTCTATTTATTTCAAAATAAGTGCATTCTTCACTTCTGGCTCCATTGCAAATATGATTTTTTTGCAAACAATGCATAGACAGCTGATTCCGTACAGAAAGTGCCTTCAGTTTTGCTCTCTGCTTCACGAAATGACATTTGTGGAAATTGAACGAAACTTTTTGTTAAGTACGTTCTAGTTATAATATACTATTTGTGTATATTCGCACAGTTGCAGAAGCTGACTTCAGTCAAGGCATGCATGGTTTAGTTGGGCCTTATAACTTTAGAGTTAATTTGGAAAACTTCGTCATTGTCCTAGCTATCTTTAAGGGCCGGTTTCACAGTGTTTAGTTAACTAAAGATTTGAGGTTAGTTATCCAATTTCAGCTTCATATTCAACTAAGCAATTAGTTAACCAACCAAATTTGGCAGGTTAACGAGCAGCTGCTTGCTGTCATAATTGGAACTTCTTGCTATTGACTCCATTTCGCAAACTATGAAACAGTCATCGGCGCGCTGCTACTCATGAGTAGTAGAGCATATTTTCTTGTATACGTATACAACAGGAGAGAAAGAAAAAGTAGTATTGATTTTCCAACCCCTGCTATGAAATTTCAAATAAAAACTAGTAAAGGTGATATCTTCGGCCAGGCCGAAACTCACATACCCTACACTGTATTGAAAGTACTTTTTAAATAAATGTTAAAAAAATGTTGAAGAGGTTGAATAAGTCGAAAATAATGTAAAAAGGTTCAAAAATGTTGAAAAGTGTTGGAAAAAAGTGAAAATGTTGAAAAAATGAGAAAAACATTGAAGAAAGATGAAAGGAATTGAATAAGTCGAAAAATATGAAAAATGCTTTAAAATTGATGAAAAAGTCGAAAGAATAAAGAAAATGGCGAATGAAATTGAAGGAGATAGGTAGAAGGTTGAAAATGTCAAAAAAATATGGGAAATGTGGGAAAAAAATAGAATAGAAGTGAAAACATGAAATATGTCACGAGCACTTCTCCAATTCTGACCACCTTTGATTCAATAAACAAATTTTAGCACAATAGCTTGTATAGTTGCTAAAACATTATTTTAGTAGGAAATTGAACGCTCTACAAAAAAAAAAAAAAAAAAATAGTCTTTAATTTTGTAGAGCGTTCAATTTCCTACTAAAATAATGTTTCAGTTCATTTCTACAATGCTCTCATGTTAAGCTACAATAATAAGAAAAAAAAGTAATTTTTTTCCATGTAATTTATATGGAAAATGGAAAGTTAGAAACAGGCACCTCTAAATGTTAATATTTAGAGCTCAAATTTTTAGTGGCTTCCTTTTTCACCTTTCTGAAAGTTTTAAGCCTGTTTTTTAGTTGAAAAAATAAAGTTGCTCTAAAATGGCACACCCTAATATATAGGTATTGTGTTATAAAAATTTAAGGCTGTGCCACACCCTTTTAAGAGGTGGAACTCTTTTAATTTCTATTTAGACATCATTTTGGTGTTGATTTATTAGTTGTTTAACATAAAATAGATCTTAAATTTAGCCAATTTTATTTTTGGAAGCCAACTAATTCTTAACATCTTAGGTCAGAGATACATACAAATAGCTTAAAAAATAATTCTCTGGTTTTTCTTAAATCTAAAAAAAAATATGGATCAATAATGGTTCGACTTATGGCGATATGATTAAATGTACATCATGAAATAGTTTATTCTTTGTACTTAAAAAAAAACAATAGCAAAATCGAATACGTGAAGGTCTACAGAACACAACCAAAAAACTTTACCTAATCAAACTTGAAATAAAAAATTGCAAATGGTCGAAAACAATTAAAAAAGTTTGGCTATGAGTAAACAAATTTTGTTTCGAAACTTAAGCTGCGGCATTCTTTGCACCATAACGGACCACGAGTCCATTCTACATATTTGGTATTGTCAAACATGTAGCCAATGTAAACTTTACTTTTAAGTTGAGCTCTTAAGTGGCATTGAAAAGTAAACGAAACAAAAAATAAACATAGTACACTGCGAAAAATCATTTAGTAATCAAAAGTTTACCTTTTTTTAAATATTTTATTTTAGTTTAGATCGCGTTAATTTTAATATATGTAAAGGCTAAGATCGATCTTTTCCGATTTATTAAAATCGAGTTAAAACACAAGAAATTTTTTTGAAAAATTATCCTTTGCAGCGCCGACGTTTCGAGGATTATTTGTCCTCTTCTTCAGGGCGTCAATTTATTAACTGAACATTAAAACATATAATAACATAGTTACAAGTAATGATACAACAATTATAAATATTACATAAATTTAGTTAACATAGATTGGAACAGTGTGAGAGATTTTTAAAATTGTATTTTAAACAGAAAAGCTATTACTAAAGTAAGAAGAAGAGTTAATGTAAAGCTAGCAGATAATTTGTGCTGATATTGTCACAGTCCTCTTTTCTATTCATCGTTCTATTTATGTTTTTTTTGTATGTGCAGACTCTCCAGCGTCATTCTTATGTTGTAGTTTGGCTCTCTGTCGACTATTGAGACATTATCGAGGTCTGCCGAATGTCCAGAATTTTTAATATGTTGTGCTAAGGCTGTCGTTTCTTTCTTCGTTTTTATGTCATTCGCATGTTCGCCGATTCTAATTGCAAGTTTTCGCTTTGTGGTTCCAATGTAGATTTTATTGCACGGTTGCTCTTCACCATTGCAACTGATATTGTAAATGACATTGGATTGTTGTTGTGCTTCAATTGGAGTTTTTGTTTTTGTAAAAATGCTGGTCAAAAGAGACATAGGTTTTGTCTCTCGGCAAAAAATTCGCGATCCCTATAAACAAAAATAAGTTTTCTACCACACGGTTGATTGCAGAAGTAGAAGAGTGCATCAGGACAATCAACGATGAAAAAGAACGGGAGATAGCTAGATGCAAACTCGCGAACCGCATCATGACATATAAAAGAACACTCATGACAAATGAAATGGAAAAATACATATTAAAAATTTACAGTGGCACACAAAAGTTACTAATCAAACACAAAAACCAAATAGTTATTACCACCTCAGACAAAGGCAATAAAACTGTGATTCTATATAAGAGTGAATATGATAAAAAAATGAAAGACATTATTGGTGATAAAAATACTTATAAGACTATGAGAAGTGACCCAACTAACAAGCTACAAAAAGAAAACAACAAAATCATTAAGGACTTGTTTGACCAAAATCAAACAGATAAGCAATCAAAACTAAGTTTATTATGCCACTCCGCGTCAGCCCCGAGACTATATGGGCTGCCAAAAATTCACAAAATAGACGTCCCACTTAGACCCATTGCATCATCAACACAAGTTCCTTGCTACAAATTATCGAAACATATGGGAAATATTTTAAAAAATATAGTTTCCAAAAAATATAATGTAGTGAATGCAAAAGAGGTCCAAGATCAATTGAAGGACATTGTTCTGAAAGACAATGAAGTGGTAATTTCGTTAGACGCAATCGCACTCTTCACAAATATTCCAATACATTTGGCTATTCAAATAATTATGAGCAAATGGCAAGATATAACCAAACACACAAACATCAATAAACGTACTTTCCTTAAAGTTTTAAACTTTTGTCTCAAAGACAATAATTATTTTATTTTGGAAAAAACGTTGTGCAACCAAGTTTTTGGTATGCCCATGGGAAATCCATTGTCTCCGTGTATTGCAGATATTGTTTTAGATGATTTGCTTGATAACACAATCAAAACATTGACAAGCAAAAATATAACAATAACGAAGATTTTAAAATATGTAGACGACATCCTTGCGATTGTCAATAACAATGATACAAAAACTATCCTGGATGAAATGAATTCATACCATCACAAGCTACAATTCACTATAGAAAAGGAAAAAAATAACGCTATTGCCTACCTTGACTTAGAGATAAATAGAACCAATAATAAATTAATTTTCGACTGGTACCGAAAACCGACATCTTCAGGAAGAATGATCAACTATTTTTCAAATCAACAAAAACACCATAAGATAAACACAGCAAAAAACATGATTAACAAAATAATATCTATTAGCGACGTAACATTTTTAAACAAAAATCTTAAAGTAGCAAAACAAATACTAAAAAATAATAGTTTCCCAACAAAAACAACAAATAAATTAATAAAAACTGCCAAAAACCAGAAAGACAATAAAACAACTACAATTGTACAAAACAATAATCCCAACAACACCAATAACATAAATAAAAAATACAAAAGAATACCTTACATCCCAAAAATAACTGAAAACAAACAACTAAAAGAAATTATCAACAGTAACAACATTATTTTTGCACAAAAACCTATGTCTCTTTTGACCAGCATTTTTACAAAAACAAAAACTCCAATTGAAGCACAACAACAATCCAATGTCATTTACAAAATCAGTTGCAATGGTGAAGAGCAACCGTGCAATAAAATCTACATTGGAACCACAAAGCGAAAACTTGCAATTAGAATCGGCGAACATGCGAATGACATAAAAACGAAGAAAGAAACGACAGCCTTAGCACAACATATTAAAAATTCTGGACATTCGGCAGACCTCGATAATGTCTCAATAGTCGACAGAGAGCCAAACTACAACATAAGAATGACGCTGGAGAGTCTGCACATACAAAAAAAACATAAATAGAACGACGAATAGAAAAGAGGACTGTGACAATATCAGCACAAATTATCTGCTAGCTTTACATTAACTCTTCTTCTTACTTTAGTAATAGCTTTTCTGTTTAAAATACAATTTTAAAAATCTCTCACACTTTTCCAATCTATGTTAACTAAATTTATGTAATATTTATAATTGTTGTATCATTACTTGTAACTATGTTATTATATGTTTTAATGTTCAGTTAATAAATTGACGCCCTGAAGAAGAGGACAAATAATCCTCGAAACGTCGGCGCTGCAAGGGATAATTTTTCAAAAAAATTTCTTGTGTTTTAACTCGATTTTAATAAATCGGAAAAGATCGATCTTAGCCTTTACATATATTAACTTTTTTTAATTCAATGAAATATTTTTTATGTTCCGTTTCAATCAACTGTAAATTTTTAAGAAGCAACAAAACAAAAATTAAAATATTTCAATGGTCGGCTACGACGTTAGTGAGACTTTTTGTTTTACTGCAACGTCAGTTTTGTGTACATCGAATGCTCTTTTGGACGTTATCATATACCCAAATATCGTCACCGTATCCTGCGCGGTTCCAGGGGCAAATTTGGGTGGGGGGTTATGTTAAGTGTATATCAAAAAAGTTTACTGTAGATATGTACACTAGAGCGGTCCGAAAAATCTAGAACTGCTAGAATCTGCTAGATTCCCATGCCCACCGCTGGTCTATGTATGTAATAAATTTGCATGTCAAAAAACTGCAGAACTTAATGACAGAGTTTTTAAGGAACTGATTAGAGCATGTTTGCTCATTTAGAGAAAATAAGTTCTTTTTTATAAAAATGTATTTATGTATTTGAATTGCCACGAACTATTTTTTGAGCTATGATTTTGTTTAATGATCAAAAAATAAACGAGTTTTCGAACATTGTACACATACAAACGCATAATTTACTAAAAAAACAGGACCAAATTTCGTTGCGATAATACGAATTTTTCATTTATCATTGGACGTCGACTGTACTTATAATTAACATTATTATTTCTTTGTTGTTTTGAAGTTAAAAGTTAAAAAAAAATCTAACATCACTATTTTGTAAATCACGGCGTTGGAACGCAACGCCAACGCAGCGCATCACTTGTATTTAATATCGCCTTTTTATAAATCATTACGTAATTGCGTTAACTATGTTACGTTACCACGATGAACTGATATTCATCTACAGTTGAGCATTGTCATATGCAGAATAAAATGAGGATAATTTTTGTAAATTTTTGAAGCATTCACAATTTTTATAATTATATATATTTTTTTTATTTATAGATATGAAAAAAAGTTTTTGTCTAAGCCGACTGGGTCATTAAACATTCCTTTCCGTTTTTTTAAACTTTCAATATTTCATTTGTTGCTTCGGCTTGCTTTTCAACAGCATCTGCAAGACTAACGGCAGCTCAAGAGCAAGCGATGAAATTGACAGTTCATATGAACGAAATCGCAGCGATGCCTTTTACAAAATACCACATTGTGGAGTTTCCACAATTAATATAACCTTTATTGTTATTTTCATGATCATGTTGCAAAATATAGAAATTAAAGAATATTTGTGATTATTTAAAATAATTTTAATTCAAACTGCAAGACAGTTTTTTTTTCAACATAAAAATTTTTGAATTTGCATGGACTTAAGCCCAAATGAAAGTTTTACGGCAATACTGAAAGTCTATTTTGACATTTTGATTTAGTTTCTTCAGATTTTAAAGAAAATTCTATTTATGTATTTAAAACAAGAAAATATCAAAATAAAAATTCATAATTACGTTAGATTAAAAGCCCCCCCATATAAAAAACGGCGGAATGAATTCAATTAGAATGATTCTCATTTTCTAATTACAGTTAATATTGAATTTATTGAATAATAACCGTAAGCCTTCCTCTTTTTTTTAATTTTCAATTGATTTAGCATTAATTTTCATTTTGGTACATTCAAAAAACTTCATATAAAGCAACATAAGCCAAAATCACATTTCTCCTGATTCTAAGACCGTTGGTTTTACTTTGCACTACGCTACGGTACGATCTGAGTACCAACAAATCTCGGAGTACTGTTCTTTTAAGTATAATCCTTTGTTTAATGATTTCTTGCAAGGGACCAGCAATTTTTCACGAACAACAGGGGTTTTCGAATTAACGAGTTTTCGATTTAACGAGGTTAAAATAAGAACAACACAAGTAAAAGAAATTTTGATGTAAAGAGATTAAAAGAAGTTAAATAGTCGGTTTTTTTCAATTTATTAAAGAGCAAGAAAAAAACAAAAACAATTATTCGTTTAGCTTAAATATATACGTATTAATTCACTTACTCAGACAATCTCTCTGGTGAACAAAAAAATTCCATCAAAAAAGGTGAACGGTCAACTTAGCCGTAGCTGCGTACTACTACCGATTTTTTTTTCAAACCGAATTATATGAGATTGTGAATCCAATAACGATTTATTAGAGGTTAAGCACTTTTATTGAAGACTAAAGTACGAATTAGTGAGGGATCAAAATGTTTGGAATTGAAGCAATTTTTTCAAGGGGCCAACAGTTTGTTACGATTTATTGAGATTTTCGAGCAAATGAGGTACGAGCTAATGGGATTTCACTGTATATATAGCAATAGAATTTGCAGAGCACGTTGTAGGTCAAGCGAGACCTGGGTCCAAATATTAAAATAAAGTCCTATAAAGGATATTGCTTTAACCTTCAAGCGGTCGCGCTGTCATTTGTAACGGCAGCGGTCGCGCGTAACCTAAAAGACCAATTGGGTATATCAGAGAAATAAAACACTAATTAATTAATATTTTTTATTTTTTTTATAATTATTAACATTATTCATTGTATATGACATTAATTTGTCGAAAAGAAACTTAACGTTAGGTAAAAAATAAGTTATAAAATGAAAAAAAAACCTCTCTTTGGATTAGAATCCCAGTGTATTGAATTCGGTCGAATCGACGTCGCGCGACCGCTTCAAGGTTAAATTGCGACCTTGTTTACAGGAACACCCCTATCTATGCAAACGAATGATCAATGGCAGTTTAACAGCTTGATCAGTGCTGTCGGAGTCATGGAAAAAGATTTATCACACTAAAACGAGGAAATTCATCAAAATATTTAGAATTACGTTATTATGTTAATAACAAAAATCAAATAGAAAAACAAACAAAAATCCTGAAAACCACGCTTTTAATATATTTAAAAATGAAGATTCCAGCTACGAAACCGGCCAAGTTCAAAAAAAGAAAATTTGAGATATTTTCATACATACATCAAAATCTAGACCATGCTTTATCTTTCTATTATTGACCGAAATATCACATTTTTTAAATTTATTTTTGATGCATAGATTGTATATTTAGGACATTGATATCAAAACCGGTCAAGTTCACTTTTTTTCAAACAAACTATGTTAACTACTATGTCAAAACCTGCCAAGTCCATTTTCAATGGATCATAGCACGATAAGTCCAAAATTGTTTTCTCAAAAACATAGACAGATGAAACTCAAAAAGTCTGATCCGACGTGTTTTGAGTAAGAAATTTTATAAGCTATTATGTTGGAAATACGTTTTGATTTTTCAATGAACATGGATGAAGATAAACGTTTTTCGTTGTTCTTCCAAAAGTATCGCTAGCTTTGCAACTGGACGCCTCACATCGTAATGTTATATTTATGTACAAATTTCAAAACAAATTTCAAATTGGCTGCAACTTGTTTCAACAAACGGCAACACTGATTCACTTTCGAGTTCTCAGTTTACGCAGTTTAAACAATTTTCGAGGCATCTTCGCGATAAGAGGAATACCCTCATAATAAAAACATAAACAGTGATGGAACAACGGACATTGATCGCCTCTTTCATTCTACGTTTTTAATACAACGTCAAGTAATTTGGTTCTTTACTTTCTATCGTATGTATCGATTTTTTTTATGCTCGGTTTACGACGCTATAAAAACAGTTGAAAAGCATTTGATAACAATTTTTGGAAAAAAAATTCTTTATGGACGCGTGAGGCCCCGTTCAATAAAAAAAATTATTGATCTTAATCAGCAAAGGGCAAGTGGCCTCTTCCGCCACCATTACCATTTTGCAGAACTTCAACGCTATCGGCGCACAGCGTTTAGTTGAGCTCAAATGAAAACAAAAACAACACAGAAAGGCATTAGCGACGGCGCCGCTTTGGATCTCGACGAATGTAGCAATTGTTTTTGTTTGTAGTGCAATTTGGTTTGTTTTTTTGCTGCTGGCGAATTTGGAAATGAAAGCAAAAAATTGTCGTTTGTTTTTGCTTGATGTTGTTGTTGCGCCCACTGATCTAAATTTAACCTTCACACGGTCATTATTTACATATGTAAATATCGCAATTTATAATTTGCTGTATCTTGCTTATTCGTGATCCGATTTTCAAGAAGCTTCGACTCAGTGACTAATTTTTCATCCTCTTTTTGAAAAACTTAAAAACGGCTTTAAAATTGATTTTTTCCGATATTTTTTGAAAAACTGACGTCTTTATCCCTGAAATGGGTACTATTTACATATGTAAATATTTTTTTTTATTTAAGAGATTTTTTTTGTTTATATGCATATTTTATGTCATTATAATGTTAGCTAATAATAAGAAAGCATATTTAAATAATAGCTTATTGAAAAATCGATAGCTTAAAAAATATTTATTATTTTATTATAATATTTATTTATTTTAAGTTTTTGTAGCAGTCTTCACATTTTGTTTGAACTTTGCTATGTTCAACACTAACAGGTTTCTTTCACTGGATACAAATTTTTCTAGTTGCCCGTTTTCGTTTGTGTTCCTCGTGGTAGCACATAAAGCAAGATCCTTTTACCTTGGAATGACCACGATCATCTCCATCCGGGACAAAATCTTCAGTAGTGTCAGTTTTCAACGAGTGAATAGTTGCTCCTACCATACACTCAATGGCACTTCTAGTTGGGAAGTATGACACAACCCGTGGCAATTGCGCCCTCTTCAATATCACTGGCATACATAAATGTTCACCCAATTGTTGCAAAAACTGACAACGTCGACTACATACAACGATGTACATAGAAAACAAAACAGGAGTTTATTTTTTAGTAAATTGAAATATAAATTATTACTTTTTCTTGAAGGTATAAGTGACGGACTATTTTTCGTATATACAATATATGCTGCCAGAGCGGATACATCCAGCATATTATTAAAAAGCGCCAGAGGCCAGCGATTCGTTTTGCGCTTTGTTGAATACTGCCCCAGCATTTTATCCATTGCGTCGACGCCTCCTTTTGTGTGGTTATAAAATAATATTATATTCGGTTTTTTCTTTACATCCGAAATCGTGTTGTCAACTGCCATTGTAGAGAGCAGAACGACGGCTTTATTTTTTTTTGGGAAAATATGAACAAATGCTCTTCTCTCTGTGATGAGGCCTTGAACTGTAGTGGCAAACAAGTTTTATTAGTTTTCATTGTGCCAACCAAAGACAATCGCCAACTTGCTAAAGTGTTTGCCAATGAAAGTGAAGTGAAGAAATTATCACAAGTCACATTTCGCCCGGTATTCTTATATTGGCAGACTAAATCTCTCACTACTCTTTCACCCTGGTTTCTGTCTCTAGCGTGGTCAATTCTTTCCGGTATATATTTGTGCAGTCAACGGATAGTACGAATCAGCATCGCATACCCACCATAACTTTATACCGTATTCAGCTGGTTTTAATGGTATATTGCGTAAACTTAGTACGGCCTCAATAGGGGAAGAGCTACTCATCTACCGTGATGTTTTCACTTGGTCTATAATTGTTCTGTAAATTAGCATTGAGCATTTGAAAGATTTCGGAGATCGGCGCTGCTTTGTCGGATGCCATTCGTACTGCCCTCGTGTTCTCTTGATCAAAGCGAATAAACCTTGATATGTTTTTAAATTGCTGTTTAAACATAGTCGCTCGATACAAAGGATAAGAATTTTTTGCCATAAAGTTTTGAGACTTTCGGAGCTAGAATTATGGTTTCCCATTACCAACGATATTCCCAAATATGCCCTCAGTTCCTCTTCTGTAAAATCGTTCCAAACATATTTTCTGCATGATAAATAATAATCGTTTTGGACAAAAATGAAATAAAATCCTTAGAAAATACAGCATCTATCCTTACCGTGAACTGCCGCAACTTATCGTACTCTGGCTTGCCCTTCCTGTTGTTGTTTTTACATATAATAGCTTGGATAGTCGGGTGCATAAGACAGAAAAATGTGTCAACAACGCTTAAGTTTTTTGTAATTGAGCTTGGACCAACAAAACGAGTTTCACGAAATATGTTTTGCTGCCTCATTCGTTGCAATGCGGATTCATTCTCAATTTCGAACTCATTTTCTGAGTCGCCTCCGTGCCCTAGTTCTACGGGATGGAATTCAATTTCCGCATCAGAGGCTTCCCCATCATCTCTTTCAGGCTGATACACCATCATATCCTCTTCAATCATATGTCCTTCGGTTGCGTCTGTTTCCATATCGTCCTCATCCGAGTCCATATTGGCAATAAAATGCTCATAGTATTTTGCCTGCCTTTCATACGATGACCTGAACATTGAAAAAATAGCTAATTTTTTCAATGTTTAAAAATAAATCATCAATGCTTACTGAACCACAGAAGAAGCACTCAGAATTTTAAATTTTTTTTTCTATCTGCCATTTTCACTTGTGAGATATATATATTTATATTTTTTTAATTACAAAGATCACTTCTGCTAAAGAATTTCAAAACAAACTAACAAAGAAACGCAGCAACTGAATCCTAGGTTCCCCCCAAAATTATTGTATCCATAGTAACTCTTACAAGGCTTGCTATAACGAATTATTCAAATTCAAAAATCATAGTGAATGTGAAAATTCGCATGCATTTTGTATGAAAACAAAAATATTTACATATGGGCATTTCCACCGAAAGGTACACCATGACAAAAAAATTAAAAGTTATTAAAAATGCGTTATTATCTGATATTATCTAAGAAAAACATTCAAATTTTATTAATTCAAAAAATTTATACTTGAATTCATTCACAACAGTGGGCAAACCGACTTCAAAATTCCACAAATGCAGTTTCTCTTTTTTGTAATTTTAAAGAGTATTTTGTCTTAAATATTTAAATATATAAGAGAGATGATACATGATGATAGTCATTCCGAACAATCTTTCTCCCAACATCAACAAGCTTAAAAAAATGTAAAGACATCAAACTATTCTCTATTAACTGTAAATTTTTAATTTGCTTTATTTCATGTTCTAGTGTCCCGTCCGACATCAAAAAACATCATTTGTTCTCATTTCGTGGTTAAGAATAGCAGCAAATGTGTCAAAATATTTGTTTAAACAGAGTTTTATGAATACATTAAAAAAAAGAAACAACGAGTGCAAAAAAGTAAAATTTAAAATTTTTAGAGCTGTTTCAAGTTTGTCCCGTCCGAAAAATTTTTGTAAAACTTTTGTAATTTAAAGCTTTCGAGCTTTTTTGATTTTTTAAGAGAATTCCGGTGCAAATACCTGAAATGGAACTACTTCGCAAGTTCACATGGAAAAGGCGCAGTTGATGGAGTAGGAGCAAATTTATAAAGAAAAGTTTGGCAAATAACTAAATCAAAAAATTTCGTTTTACTTGATGCTTTTGCTGTTTTCAAATGCACAAAAAATAACATTAACGGTGTACAAGTTCATTACATCTCTTCAGAGCAAATTAAGGAGTTTTCACTACAATTAGTAAACAAATGGAAGGATGTGTCAAGCATCCCTGGTACCCATAAACTACATAGCTTTTCTTGTGATGCTCACCAAATTAAAGCAGCTCGGACTGCATATTCTTTTAAGAAAAATATTTAATTACATACGTTTATTACCGTTTCCTATTCTCTTGCTTAAAATTGATCTCGACTTTACTTTGAATAATATTAAATTTGATTTTTTAGTTACTATATAAATTTTAAATATTGTTACGTACATAAATATCAAGAAATCTTATGAATACATGAAAAATTTACCAAGTAAACCATAATGGAAAAATATGTCCCATTCGCAATGTCCCGTCACGACTCATATTATACTTTGTAAGAAAAAAAATAAAAAAGATTTTTCAATTGAACGAAATTTAATAAAAAGTGTAATTATTCCATAACAATTTAAAATTAGTTACGTTGAAAAATGTTGGTAGGTTTCGCTGACTTTTGCTTTTCTAAAAATGGCCATGAAACACATTCGAATGGCTCTTTCATTGCCTTTACCTTGGAACCGGTAGTACGTCTGCCCTCAAATTTACCACTAAATATAGTGCTACCAAAGGGCTATTCCTTTGAGCAACAGAAGAAAAAAAAAGTGTTTTACTTTGACTTTTATTCCACTTTAAAAGTGTACGATGGTCAGTATGGAAATGCCCATATCTATATTTTTTGGTGTTTTCTAATTGTAAGAATAACTTTGCTTATGACTTCTCAAAGCTCAGAAACTAAAATTGCACCGATTACTTTAGAAAAGGAACCCAAAAAAAAACCATTTGTAAAATCAAATAAGGTACAAAAACATGAATAAAATTTTCAGGGATGATACTCCAGTATATTCTTAAAACTTTGAGCTTATAAAAGCTGAAATAGATGATGGAGTATTTGGGAAATTGATGTTTTTTGAAACGGTTAACGTATACGTTCATTTGATTTGCTTCTGAGTTTTTTTTTTGTGACCTTTTTTATGTGATTCGTTTTTTGGCTATGGTCACGAGTTTTTTCAGCATTAGTTCTCGGCATACTTGAAAAGTGTTTCTTTTAAAAAACCCAACGCTTGCTAATACGCCTTTTCGCAAGACTTCGTAATACACAGACGCACACAATAAACTTTGTTAGTTGATCAATGGACTGCTTGAAAAAATTTAAAAAAAGGGAAATTTTTCCATGCATTTATCTCAGCTTTTGGTCAACCGACTACCGCACTCAGCTCAATAAGTACTTTAATTTGATATGTAATTTATTGATGTATTTATTCTAGATCCAGGCTAAAAAAATGGTATCACGTTTCATTATACACATTATACACACCTAATTTTCAAATCACACCCCCGTCAAAGAAGTTCCACTTCAAAAATGTTACCATTCCTTGGCTATGACGTAAGTGAGAATTTTTGTTCTACTGCAATGTCAGTGCTGAGTATATCGACGTGATATTTTGGTGGACGGTGGAGTAGGGTCTCTAGTTTTGAATTTTTAAAATTAGACGTTCGCGGGAGAAATTACGAAAATTACAAATTTTACACCTCTGTATTTTGGAAGCTAATAGCGTTTTGGCAAAGAACTAGAACTACAAGTACCCAAATTTTTAACAAGATGAAAAATGTTCACCTGGAAGGTACGCTCGGCAAATATAATAAGCACAAAGTACATAAGCTTTTAAGCAATCCACTATTCTTACACTACTCGCTACAATTAATATTTGCTATTACCGATTTCCCCCCTATGTCAAACTAAATACCTGTCGTAAGTGCACAATTTTCTGTGTCCCTTTTTAAGTTGAGACGTCTGTTTCCTGGAGTGTTGATTAAGGACATTTATGTAGCATCTTCAAAGTGCGGCGTTTGTTGTGGTTGATCTGGTTTGTTATTTTGACGTTAGGTTCAGGCCCGTTTGCAGGGGGGGAGGTACTCAGGGATTCTGACCCCTCCCATTGGAAATTTTCGCACATAAGCTTTTATTGGCAATATTTTCTCACATAATTGGAAAAGCAAAAAGATTTGCGCCTCATTTGAAAAAAAAAACCAAAATTACTTTTTTTTGAAAAAAAATATTGAAAATTCTATGAAAATAATAAACACTCACAATAGAAATAGGTATAAACGGTATACCAAATGAAACACTTAAAAGTTTACTTATTTACATATTGTCACCTAACATCCAAAAAGCCGTAATCACACGTTTTATTTTTATGCAGGAGACGCAAAAAACGTTGTTTGCTGGAAAATATTTTGTTAGGTATTTCTTATATAAAAGATAAAGACTTAGTTATCTACGGAATTCAAATATTGTGTTTAAGTTTTCATTAATGCTAGTGCCTATATTCTACCTGAAACTGAAAAACTTGTTGCGGCCATTTGAATTTTGTTAGTAAAATCTTTATTATTGAACATATGAATTAAAAGTTTTGTAGCAACATGTAGTTTAGTCAAATGCATCAAAATCAATCAAAAAATCGATTTTGAATTAATTGTTGTTACGGCTTTTTGAATGTTAGGTGACGATATACCCTGCGTTTTTCATTCATAATGGCTTATTTTGGAGAAACATAACAAATTCGAAGCGCTTATATTTATGCTACAAAATGTTTCCTAACCTTCACCTTCAAATTTTTTTTGCCTTTATTGGTAAGGCTTTATAAGCTCAACCATATATTATTAGGTCAATAAGAAATATCGATTGTTGGAAAAGTTAAGGTCTCCTTTCAGTAAACTTTTGTAAGATTTTAGCCAATTCTATTTAGAATTAGAGGTCACGAGTTCCATCTATAGTGTTTTTAAGAATATTTATTATCCTTTGATGCTTGTAAAGTCTAACGAAATGTAGCTTAACTTTCAAAATACCCTCTGAATTTTGTTTTTCATTTGTGTATATTGAGTTTCTGAACAAGATGCAACCACGAATTTGTCCAAAAATCTTTTATTGTTCGTGTTATTCATCATTTTTCATGGAAAAATAAAATTTTTTTTGTCGATTTGCAAAGTTGTGAAATTGTTTTTTTTGTTCTTTTGTGGGTGGCCTTGAAAGTATCTTTGACTGCAAGGCTCACAAAGAAAATCAAAAAACCAAAAGATATACATCTATCACTTACTTTAAAGCTGGCATAACTCAAAAAACCTAAAGTGGAAGAAAAACGCATATAAAGTTTTCGATAAGTTACTTTTTATATGAAAATGATGAAAAGTATGTCTACATAAACTCTTCTCACAAAGCAAATTTATAAAATACCTTTCATACTCTTGCACACAAAATAAAACATGGAATGGCTGATATTTCCGCATCATCGTGATTTTTGAGCTATGCCAGTCTTGAAGAACAGTTTTTTGGGCCTAAACCCTAGATACATTTTTTTTTTTATTTTGTTTTATGGGCTTTAGAAGTACATAATATAAATGTATGTGTATATGCACATAAGGATACATGCATATACATATGGGTCATTCCATCTATAATGGGCATATCATTACCCTCATGTTTTTAAATAGGCTGAAACTTTTTTCAGTGATTGGTCTATCATGTAGAAGATATAAAAAAAATCAATGAATTTTTTGGTTTTGCTTACGAGTTTTTTTAAACACAATTTGAAACTTTGTTTTTAAGCAATAATATTGGTCAAAAAATTTTTTTCGAATTTTTTTATATCTTCTACATGATAGACCAATCACTGACAAAAGTTTCAGCCTATTTAAAGAACATGAGGGTAATGATAGGCCCATTATAGATGGAATGACCCATATATATAAAAACAATTTTTTGTTTTTTTTTGTGGGCTTTGTAGTCAAAAATACTTTTGTCACGAACTTCATAACTTATCATGAACTATCCGAGCTAAAGCACGGGCTTGCTTTGGTTGGAGGACCCTTTGTAAGGCAATGGGTAGCGAGTGCAATTTTGTCCTCGTCCTTAATTTAAGCTAGGTTGGGCCACTATATACTTCATTGCATATATTAGATCTGTCGCTGTTGCATTAGATTCTATAAATGAATTTGGATCGGTTTAGTTTTGTCTTGCTAAATCAATACTGTCAGAAGCAGCGAATCTTTTAGCGAACTCAGATACGTATATCTGAGACTTATGTTGCATTTCACTATCAGATTTCTTTGGTGAGTTTTGGTTTTTGGTATTGCACTTATTTATGAATTTGTCGATTAAGCGTATTGGAAAATTGTTTTTTTTTTTAAATTTTTCTTAGTTTTTGTTTGGTATGGGAATAAAATATACTATCACTAATTTTTGAAACTCTTATTTTCCGTATGACAGATCATGGATCATGGTCGCCGGTATTTGGAATGATAATGTAAGAGTGCGACCATGGCTTTTTGGTGCCCGTTATTTTTTATGAGTCCATGTCTTCTTGTTATTAATGCATCTAAATATGCTAATTCATTGACTGTTGCTTCTTCTTTTGTAAACATTATGCTCTTTTGCAACTCACTTATTACCTTAGGTAAGTCTTCTACTGCGTCCTTTCTTATGATTGCAAATAAATCGTCTACATATTTGTTCATCAGGCGTGGTTTGATTTCGAATGTTTCCTTACAAGTTGTCAGTAATTCTTCCATTACTATGTCTGCAATTACGGGTGACACTGCGTTGGCTCTAAATCTTTCCGCTGTACTTGCAATATTGATTTCCTTTGTTATGAATTTTAAAATTGTCCTGAATAGTTTTCTTCCGTCATTATTGTGTAGTCTTTAATAGTATCCCATTTATTTTCAATTATTTGTACTGCTAAATCAACCGTAATATTGGGAAAAACATCGAATGAAACTTAAATGTCATCGCCAAAAGCTTCGTTGTTTTCCAATTTTTATCGGAATTCTACTGTTTCCTTAAAACTGAACACTGAATCCTTGGTCAAGTAATTGAATATATAGCCCATATATTTGGCTTATTCATGAGCAGGAGAATTGATGGATGAGGCATTTTTTTAATTAAATTTGATCTTGAGTCAACCAAATAACAACCACAAGCAAAAATAGATAAAGTCGTTTCATTACTGGCTATTTACAACGATATCAAAATATGTTGAAGACATTTCAATAGATGAATTGTTGCTATTTCAACGTATTGCTTTGCTTAAAATTGAAATAGTTAGATAAAATAATTAGATACGTAGGTACGATATAACGGTTGAGTTTTTAAGCGTTTGGTTTTTGAAAATTGATAAAAGAACATTTATTTAATTTTTAAAGCTTAATTCATGTAAATGTTGCCCGTGGCCTTAACTTTAAATGCTTGTAAAATCAAATAGGGTAAAATCAAATAGGGTGAAAAAACATGGATACAATTTTCAGGATACTCCTGTATGTTCTGAAAATTTTGAGCCTATAAAAACTGAAATTGGCGATGGAGTATTTGGGAAATCGATGTTTTTTGCAAAAGTAAATTTTTTTATCTTTTAGCACATGGAAAACGATAAGGCATTCATTTATTCAGATTGATATAAAAGCTAATTTGGATTGTGTTGGTTTGTTTATATTCATCAATGAACGTTGTAGTTTTTCTTACGAGCTTTTTTGAACACAATTTAAAACTTTTTTTTAAGCAATAATATTGGTCAAAAAAAATTTATCGAATTTTTTTACATCTTCTACATGATAGACCAATCACTGACAAAAGTTTCAGCCTATTTAAAGAACATGAGGGTAATGATAGGCCCATTATAGATGGAATGACCTATATATAAATACACAGATGGTAAACGGTTACAACGCCTTTTCTCAGCCATAACACAACATAATCGCTTAATGTTGGAAAGGTTGTGAAGAGAGGGGGGGGGGCATATATACTTTTCCTTCAATAGTAGTCGGTGCCACGCCACTAACAAGAAAAAACTTTCCACGGCTAAACTAATAAACCGATTTTAGTAAAATTTGGTTTGGAAATAGATTGAACCCTAAGAAAAGATATCAAAAACTCTGATTTCTTTAAGAGGACGTGGCACTGCCTCTAATGTAAAAAAACTCTGCCTCGGCTGAGCCGCTTCATCGATTTTGATGAAATTTGGTACAGATATAGGTTGAACCCTAGAAAAAGGTATTTATTTCAAAGTGCACGGTACCATGACCCCACTAAGAAAATATGTTTTCTGTGCTAAACTGACTAAAACTGACCAATTTTGATTAAATTTTCTATGGAGATAGAAGCCACGCCACTAACAGGAAAATATGTTGTCTAATCTAAGCTTGTTGACTAATTTCGATAAAATCTGGTATATAGATATGAGTATTGAACTGAAGATAGGGAAAGGGCAACATGATTTTTTATTTTCGGAAGCGTTGACCAATGGGAGAACTCTAGTTATAAATAAAATTTAGACACATATGACTTTTTGAAATATTTTTTGTTTGATCTTCTACAAGCTTTTTTCAAGTGTTTTTGTTTTTTTTTAATGGGACTAGAGTGTTCTAAAGGTGAAAATTCATCTTAAAAATATATTATTATGAAATTCAAATAAATCTAACGAGAAATTAATTTTTGGTGGATTTTCAGCTTCAGAGGCTACATAAACATATGTCCCATTATGCGGAAAAATTATGTAGACAAATATAAATACTTATTTACACATACATACATACCATATTGGCGCCACTTCAAATTGAAGTTACGGCATCAAATAAGCTGTGATCTGTATTTTGACTGTGCGTTGGGTTTTCCCCCTTCCCGCGTAACATGTAATTTTGCTTTTTCAGTTTTTATTACGCATTATGTTTTTCAAAAATGTGACTAGTAAAACTGCATTTAAGGATTTTCAAAATTTCCTATAGTTATTTGCAGACAGGAGTTTCTTTGTTTTTTATGAACTGCATCAAATAAGCTGTGAGCCACTGTATACTGACATATATTGCTTAGTATATGTATATGTATATAAATTATATGTATGCAATTAAGCCGCAGAAATCTGTATACATACAGTAGGAAAAATCGTAAAATCGCCATGCCTTTGATGGTGGAGCAGATCCGATTTAAATATTTGAGGCAAACTGACCTTAAATGTTGCTTGAACGACCCACTTTAAAAAGATTTTATTGGAGATTTGGTTGAAAAATAAGTCAGACCGAGTACACTGTGACATATAGGATTTTACATGTACTAAAGCCCTTTTATGCAAAATTTCGCATTATCCATAAGAAACATTTTTTTACATTCATTTACAGAATAGGATCATCACGACGAAACTGTGATACGATCAATGTCTAGGAGAAGCCACATTAAGACATTTTTCGAAGCCAAAGGCATAAGATGACCTCTCAAATCGATTTGAAAATGGGTTGGTTTAAAAAAATCCAACTAGCATCACTATCTTTAAAAATCAATTTCGATGAAGTTCGATTCATTTATTTCAAATACACATACTCAAATATTAATGATTCGTCTTAACTTTAATTCACAATTAAAAGTACAAAATTTAACTGTGCAAATTATCACTGAAAATATCTGATGTTACTGAGATTGTTGGAATTCTGTAACATAAGGGGGCAACTGGTCAAAAAGACGTAAGTCCAACGTAAACGACGTTTTTAAGAATTCGTTTCCTGCTCCTGCTAAAACCTTTTAAACATAAATTTCCCACGAGAGAGCTAATTGCACTGCTCCATAAGAAAAAACACCACAACCTTTTGCTTTTTTTTTCGACTTAATTTACAATCAAATCATAGTACTTTTTAAAATTTTCCAAAAAGAAAACCAAATGGGTTGTTGTTTAATTCATTGGGCCTAAGATGTTAATACAATTTAAAAGTGTGGCACACAGTTTAGAAGATTTGAAATCAGAATTTATAAAATCTGACTGAGCAGAGCTCGGCTTAAGTGTTTGCAAACTGGACGTTAAGAATTTTGTAACTTCCGAATTATTTTTACAAGATTTGCAAGCCAGTGTAATTGAGTGATCTTTAAGTATAAATTACCAAAATCATTAGCAAATTGAAGTTAATATTTATGACAAGTTCAGTATTTGCTACAGACATTTTTTTTCGTGTAAGTGTGTAAATAGTTTCAACTTAATACTTGTTGACAAATACGAGTAAAAGTATAAAAAACAATACAGAAAACAGTGCGTTTCTCATTCTTTCTGAATTCAAACTCTCACCTGCGAATTAAGGCTATATAAAGGGCTTTCCACAGTTATGGAGTCTCAGTAGATAGATGTGTTTCATTCGATCAGCATTTTGCGGTGAACAGTTTTCTTTTTTTTTGTTTAATTGCTATTTGCTTAAAAAAATATAACAAAATGGATTCTGAAACATTTCGCGAGTTCGGTAAAGCGGCAGTGGATTTTATAGCTGACTACATGGATAACATTCGCAATTGGTATTTAATTTAATTTTTTGTTGTTGTTCAAATCAAGGTTGACATATTTATTATTGCAAATTATAGTGATGTTCTTCCATCAGTTTCTCCTGGCTACCTTTTTGATCGCTTGCCGAAAGAAATTCCTGAAAAGCCGGAAGATTGGAAAGATATTTTAAACGACATAAGCAAGCACATTATACCCGGAATAACGCATTGGCAATCTCCAAACATGCATGCTTACTATCCAACTGCGTCCTCATTTCCATCCATCGTGGGAGAAATGTTAGCCGCTGGTTTCAGCATCATCGGATTCAGTTGGGTATGAAATTTTGTTTTGTTTGCGGTTGTTGTGACAAAAGAATGCTTTTAAAATATTTTCCTCTCACTTTTGTGCTCAGCTTTCTACTAAGCTGCTACGATAAACACTTTCACTTACAAACCAGTCTTAAATTCAATAATTGTAATGCAAACACCTGGTGCAAATACGCAAGAACAAATGTCGCGCATCAAACCTGTCGTATAAAGCAAAGTTTAAGATGCACACCTTAGCCGAAATTTGACTTTCTCAAATGACGATGCGCAGTGTTCAAATGAGGAAATTAAATCAAAGAAACATATTTTTTTTTTTAAATGATGAGAATGATTTCTATTTTAAAAAATTTTGATTAATAATTCAAATTTGCTCGAAAGTAATCTTAATTTTTTTCCTTTTTTTATCATCTCCTATAATTGTCAATATTTTCTATCGCATCTTACGTTCAAGATAAATGGGCCCAAAAGTTTGAAATATCTCGATTTTCACCATTTTCGTGCATTTAAACCAAAGACAACAATTTATGTAAAGCAAATCTGAGTACAGATCTGAGCACATTAAGAAGTGTACATCCCCTATAACAGTGCTCCGCAACCTTTTCTTACCTATGACACACCAAAATTTTTTTCGGAATAACGCGGCACACCAAAAGCTAAGTTAAAACGCATTGTAAGGGTATAAAACTTCAGCAATGCTTATATGGGTAATTTATTTTTTGTTTATGATTAGTTTGGTGCGATCACGGGGGGGGTACAAAGCTTACGTCGAGTTTTTAACAATTGGCATTAGACGCTAAAAGTGCTTTAGAAATGTTATAATGTAATTTTTTTTTTCATACTAAAATGTAAAAAAAACTGAATTTGACCGCGGCACACCTGTATCCAGCTCACGGCACACCGGTTGCGGAGCTCTGCCCTATAATATCCGCTTAACCTCAGAAAACTCAAGTGAAAATTTTGTTCTTCAACTCGAATGCTCGCCTAAGAAGCCACCTTTATAAAAAAAATTTTTCTGATAAGGAATCACAAGTTTCATTCAATTAAACTTTAAGTGTGTTAAAAAAGCAAATTTTTAGAAATAAATAGCAAATGCTATCCTTGAAAAAATTAAAAAGGTTTTTTGGTTATCCTTAAAATTTATTATTACCGTGTTTCATTCACAGAAAAATACCTTAATTTATCTTTTAAAATGTAGTTTGTACACTAGAATGAAATTACAATTTTTTCTGCTTTTTTATCACACTGGTATGGAGGTGTTTATATATTACGTAAAGCGCTCACGCGGAGAGGGATGTCAAAAAGTTAGAAAAAAAATTGTGATATTGTGTAAACTGATCTTTTTAATTTTTTTAACTCTGATTCGTCAGGTTTATCCTGCTGATACTCAGAAGGGCCGATTATAACCTTTTTCGCATAAAAGGTAGTTCTTTATTTAACGACATTTCTTCCAGCCATATATGTATTTATGTTTCGGAAGCAGACATCTTCAAAATTTAAAAAAATTGGGGTAAACATGTCTGCAAACAGCTTAAAGAAGCATAAGATACTGTGATATGAAAAAGCAAAAAAATATATCCTTTAATACTAAAAATCGCCAGCCGTCACGAAGGCATGTAACTCAGCTCTCCATATGACGTGTGTTTGTTCTAAACCTCGTACAGCACGAAACTGAGTTGGCACGAACGTATTCTTTAAAATTTTGAAGTGAACGTGAAATATACATAATTTGACCACTGTGTAGGTACAGCTAAATTCGTCGAGAGTGCTACTGATACAATAACAAGTACATATATAAATATCATAGATATCCAAAGATATAAACCTCTTTTCCGCCAAATTATTTTGCTCTTATGTAGCGAGCATGATTTTGGATATTATTGGGTAATTATTTGGGGAAATTATTATTTTGGGAAATTAAAATCGTTTCACAATGCTGTAAAATTAATGAAAAGTTTAATACCATTTTGGCGTTTTCATAACAACATAAATGTTTCAAAACAATCAAAATGGATATTTATTTTATGCCTGAAATTGCGGTTTCTTACAAAACGATGTACATATATACATAATAAGACCTACCAGGAGACCGCCCTTGGTTCGGTTTTTCGTTTTGATGTTCAAAAAGTGGACAAAAATATGAGTGAATGAAGTTGAATATCTCGAAGAAATATATAAAGTATATAAAATGTTGAAAATGGTTGAAAAATTCGAATAATTGGAATGGATTGGAAATGGCTGGAAAACTAAAAAAAAAAATTCCAAAAAATTTAAAGAGATTAAAAAGTCGAAAAAGTATGGCAAATGTTAAAAAGTTTAGAGGAGTTGAATAATGTTGAAACAGGTGCAAAAGGCTGAAAAAGTCAAAAATAAATGGAAAGTTTCGAAAAAAGTTCCAAGAGGTTGAGAGATTGAAAAAAAGTTAAAAAAATTTTGTAATACTTCATAAATGATGAAGAAGTCGATGGTAAATATGAACATGTATGGAACATGTTGAAAAAGTTGACATATGTACATATGTAGGTTGAAAACTCGACGGTAGTTGAAACAGTTCAAAAAGACGGTAATATATATGAAAAATGTTCAAAGAGTTGAAAAAGTCGGAAAAATTCGAAAAGTTGTTGGAAAAGTCGAAAAAAATTGGAGAGTTTTGACAAAAGTTGAAGGAGTTTGAAAAATGTTGGAACAGCTGAAAAACTCGACAAAATATGGAAAATGTTGAATAAAATTGAAAAAGGTTGAGAGTCTCGAAAAAAGTTGGAAAAAAGTTCAAATATCGAAAAAAATAGTTAGTGAATAGTTTAAAAAAAAATTTGGAGAAAGTTGAAAGAGGCTGGAAAACTAGAAAAAAGGTAAAAGAAGTTGGAAAAGAAAAATTGAAAAAGATTAAAAAAGTTAAAAATGTTGAAAAAAGCTTGAAAATGAAAAAATTTGGAAGAAGTTGAAATCTCAAAAATGCTCTATTAGCAAAAAAGAAGGTTTTATAACTTATTTTACAGGCCCTTTAAAGACAAGTATGAAAACAACATATTATAAGTTTTTTATATGGGCTGAAGGCTTATAAATACAAAAACATTTTCCACTCTTTAACATCTTTCAAGAGGCTGGTAAAGTATCTTTCTAAGCTGTTTAAAATAATTAAAAGACAAATTAAAAAGGATTTCCTGTCTTAGAAATTTTGTTGACTATATATATTGTAAAACTTAACTTTATTAAATATAGTTTTTTTTGTAATAATATTTAGTTTTTACTTCGTTTATAAATTTGCAAAGTCGGGTCCTGCGCGCTGTCTACTAGGCTACCAGTCATATATTGGATTATATGACAGAGGCTTATCATATCTGTCTCACATATGTTTTGGTAAAGCGACAAAAAATTACCGAAAACATGAGACGTTATGTTTTTAAAGTGACTTATATGGCTATAGTATTGAAACATAAGAGACATGCGGTCTCAATATCATGATTTTATAGGTTGTTGGAGCAAGATCACACCAAAATACACTACAAAGTCAAAGTATATTATTAATTACGATTCGAAGCTTTTTTAAAGGCATCACTGTTTTGTAAGCTCGATTTTTGTCTTCATAACTTCGCCGATGCTACTAGGGTAGTTGAAAGAACATGAAATGCTCAAAAATGTTGAAAGAGGAATAAAAACTTAAACTTAAATGTTGAAAAAGTCAAATATTTGTTGGAATTTTATACTTTTCCAATGTGCTTGGTCCAATTCGTGTAAATTTTTTTTTTTTTTTGAGGCATAGATAAAACGGTCTAGTAAATCATCCCTTTCATGTAATTTCTATGAAAAACTAAAAAGATCAATGAGCCACCTATTAATATTATAAGCTCCCCTTGCACCAGAATTTTTATTTCATGTGTGTACGTGCAACTATTAAACCTGTGTGCTTCATTCTGCTCCATTTCCTTTTTCCGATAAATTCTATCTATGTTCAGCCGAAAAAAGTAGATCTGCTCAAATTTTATTTTCCTCGGTAAGGAAATTTCAACCAACTATACTTTTCAACAAACGATATTAGAGTACACTTAAAAATTATACTTGGCTTAAGGCGAATTTATTGTTGATTTATTAATCGATACTCGAATGAGCAAGCAGTCAGAAGAAAGACCGCCAAGTTGGACCTCAGTATATGACGTAAACAATAATCTGAAATGTAAAAATTATATTTCTGTGATGGCCAAATTCGAATATAGAAATTTTCAGCAGAAAGACGCCACTGGTGTTTCAAAAGGTTTTATGGATGAAATTTACATCTTGTTTAAAGTCAGCCTTTCCACCAACTCTTTTATTTTATTTATAAAAGTATAATAATAATAACGTGAGAGTGAAACAACTATAAATTAAAGCATTTTATTGCCATTTCAAATTGATTGGCTCTCACAAAACAGGCATTAACTTGACCATTTATCAAAATTGGTGCTGAAAAAGGCTATCAAACATGGTAACTTTTTTGTTAAAATTTAAAATTTTTTATTTTTTTAACTGCTCACCAGATATCTTTTGGATGGTAATTTCCGAGAGTTGTTCCATTTAGATCTTCCTACGCAATACCGAGTTTGCCTTAATGTGCGATATGACACCTGCAAAATTACGTTCGACTACTATTTGACCTACTTCAAACTTGCGTTCGTGCAAACGAAGATAATAAGTTCTAGTACTTGGTTGTGTGGCTTTTCGATGTTTTCTTTAATTTTGCATAAAATAATTTGAAACTGAGGCTTAAGTTTACTTCAACTGAAATCAGACTTTATTTATGTGCTTTTTAATCCTTAGAATATACATGTAATCAAAAAGTGTTGCTCGAATTAGTTTCGGAGGTAGACGCATCGGAAGTAGCGGCTATGCTTCTGTTTAAGTAATTATAAGTTGGGAAATCCTGGAAAAATATTCAAAATATCTGTGTTATAAAAAACATGTTAATAACGGGCTCACAATTTTTCCCAATTTATGCTATGGTTTTGGAGATATGACGAATTTTCTCAAATTTTGACCAATTTTTTTCCAAAAACCGATATTTTTCCAAAAAATGTGTTAATAACATACATCTTTTTTGTTTTAATTATAAAAAAACAGTTTCTGAAAGGATTTGTATGAAGTATGCAAAGTTGACGCTTTGCGCAAAATACTTTTTTTTTTGAGGAAAATATATTTCGTATCGTAATCCAGAGACATTTTTTCGAATCAAATAATTTTTAAGTACATCAGCTTTCTTTCCTCCAAATCTTCTTGTTCTCAATTGAAAGCACTTTTCTTAAAAATCAGGTATTAACAATTTTGAAGCAAACATTTTAAATTATATTCAATGGCTTTTTCATTTTATCATAATAACGGTCCTAAATTGAATCTAATGATAAGACATGAAAACTTCAAGTAACCATGAAAGCTTCAAGTTAGAGCCAAATTTTAGCGAACTTCATCTATTGGAATCCACACAGGACAACCAAAGGAAATAAAGTTGCACAACAGAAATGTTTGTATTGAACTGCACTTATCCTCCGTTTTATACGCTACTTTTTTAACGTTTTCACGTAGCAGTGGTCGCCTCGGTCTCGCCTCGTTCTCGCCTCGGTGAAGCACTACGCGGCATAAATATTTATGTTTTTTCTTTTAAGCATCCCTTCCATCGCGTTGACATTTTTCCATTCAATTTCTTAAATTTTGCGAAAATATTCCAAGCTTTCGCGTGTAATGGTATAAAAGTGGTTGCATATGGGACATGATACCTTATGGAACTAAGGTTCATACAATTGTACACAATTTGTATACAAAGCCGGTTAGATGACAGCGAAGCGAAGATGTCGGGGGCGGGAACCATTAAAAACCACTAGCTTTCAGTCCTGCTTACCGGAAACCACCACTACAAATATTTTATTGTAGACTCCCTAGAAATTAACCTCTCTAATGGACCAATATGATCAAGATCAAAAAAAACAAAACCCCGTAATGATCATGTTAACTATGAGCAAAACGAAATATAACACAAATGCAGATACCACATCTTAACCAAGTGTGTGTCTTCAGATGTTGATGAAGATACGCGCTTCTCTACCAACCCAACCAATGATCTAAATCGCGCTAATATTTAACATCCCCTTGTCGTACTTGCCTAACCCTAAATTGCCATATCACCAAAGGAAATTGAAAATTTAGTTCATATTTTATAAATTTATTTACACATAGGATGCAAAAGCAACAAAGTTTTCGAAATTAAATTTAAGTATAAGAATAATCATTTCTTACAAAATTGATTTAACAGCAGAACCGTAAAATAAAACATTTCATTATCATTTTCTAACTTATTACATTTATGTTAGCAAATAATTTCAAAATTTATCCGAAATCGACATATACTTCATAATTTAATCTTATTTAATATTAGTCAAAATAATCTACATTTTCCTCCTTAAGCAATATTCTCAAAAATCGTTTGTAACTCAATGTAGTGTTTCACGGTTCTGTTTTGCTTGACTTCTGATTCAACATTAAGTAGCAAATCAATTCACATAAAAAAATATATATTAATACAAGAAAAATAATAGTAAATTCATATTTAATATTTTTGTTTAGATCTTTTCATTCATGTTTTTAGTTTCGTTTCATTTCCATTTTGTACACTTATATATAAAATAGAATAAAAAAACAAAAGAAATGAGAATTTTTAATTATACAACATGACTGCAGCCCATCACAATTTTAACTGCAGCATAGAACGCTATAGCAGCAATAAACTCATCAGCATTTAGAAAGGATCTATGTTGCTCTCACTTAATGAGGATCGTATTTTATGTTTACAAAAAAAAACAATTCCGCAGACTTCTGCAAATAATAGAAATGCACTCTCACTGTTGCTGCATTTCATTTCATTTTAATTTAATCGGTTTTTAATTAAATTTAAATTCAACTATAATTTCATTTGTTTTATTTGTTTATTTGTTGTTACTCATTTTTAGAAAAAGGGTTTCAATTCATTTCAGTTTTTTTTCTTTTTTTTTATATAAAATGAATACATAATTACTTAAAATCGTTTGCTAACGCTGCAACCGTCCCCCGATGAAGGTCTTCACTAGTATTGAGTTATTGATCTGTTGATCTTACAAAATTTATTGGAATTGAGCATTTTGATGATATCAAAATATGATTGAGCAGGATCTTAAATTATGCTTAAGTATTGGTATGCATATCCGTGCTCAATGTATATTTAATGCCTGAATGAAAATTTAAGATATAATTTACTTCTGAATTTACATTAATTTAAGCAATTCAATTGTTGCTTTAAATTTAAACTTAGCACTTATGGAATGTGAATGTTATAGTTATGTAGTATTTTTTTATGTATGTTTAGCACAAAAAAACACGAACGATTACGACGCTTAATATGATTGAAATGATTTTATGCAAATTTTTACGTAGATATAGAAAATTTTAATTAGTTTTTTAGTTTTAAGTATTTATATTTTAAGCATAAGTATATGGGTCATTCCATCTATAATGGGCCTATAATTACCCTCATGTTTTTTAAATAGGCTGAAACTTTTTTCAGTGATTGGTCTATCATGAAGAAGATATAAAAAAAATAGATAAAATTTTTTTGACCAGTATTAATGCTTAAAAAAAGTTTCAAATTGTGTTAAAAAAAACTCGTAAGTAAAACAAAAAATTCATTGATGAATATAAACAAATTACAAATTAACACAATCCAAATTAGCTTTTATATTATTTTTAGGTAGTTGTGTACTAGTAGATGATAAAAAAACTGCAAATCTGAATAAATGAAGGCCTTAACGGTTTCTGTGTGGTAAAAGATGAAAAGCTGACCTTTCAAGAAAACATCACTTTCCCAAATACTCCATCATCGATTTCAGCTTTTATAGGCTCAAAATTTTCAGAACATATAGGAGTACCATCGTTGAAAAATTTATTCATGTTTTTTCACCCTGTTTGATTTTACAAGCATTTAAAGTTAAGATTTATGATTGGCAATGTAAATTGAAACATTGAGAATGAGTCCGAGAGAATAAAATTTGAACTGATTTCAGCCTTTTTAGGTTCAAAATTTTCAGAACATACACGAGTACCATCTCTGAAAATTTCAATCATTTTTGTTAACCTTATTTCATTTTACAGGCATCTTAAGTTAAGATTTAGGATTTGCAATGTAAATTGAAGCATTGAGAAGTAAAGGCAGAAAATTTGAATATTCCGTTACTTTTCTTTCATAAGTATTCCACTGTATACACTCACTTTAAATGCTTGTAAAATGATATATGGTGAACAAAAATGAATGAAATTTTCAGAGATGGTACTCCTGAATGTTCTGAACATTTTGATTCTAAAAAACAATTCAAATTTCATTCTCTCGCTTTCATTCTCAATGTTTCAATTTACATTGCCAATCATAAATCTTAACTTTAAATGCTTGTAAAATCAAATAAGGTGAAAAAACATGGATAAAATTTTGAGTATATTCTAAAAATTTTGAGCCTATAAAAATTGAAATCGGTGATGGAGTTTTTGGGAAATTGATTTTTTTTTCAAAAAGTCAATTTTTTTATCTTCTACCACATAGAAATCGTTCAGGCCTTAATTTATTCAGATTTGCAGTTTTTTTGCCATCTACTAGTACACAACTACTTAAAAATAATATAAAAGCTAATTTGGGTTGTGTTGATTTGTTTATATTCATCAATGAATTTTCTTGTTTTACTTGCGAGTTTCAATGCTTGTAAAATGAAATAGGGTGAAAAAACATGTATAAAATTTTCAGAGATGGTACTCCTATATGTTTTGAAAATTTTTAGTCCAAAAAATCTGAAATCAATGATGGAGTATTTGGGAAATTGATGTTTTCTTGGAAAGTAAATTTTTTTATTTTTTACCACATAGAAACCGTTCAGGCCTTCATTTATTCAGATGTGCAGTTTTTTTGTCATCTACTAGTACACAACTACCGATAAATAATATAAAAGCTAATATGAATTGTGTTAATTTGTTTATATTCATCAATGAATTTTTTTGTCTTACTTACGAGTTTTTTTTAACACAATTTAAAACTTTTTTTTTAAGAAATAATACTGGTCAAAAAAATTTTATCGATTTTTTTTATATCTTCTACATGATAGATCAATCACTGAAAAAAGTTTCAGCCTATTTAAAAAACATGAGGGTAATGATAGGCCCATTATAGATGGAATGACCCATATGTATATAGTTTTTATCTTTTTGCATGTCTTTCTTTTAATCTTTTTTAACAGCAAACTACGTTTGTCTTTGCAACTAATTTTCACTGGATTTGGTCTGTTTTTTAAACTTTAAAATTTCACTTTCGAAGGTAATTCTTTCTATTTTAATCTTTTAAGGGATATTTATGCGAGTTTTAAACTTTTTCGACTTTTTCCGACACAAATTTTAACTAATTTTGTGGACGCCAAGTCCCTCGCGCACACGAATTTCTCGTCTACGTCTACTACGATCACTGATTGCACTGTTGCCGATGGGCTTGATGATGGATCACGCCAATACTTCGGGTTGTCAGGCTAAAGTTGAAAAACCAGTATTACAGAGTGTTGATCTTGGAATCAGAACATTGGCTGTTAATCGTATGGTGCATGTACCAATATGATCATAATTCAGCATTATGTGATTGATGCAATTAATCCGGAAATTTCTCTCTCTCAATAAAATTATTAAACAAAAAACTATGGCGTACGCTAAAGTTTGCTGACTTGTGCGTAGATCAAGTTATTTGTAGATTCTGCAAAAAAATTTTATGATATGAATTAAAGATTTTGTTTGCCTTTAATGAGACAAAATTTACCTGAAGTGAAATTTTGATCTAATTTGTTTTTTTGAACTATTAGATGCTTTACGTTTTTCTTTTCCAATCAAAGAAATAATGTCTGCAAAATGTTCAAAGGAAAATAGATTTTTATTTAAGGAAAATTTCTTAATAAGGCGTTAAGCTTTTGGATTGTCAAATTTAAGTATAAATTTGACGATAAAAAATTGTAAAAATTGAAGGATTGCTAGAACTTACCAAGATTAGTCAAAATATTTTTGGTTCTACAACTCTTCTGAAAATGTAAGTAGCTTGACACAACTTGTTGATGCGGCTGTTCGTCAGAAAAGGAAGTTTAGAACGATAAGGCTAACCTTGATTTAACAGAGATGAAATTTGGTACATTGCTTGTACTAATTTCTAGCGCAAAATTGTTACTCACTTCACATATTCTGGTTTATGTACTCACTTAGTGTGATACATTATACATCATGCTAAAATTTTTTTTGTTTTTAATACTAAATGAAGATGTTCATTACACGCGATCCATGTACGTATTTTTTTAATTTCTCAGTGAATATCTCGGCAGCCTCAATGCACTCCATGCGATCTTTGGACGGATAGTGTTTCGTAACATAGTGCTTAACAATGGCTCTGATTCCGTCGGAAGCTCCTTTGCCATGTCCTGTTGATGATAAATCCATGTCATTTTATGGAATGACTTTTTCAACTCTTCCAGCTGTTGTCTGTCCTTTAAGTGACTACACGGAGAAAACACAAACTCAAATTTTATCAAAAATTAATAGAAGAATACAAAAATTAAAGGCTGAGAAGAAATATTACTCTTTTACAGTAATGCAAGAAATCATTATGAAAAATACTATTCTAGTTAATTTTACAGTTTTTATTAAGTGGATTTTAAAAAAATATTTTCTTCATTTTATTTATTACCTAAAACTTGGAAATTATACAAAGAATTTATTAAATTTTAATAAATTGCGAAATTAGAATTTTTACTAAATTGCTAATCAATGTGAGCATGCAATTTATGATTCCCGCTTTATAATTTATAAAAAGTAGCTATAGAAAAATTATTTTATAGAAAATAATTTTACAAACTCTTATGTTATAAAGTATAATTGAATTAATTCATATCCACGCATATAAATATTTTAAATCAAGATAAGTAATTTTTATTATATTTCATTTCATTTCTCATTTATTTTTTATTTGTACTCTGTGATCACGTGTTTCATATCCATGATACGAATATGAAACATAAACAAAATAGAAATGTAAGCGATTAGCTAGGCTGTGAAGTTTAAAAAAAATTTAAATTAAAAAAAAAATTACTTTGATGTACACCGTTCTGTTGTTTGAAGTTAACGTATATACAGGACCGACAACAGGGGGGCTAACGGCGAGATTCCCCAGGCCCGTAAGTTCTTAAAATCCCTATTCAAAAAAAAAAGACTCATTCTTAAAAAAAACTATGACGATCGAAATATTCAGAGCATTTGCGTTTTTCCTTAAGCACATTTAAGAAGAAAACTTCAGGGTTTGTCTCCCTCCATATGAGCTGTGGAATGACATTGCTGCAAAAAAATTAGATACAGTTTTTCTAAACGCTGGCTTAGATTTTCGCATATTCTGCACATTGTCAGTCTCATTTGTCAGTGCTGAAAGTTCTTTTATCGTTCTCGCAATGATCAAGAAATTTCATCGATCCTGTTCAACCCAAACAAGAGTATCAGGTTTAGCAACTTTTTGCCTGGAATCGGAATTAGCGAGAAAATTGGATTTGAATGCAAGAAAACTTGTTTCGAAGGAAAATTAAACATGTTACAAATAATATGTAAGTAAAGAAGAAATCATAATGCTGTATATGTAATCGATTAAATAAAATTCGATATTCGTCGCCACGATGTACATTTACAATAGACTTCAAAAAAATAAATAAAAAATTATTACCGAATATTAGATTCTGCATTACTTTTACCATGCTACAATACTTTTAGTTTTAATTTGTTAAGGAGATGGGGAGGAGGGGCCCATGCATGGTCACCCCCGGGCCCGGATTTGCTCTCGGCGGTCCTGCGTACATATGTACTGATTAATACGTGTAATATCGCATCTTTGTTTAAATTCAAATCAAGTGTTTCAGTATATTTTAAAACATATGATAATGTGTAGATTTCTATATCGATGACTGATTTTTTCCTGCTTACACGAAATCACGAAAATCCCCATTACTTAAGTGGTTAATTCCAATTAGAAATACAAAAATTAGTAATCATAATAATATTTTGAAACATTAAATTAATTTTTTCAAAACTAAGTTTTTGAAATCGGTTATCAATATGCCTCGAGAACAACCTAACCAATCAGGCTCCCATAACTTAAGCTTTAAGACAATTTATTTTCAATATTATTAATTTTATAAACAATTTAAGACCAAAATTTTGTGTCGAAAATGGAAATTTTCTTGTTAAAAGCCGCCATTTCGGTCAGATTAAATATTTCGCTTATTCCGACGACGATGAAAAAGCCATCGAATTTAATTTAAAATATCCGCTTCAAAATTGTTAATAGTTGATTTTTAAGAAAAGTGCTTTCAATTAAGAACAAGAAGATTTTGAAAATTGAGACTTTTACCAAATTTAGTTTAAGCCTTTCTGTGTTGATGAAAAAATAAAAGAAAAAAAAAAGTTCATGTACTGAAAAATTATTTGATTCGAGAAAAATGTGTTCCACAAAAAAATCTATTTTGCGCTAAAAGTCAACTTTTCATCAAAGTTTTAAAAGTTAAAAAAAAAATTTTGAAAATCCGTTGCTTATAGACAATTTGAAAAGAATTTATTGCAGAAATTTTTTTTTATAACTTTGAGATATAAAGTTCAAATGACGATAACTTTGAGAAATGTGTCTCTTAGAATTGAACTCTGATTGATATCTGTAAATTTTAAGCAAATAGATGACACGCTGTTACCGTAGATACCTCGTTGTTTTTTCTGCGTAATAAGCTTAACCCCGAAAAAGCGGCAATTTTACTATTTATTAAATGTAATGCTTCAATTTTTAACTTTTCGTACTAAATAATAAATATTTAATAAAATTATTATAATTTATTTCTTTTATTTAGTTTCTGCACCCTTGTAATATAGTCCGAATATATAAAATTATAAAAAATCTTAAGATCCGCAGATGTGAACCTTCAAAAATCCGCATCCGCGGACTAAGTATGTGAACGTTGAATGAAGGTCAACTCATTTAGAGTGACCAGATGGGTTTATTATAATTAGCAGTGACCAGACAGGCTCCCTACATATCAAACAACAAAAAGACACTGCTCACGCCGAAGAGGTCGTTATTTGCCCAAACATACAATTTATTTTGGTTTTTGAACCAAAAAAGTTTTATTTACTAACCAAAAAAAAAAAAAAATTAAGTGCTTCTCTTCTCATGCCCCAAAAACCCTAGCAAAATGGGATAACTTCCATCAAGTGACAACGGCCACATTGTACTTTACTATTTCCGATTTTAGTTTACTAAAACAGCCACTATTTAGTCCGTGAAGGAAACTCATGTGACCAGCCTTATCACATTTAGTTTTGTTTTATTTATCTTTTTCTAGTGTATTTTTTTTTGTGTCGACACACGGTGTATTGAACAACTGTGGCAGATCACAACTGCCTTGTTTTTTGGAAGTAACCGGCTGCATCTAGGGCAGGGGTGGCCAACCCAGTTGATTTTCGGAAATGTATCATAGCTCCACGGGCCATATAAAATTATATATGTAGATGTAGGTATACAATAGACATTTTTTTGGAGCGAAAAATTGAAACATGAGTTAATATTATTGTGTTTACTATTACTCTTGCATGTAAACATAGATTTTGTAATAATGAAAGTAAACGTTCATTGTAAAGAAATATATAACACTATAAATTAAACAGGAAAATATAAAAATATGCGTAAAACGTATAAGAAAAATTATATCAATAAAAAATATTTTTTTTACTAGTGCGTTATTTGTTTGTCCACTCTTTCACTTAGCTTTTGCAAATAGATCTCTATTTAAGTATTTGCACATCGTAATTGGGGTTGCAGATTAGGGTCCGTTATAATTCAGCGTGGTTTGTGTTTGGTCACTTTCAATTTCGAAAAAAAACGATTCGCAGGTGTAAGTTGAGCCAAAAGCGCTAGCAACTTTTTAGCCGCAAGTGTTATAAAATTCTATTTTTGATTTTGATGTTTCAAAAACCTGTTTAGTTCAATATTGCACTTCAATTCAACCAGTTCCACTTGGAGATATTCCTGGGGCCAACTCGATTTGCAACATGAATGGGAGATGAATATATTTCAAAAACTTTGTTGCATTTTTTTAACTCTAAATTACTGAATCGGTTTTCAAAAGCAGAAGTAAGCTTTCTGATTTCTTTTGCATATATGATGTAACTGCTAAATTTTGATTTCTTAAATTCTTTCAACAATTTCTCCTGGGATGCTCTGAGGTGACTAAATGTATCGACTTTAATTGATTAAGTTCTTCGATAATGTCCACTAAAAGCATAAATCCAATATCCACTCATCATTTCTTAATTCTGGCACAGGTTCTTATTTCGTTATTGCAGTCTATGCACAAATTTCTAACAGGCTAATAGGATACAAACTTAATACTTAAAGTTTAAGAATCTTACGTGTATGTATACAAAAATATTAAGAGTATAGGTCATTGCTTGTCATTCATCAAGTCAATTTTATTTCGTAACTCATAAAATCGCTTTAAACATCTTCCACAACTTAACTTGAGTGAAGTATACAACGTCATCATATTCAGAATCGAATTCTTTCAGGAACTCCTTTGAATTTCGATGCGGAAGTATGTAATCCAATGAAATTCACCGTTTTTACAACTACTTGCATAGCGCCATCCATCGATAATACGTTTGCACACAAATTTTGTTGATGAATCAAACAGTGGATTATAATTACATCCTCCTGACTTCAAAGTTAAGTTGTTCTCATAATTTCGACAGTTAATTTTTGAATATATGGATGCACAAATAATGTATTTTTTTAATATATTGGCCACCCGATCCAAAGGTTTAAGGCCACTGTGTTTCGTATCACGCTTTTATACCCTAAATATAGGATGACTGCTATTGGAAGCATTTACTAAGTAAAGTTATGCGTAAAGACTTAACTCACCCTTGGTTTGAGTCGAGATCCATATACATCTCAGGCCACCAGGGTGAGAAAATGCAACTCCATTGGTTTCCACGAAGCTGCCAGGATAGGACCGAAGTCTAAGGGGCTCCTGGCAACCAGTGGCACCAGATTTGTGTAGACCTTCACCTCTGGTCAGGCTTAATAATAAGTTATTAGTATTAATATAAGTACTTAGTATTAAAGTATACACGGTACAGTTAACAATCTACTTCTAGTTTGAGCTTACCTTAACACCCTCGGGTACAAGTAAGCCCGTATTGCCTGTATTGAACAGTAAGCTCAATAAAATAATAATTTAGAATTTGAATTTTATGTTATGAGCACCATCCCCCCCCCCCCCCCCAAGCGCTACGCACGAGGCGGCCACGCCCTTCTAAACCTACCCCACATATAAAGGTGGGATAATATTGAAACATTTTCTTTGAAATGGGTTTCAATATCCATTAATTTGGCAGAGATAATTTCAAAAATACTAAAAACTGTGCGATATCTTTTATAGTTTTCAAGTTATTGGAGAAAAATCAGAACTGGTGGCTAACGTGACCATATGATCTGCGTTCTTGATTTTCTGCACGCCTTCTTAATTTTCTGGTCCGCGTTTTCACTGAAAATAATAAATCCTATTTTGCTAGGGTTTTCGGTGAAAGTGAGGACCTGTTTTTCCTTTAAAAATAATTCGAAATATTTGATTTGCTACGGTTGTCGAGATGTGAGAGTGAGGACCTTTTTTTTAGTACATACATTTTTTCTGTTAAAACAAACGAATCTTTAAACAGGCTCCTGGGCCCGTTATGCTAGACTCTTGAAATTCGGTACAGATGTGTTTTAGGTTCAGCCAGCAAACAATTTGAGTGTATTTAAAAAAATTGCCACCCTATGTTCTTTGAAAATTGCCATAAATTTGGCAATGCTGCTTACAAAAATGCTAACTATTTTCAATATCTCATATACTTAGTTTTCAAGCTTTATTAGAGAAAACAGTTTTAAGGGCTTATCTCTTCTGTTTTTGGAAAGCATTCGAATTTATGTATTTTATCCAAAGTGGAATAAGAAGGCGAAAAATACCTCTTAGCTGTTCCCCTCCCTATAAGGGAACACCTTTCTGAATTTAACCACCTTCTTTAAGGATTGCAATTTGTTAAGAAATAAAAGTATTTTTCCCTTCAAATATGTATTGCAACAGAAAAAAGTTCTTAAAAAAATTGTAAAAAACTGCGACTGGAATTTTGGATTTTAGTTAACGTAACGTGATATCTGGTCACCAAACCGCAGATCAGGAAAATAGATTTGTTTTTTTAACATGCAAATTTTTTGTAATAAAAAACATAAAAAAATGTTCCTCCCGAAAACCGTCTGGCGTATCACATGGTCACGTTAAGTTAACCCTACACTGAGAAAACGATTTGTTTGAATATAACAAATGTATATTTCATATAGCGCAATGAAATATTTGATTGAGTCAAAAAAAAATGCTTCAACCAACGTATGCCAGGATTTCATCCAAATGCAACGTGTTTGACTCAAATATATATTTGATTGCTCGATACGAAATATACATCTGTAACATTCAAAAAAATCGTTTTCTTTGTGTACCTTGTTACACAACATATAAAAAAATTAAGGAAATCGACTGATTAATTTTTTTTTTCTGACTCCATGACTTTCTTTTACAAACCGAACACTTTCTTAACGACCTATTTTTAAATAGTTCCATTTTTAAATATTCTAGGCATTATATTAGTGAACACGTATATAGGGAATATATTTGTTATCGAATAGTCGACTTGCTATGGTCGAAGGTTTGGTTACCTATACGTTCCCACATAATATGTAAAAAAAATTTCGAAATCTGAGGATAAACATACATTAGTACATATACTTTTTTTTGTATCAAAGTTTGCAAATTGGCCATTTTTACAATTTTTCTTTCTAGTTTTCAAAAATCCGTGCAATTCATATAAAGACGATAGAGCAAAAAAAATTTGTTTTTCATTAAGTGGAAACAATGTTCTTTCCGCCAAGTTAGCTACAGCTAACAGTTGCATTCATAATGATTTCCATAGAACAGTTTTGGTGTTCAAAGTTCAACTTCGAACCTACTGTTTCACTAAATCCAGAATTTTTATTTTTTTTCGTTTTCTAAACATTGTCAAACGATTGTCTTGACAAAAAGTTTCAATCCCTAACACTTTCATATTTCTTGTATTTAATCGGACATTCGGCGCCCTGGGAAAAATTTGATTTTTACGCGCCCTGCCTTCAAATATTTAAAAAATATTTACTTTCGCATTCCAAAAGCCTTAGCAACATAAGATATTTTTTATATTAAGAAACCTTCTAGGCCCCCTTGAAACCAAGCACCATTTTGCAACCTCTAAGCCGTTGCCGCCCATGTAAGCTACTGCATTTACGAGTATGGCCATGATCTCTCACTGTTCGGCTAGGTATCATTTCCAATTCGAAACACGGCTACTTTCCGAATCGTTACTACCTCCGTCTGAAAAATATTGCAGTAGTGAGGCAGTTCATAAAATTTGTGTGGTATAAAGTTACAGAGATACAAAAAAAAAAACTCTGCACCAACCCTTACATCCTGTTTAGAGCCATTAGTATTGATGTTCATTTCATTCGGCGAATCCTGCTGACGAAATGGATTGACGGATACTCAATGAAAAACTTCATAACAAAGCTCATTGTTCGGGTTAACCATGATTTTTAACTTAGACTTATTATCAAGAGCTTTCCACTATACCACTACTCCATTCAATAGAAGTGTAGATCCAGTGTGTCACGATCTGATTCAACCTTTAAGTGCAATCAAACAGTTTTTAAATGCATAGTATGTAGGTATTTGGCCTTCTTTGCACTAGAATAAACATAGAAGATTGTTCCAGTCTTTTTTTTTTACATTTTTGAAACATTTCCTAACTCTAAGTGCATTAAGATCGACATCGTAGCACACATATTAGCCATATGATCTGAGAAGGAAGATTTCATAAATTATTCGGGTCAAAAGTAATATTTTATCATGTAAGGCAATATCGAGTACATTTTTGGTAGAAGGGCGAATAAAACTTGGCTCATTACCACGAATCGGTATATTTTTCAATAGTACCAAATTAAGAATGGACCCTTCCATTGTGTACGTGTCACAGCTACGCCATATTGCATTATGAGAGTGAGCATTAATGCCTGTTATGAGGTTAAGATTTTATTTTTCTGCGTCCATTACTAAGCTTTGGAGGTCAGCAGGTGGTGCTCTTTGTCGTGAGCCATTTATGTATAACTAGGGTGTATGCAAAACTTTTCTTTGTACGTCAGCACGTTTTATAGTTGTCAAGTCGTTTGTACTATATATTGATAGTAGAAAAATAGAGTGATTTTGGCCATAATAGAAGAGCGCTTTTTGCCTTCAATCTGAAAGTAAGTATTTGTAATGCATCGTCTGGCCTTGCATTACGCCTTTATTATCAACCCCAGGCTCTTGAATGATCGCTATATCATATGAGGATTCTAGATCACGGATAGAATGCCGGGCACGGAAATATGGGCTATAAAGAGGCCACAATTTAACTGTATGACAATCCCGTATTGGTATTTGCGATCCACTTCTGTAAGTCCCTTTTCAGAGGAAGCGATTATAGTTAAATAAACTCTTTGCTTGTAGGCAACAGAGCAGAAAAGAAGGGGTAGGATATAGACATCGCTGTACTATCAATTTTTACATTTATTTTATATTAATTTCGTTTTTGAATTACTGAATTTCACTTAAGGACTTCTCTCACGAGCATACTTCCAGTAAATGCTTTTTTAAAATTTAATGCTTACACTGTTTTGAGCTTAATTTGTTTTTAGTATTTATAAAAACTTTAGGGACAATTCAAAAGCAAGGGAAAAAAGTTGAGGTTACTAAAATGGTGAAATGTGAAAGCAAGCGGCAAATTCAAATGTGCAAGTCTAAAAAGTTCTTTCTGAAAATCGCTCCATTTGAAAAAAGATAAGAACTTTTTTATCTCGAAAAATTTCCGTTTTCCACTGTCACATGTTAATTGCTTAGGTTAGGTTACGTTAGGTAGGAGTGGCAGTCAGTTACGAATAACTGACTCACTTAGACCAAACATGATCCGTTGTGATACCACAGGGTGTTTGACTATACCCTCTCGTTGAACCAGCCAGAAATCGTTATGAAACTAAATAGCTGCCCTATACTGACATGTCTAAGGTCATCCAGGTCATCAAATAAAAACGACCCAAGTGCTTTGTGGCGTTTTCTAGCAAGTGCGGGACAGGAGCAGAGAAGATGCTTAATATTTTCCTCTTCCTCCACATCTCCACAACTTCTACAGAAGTCAAAGGACCTAACACCTAATCTCTCCGCATGTCTGCCGATGAGGCAGTGGCCAGTTATGACTGCGACAACTGACGAGACACTATGTCTAGTGCGAGAAATTAGTTCTGACGAACGCTTAGCATCCCATTTCGGCCAGATTTGCCTAGTTATATTACAAGCTGACCCTTCAGTCCATCTTTTATTAGCATTTTTAACCATTTCTTCTTTAAGCAGAAATTTGCAGTTAGCAAGTGGCATGCCAACACCTTCCTTGTCCTGAGGAATTTGTGCAGTAGTCCCCTGCATAGCAAGTTCATCCGCTTTGCAATTGCCGTCAATGTTCCTATGCCCAGGCACCCAGATGAGGTGAATGTTAAAATGTTGAGCCATCTCATTTAGAGACGAGCGACATTGTTGGGCCACTAGTGAATTTAGGAAGACTGATTCTAGAGATTTGATAGCTGCCTGACTATCTGCGAAAATTTTTTACATCCTTTTTGGATACAACATTCCTCCTTAGCCAAGATGTTACTCCCTCTATTGCTATAACCTCCGCCTGAAAAACGCTGCAATGACCTGGTAACCTCGTAGCAATTCTTAACTTCAGTTCCTTGGAGTAGATACCATAACCCACTTGGTTATTTAGCTTGGAGCCATCAGTGTAGAAATTAATATGACCCCTTCTCCCCGGGAGTCCTCCCTTCCAGTCATCCCTCGATGGAATATGAGTTACGTACTCCCTGTTAAATGAGATTCCTGGAACAACATAGTCCAACTTAGAGGGTACAGACCTCAAGCTATGAAGAATAGTTGAGTGCCCTATTCTACGCTCGGACCAGCAAATAGTTTCCCTGAGTAATGGCAGAACAAGCTGCCATGTGTTTACCTAACAGGTCAAGAGGAACGAGATGAAAGAGGACCTCTAAAGCGTCAGTTGGTGTAGTCCGCAGAGCACCGCTGATACACAGGAAGCCGCACTTTGAACTCTCTATAATAGTTTGTAATAGGTGACCTTGTCTAAGACCGGCCACCACACCACAATGCCATATAATAGAATCGGTCAAATGACCGCTGTGTATAGCCAGTGAATAATACGAGGTGATAGACCCCATCTTCCACCTACCGCTTTTTTGCAAGAGTAAAGCGCTACGGTTGCTTTCCTTACTCTTTCTATAACATTAATTTTCCAACTGAATTTCCTATCCAATACCAAACCAAGGTACCTTGCGCTATCTTTGAAGACAAGTCTAGTGCCTTTTAGTGAAGGTGGCTCTATAATTGGAAGTTTGTGATTCCTAGTAAAGAGTACTAGTTCCGTTTTGTTCGGATTTACACCTAAACCTGCCTCATCCGCCCATGAGATTAGTATGTTTAAGGCATCCTGAAGAATTTCACACAGTGTATTTAGGAATTTGCCACATGCAATTAGTGCTACATCATCCGCATAGGCAACAGCTCTACAGCCATGCATCTTGTTTATTGCCAGATTCCACAGTAGAGGAACCTATTTGTCTTGGATTTGCCAAGATTGGAGGTAATGGTTCTGTTTGTCAATAACGTTTTTATCAGTTCAACTAGAGAACTGTTAGTGGCCAGTTTCAGCAGTTCTGATATTATCATATCTGGGTTGACATTATTGAATGCTCCTTCAATACCTAGGAACGCCGTCAGGGCGAATTCCTTATGTGCAAAGGATTTCTCGATACTACCCACTAGTGTGTGGAGTGCAGTTTCTATAGATCTGCCTTTCGTGTAGGCATGCTGAGAATTGGACAGCAGATCAGGTTTGATACTGCTTCGAATATACATTTCTATAAGCCTTTCCAATGTTTTTAAAAAAAAGGAGGAAAGACTTATTGGCCTAAAATCCTTTGGAAAGAGCTCTTCCCTGCTTTTGGAATAAAGATGACTTTGGTCAACCTCCAAGCTAGAGGAGTATAGGAGACAGCCTTCGAAAATAGCTACCAACCATGGTATAGTTAAACGAATAGTTCGTTGCAGTTCAACTGGTGTTACACCGTCGGGTCCTGGTGATTTGTAGGGTTTGAAGCTACTTATCGCCCAACGAATTTTGGTTTCTGAAACATTGTCACCAAGAAGATTTGAAGACCTCTGGGTTTGAACATTTACTTTCTCTGGAATATATAAGGAGTTATCAGGGAAATGTGTGTCGAGTAAGAGGTCTAAGGCCTCTTTGCTAGACGTTGTCCAGGAGCCATCAGGCTTTTTTAAAAGACCTGGCGTACTGGGCGTGGTAGAAAGAATCTTCCTTAGTCTAGATGCTTCTGAAGTCTCTTCTATGTTTCCACAGAAGTTTCGTCACGAGTTGCGTTTAGCCTTTCTTAGCGAACCCTTGTATATTTTAAGACTAGATTTGTATTCGTTCCAGTCGTTTTCTAAACCTGATTTTTTGGCTTTATTAAATAAAGTCCTGCAACTATGCCTTCTTTCCTCTGGGCTTACTAAGTGGACAAGATATCTCCAGAGATTTATTTAACCCACCCGTTAAGTTTTGAACCAACTTATCAATGTCCTGAACAGTAGGCGGCTCTACGGAGGTTGAGATAGGCAAATATGCCGCAAGTTTCCTGTTATATAGACCCCAGTTTGTCCTTTTTACGTTCCGGTGAACTATAGGATCTGGGGAGCTAACAGTAAGAACAAATTCTATATATCGATGATCTGAAAAGTAGTGCTCAGTTGAAACTCTCCAGTCAGCGATAAAATCAAAGGCGAAGTCCGAGACAAGTGTTATGTCCAGGACTTCCTCTCTATTCTTTATTATAAAGGTTGGCTCACAACCTTTGTTACAAATAAGGAGGTTAGTATTTAAAATATATTCAAAAAGTGACTCACCTCGTTCATTTACATCTTTGCTAGCCCAGACAGTGTGGTGTGCATTTGCGTCACTGCCTATGACTAGCCTAGTTTTATTTGCAAAGGCCTTCTCTACAGTAGCTTTTAATAAAGACGGTGGTAGGCCACCTGCCATGTCATGAGCCATATATGACGAAGCTAACCAGAAGCAACCAGCTTCAATTTCCAGGCTAGCAACGACCGTATCTTGGTCACTGTAATTAGAAAGCAAAAACAAGTTAAGATTGGTCTTTGCCAAAATGCACGCCCTGGGGTTACCTTCCATATTCGCCACCAGTAGCTTATATCCTAACATCCTCAGCCCACAGACTCTCCCAGCATGAACCCAGGGTTCCTGTGTGAGGACTACATCATCTCCGCTTTTATTATTATATTGCTTAGAATTAGTGCTTCACCGAGAGCCGATAAATATCGATTTCGTTCTCGTTATCGGGACCGAGAACTATATCGGTCCCGATTATTTCTCGTATGACCGAGGACGATAAAGACAAAGGTCTGGCCGATATCACGTTCTTGGCGATAATGAAATGCTTATCGTAAGATAGGCACCAAATTATCGCCGAGAACGAGATTCAGCCCGAACTTTCATAATACAAAAACACTTAAAACGAAATATCTTGGCACCTATGGTAGCAGGCGTTTTGAAATTCGGTTCTTGTCTATGTTAAGTACCTCACAAAATCTGGACAAGATTAGAGAAAGAGGCATGACACTTTTATAGAATAAAAACACTTAAGACGCCATATCTATTCTCGGAACTTATACCAAGTTGTGAAATTTCATGCTTGGACCCAATCGTCTGCAGAAAGGACTGTGTAAAATGCAGACGGTATACATCGGACAGTGCGTGGGAAAGCCGCTGGTCCAGTTAGTATTATATCTATGTATAACGATACAGATCAAACTTTTCTCTTACGAGTACGAGACGATAAGCTTGGCGCCACTACGTGCGCGACACGATAATTTTTGAATCATCGTATCGTTCTCGTATCGGTGAAGCACTTCTTAGAACACATACTTTTCCATGAAACTTCGATACGTTCCATAGTGTTATGAATAGGAAATGAGAAAAACAATAACAATTATTTAAAATCGAGCTGACTGTATTGGATGTAACAGGATGAACTGTTATCTGCATAAATAGGACCGTAATTTTGTTGATGTTTTACGGCTTAGTTCATTATCAGTTTTACTGATAGGAACCATAGCTACGGGAACATATCTGGAGACAAAGAGTAGAAATTTAAAATTTATTGCATATATCACACCATCTTAATTAATTTTGCTTTTGTTTCTTTCCAGATTTGTAGTCCAGCTTGTACAGAACTAGAAGTAGTTGTAATGGATTGGCTAGCAAAGTTTTTGAAACTTCCGAGCTGCTTCTTACACTCAGATGATGGTCCTGGAGGTGGAATCATTCAAGGTTCAGCCAGTGAAGCGGTACTAGTAGCTGTTATAGCAGCAAGAGAGCAAGCAGTCCGTCGCATACAAAAAGAAATGCCAGACTTAAGTGACAGTGAAATTCGTGGGCGATTAATTGCATATTCTAGCGACCAAAGCAACAGTTGTATAGAAAAGGCAGGAGTCCTTGCTGCGATTAGAATAAAATTGCTTCCAACGGATGAAAACCTTGTACTACGGGGCGATAGTTTACAAGCGGCCGTCAGTGAAGACATTGCTAAAGGGCTTTTTCCAGTGATATGCATTGCAACACTTGGTACCACAGGAACTTGTGCATATGATGATGTCGTTGGACTTGGGCCTATATGCGAAAGCAACAATGTTTGGCTACATGTTGATGCTGCATACGCTGGAGCTGCATTTGCACTTGAAGAGTGTTCTGAACTTCGAGAAGGGTTGGATCGAGTGGATTCTCTGAATTTTAATTTGCACAAGTTTTTAATGGTTAATTTTGACTGTGCAGCGATGTGGCTTAAGGATTCAACCAAAGTAGCAGATAGCTTTAACGTTGATAGGATCTACTTGAAGCATAACTTTGAGGGCCAATCGCAAATTCCAGATTTCAGACATTGGCAAATTCCGCTTGGAAGGCGGTTCAGAGCACTTAAGGTCTGGATAACATTCAGATCTGTAGGCGCAGATGGACTTAGAGCTCATGTTCGCAAACACATTATGTTGGCGAAGCGTTTTGAAACCTTGCTTAACGCAGATTCCCGTTTTGAGTTAATTGCAAAGCGATCATTGGGACTTATTTGTTTCCGTGTAAAAGGGGAAAATGACCTTACCGTTAATCTCTTGCAGCGTATAATGGATCGCAAAAAGTTATATATGGTTCAAGCTAAGCACAATGATAAACGCTTTCTACGATTCGTAGTGTGCGGCATGGATCCTAAAGAAGAAGATATTGATTTCGCTTGGAACGAAATACAAACACAGTTAACGTGTGTTCTTGAATCAGCAGCCATTCCCTTTGATAAAGTACAGCAATCTGAAATGGACAGTTGTAGTCAAGAAGTAAATGCAGATACACCCACTTCCAATACCGAAGATATTAACCATTCCATTGGAAAAACAGATGTTGAAAGCATCAATCACAAATTGACATTTAATTTAAGTCTCTTGAATAAAAATTTGGAAAAATCAAAGTAATAAAGTTAAGAATATTGCAAGTAAAGTGTTATCTTTGGCCTCGCCAAAAATTAAATACCCTACACTGCGTGCCACACTACATGCTGGCTGGTTTGACTAAACGTACCCACATTGAATTTGACAACGTTGACTTAAGTAGGCCTCTGAGTAGCGTGTTGAAGCTAGTGGTTGTATGGGAAATGCCACGTCCTCAATTCGAAGTTCACCATCTGATGCTTGGCCGAACCATTTCTTGTATTTGTGTGAAATTTGGTTGAAATGCGTTAAATAATTCTCTCAGTGTAGCGTTTTAAAGTTTTTGTTTCTTTGAAGGGTGCCGCGCCGCCCATGTTCTTGTCCAGAGCTTTTCCGAATTATTCCTACTATTTGAGTGAAATTTGGTTCCAATACGTTAAATAATTCTCTCTCTCTGATATTTTCTTTTAGTACTTTAATCGTTAGTGAAGCATTGGCATAGATTTTACCTTTAACGTAGTCCCAAGGAAAAAAGTCTAATGGTATTAAGTCGAACGATTTCGGCAACCAACTGAAGTCGTCATTTCGACAAATCAGATATACAGGAAATTTGTCACGCAAGAGAGCCATTGTTTCACCAGCTCTGTGGCATTTGACCAGTGGCGTCACTTGATCAAAACCTTAGGGTGCTGATTCGTCTCCATACAAACGATGGACCAACAAAGAAGGAGTGCTTAGAATTGAATGAAATTTCGTTTCCTAGTGAATAATGGCATGTTATATTAAAAATATAAAAAAATATTGAATATCTTAAATGGTTTTTGAGTAAATAGGCTGTTATAAATTATATATTTTGACGATTATAGAGTGAAAAAACTTGTGATGAAATGTGTGATACATAATATATAAACCAATTGATACAAAATTTATTGCATCAGGAAAAGTTTTTGAGATAATTGATCAGAAACTTCAAAAGTCTTTATCTTAAAAATGCAGTTTGAAAACCATTAATCAAATTTTTAATTTTAAGATATAAGTAAGATATATTAATCAGAGTCAAGCAAGAGAAAACAGACATATAACGAACACATTACTAGTTTTTTAAAAATAGCGGATGAAAGCGGAGGAGATTTTATTTGTTCTTATTAGTAGGAGGTCACGATTAATGCTAAATTAAAAAACATTCTACCGGTTTTTGCCATCTATTTTTAAAATTTCTTCCTAAAACTCCTTTAAAATTTAATGTATCAAAATGCCTCAATTTTGAAGTTACACAAAACTTTTAGATTTTATTTTATTTTTACTATTTAAGAAATTTAAGCTCATCGAATTTATTTAGCTTAACAAAAAATAAGTTTCAACATTTTTGTTCAAAAATTGTAGTTTTGGCAATTTTTTTCTCTTACGCATTTGTCGAGATGCGATAAAACATAAAGATCATTCAAAAACAGTCAACTTTTGAAATCTCTAGCTATCGGAAATTTGATTTTTTTTAAATCTATTTTTGTACCAATTTTAATCGATGTTTTACCTTTGAAACGATAACAATATTGCCTTATTTTCTACCAACAATTTTTTGAGTTTTGACTATGGGACGAATCATTGTGTGCCAGCTAAAAATCGCGTTAAGCTGATATGGACAAACACGAGTTGGAGTCCTCACAACACTAACCTGTTCACTTATCACTAAGACGTTAAATTTTACATTATAGCTCTGTGAGTAGGCGTTTGATGACGACCAAAAATACTACGAAGTTTACAAAGCGTCTCCGCGATACTTCCACCTTTTTTGTAGTGAATTTTCACTATTTCAACAGGTTTTGCGATCAATATTCAATAGCCGCAGGGTTTTTACTTTAGATTAATATAAAACTAGTGAAGGTGTTATCTTCGAAAGAACGTTTTAAATAAATGTTAAAAAATGTTGAAGAGGTTGAGTAAGTCGAAAATAATGTAAAAAGGTTCAAAAATGTTAAAAAGTGTTGGAAAAAACTGAAAATGTTGAAATAATATGAAAACCATTGAAGAAAGTTGAGAGAAATTGAATAAGTCGAAATATATGAAAAATACTGAAAAATTGAGAAAAAGTCGAAAGAATAAAGAAAATGTCGAATGAAATTGAAGGAGAAAGGAAAAGATTGAAAATGTCATAAGAATATGGGAAATGTTGAAAAAAATAGAATAGAAGTGAAAAACACGAAATATGTCACGCCCACGCTCCAATTCCGCCCACTTTTAATTCAATAAACAAATCAAATTTTGCACAATAGCTTGCATAGATTGCGATGTGTGCCGTAATTATTTAGGGCGGGGTGACACACCCAATGGTGCAACCCAGTCCGATTTTGATCCAGAAATAGCCTTCCAAAAACAAACCTCTTACACCAAATTTCAGTATGATTGCTCATATATTTCGATAGTTATGCCACTTAAGGTATTTTAATTGTATGGGAGGTGCCACGTCCACTGTTGCTATTTCGCCAGCTTTTCATTCATATGTACCTAATACCCAGTAAGTCACTTACATCAAATTTCAGATCAATTGCTCCAATAGTTCACTTAAAATAACACTTACAGCTTTATGTTAATGAGGGAGGTGTCACGTCCACTGATGCAATCTTGTCAAGTTTTATTTAATTTCAGTGCTTATAGTAACCGACACCTCTACACAACATTTTATGAAGATTACTCTCATAGCACACTATCTATAGCATTAAACGTATTTTGCTTATAAAGAAGGTGCCACACCCACCGGCACTATTGTGCAAAATTTTTGCAAGAAGACAGCTTTTAGCAAGTATATCTGCCCTATTAAATTTCATAACGATTGCGTTGTTAGTTCTCTTTTTATAACGTTTATAAATATTGTAGGCTGTGCCACGCCCTTCAACAAAATATTCCAGTATATTGACAAAGCTTCTATTGATGACTACTTTTAGTGGTATCATCCTTAAAATTTTTATGAAATTCGTATCTGTCAATTTGGAGTTATACGAAATCCAAATTTTCAATTTTTAAAAAGCGTCACGCCCACTTTTACCATTCCGCTCACTTAGTGCATAATTCAAGATTTCTACAAAATTTCATCACAATATCTTCCACGGTTTACGAGCTATGTCGTTATAAAAGTTAGAATTCAGGGCTGTGCCACACCCCTTTAAGAACCTTTACAAACTTAAAACCTAGTCTTTTCTTAATTTTGTTCTCATTTGCACCTAATCACCAAGTTTCATTAAAATCACACCAACTTTTTTCAAAATGGGCTTGGGTATATTTCTATAGAGTGTGGACGGAAGGCGTGGCCGTCGCCGATATCACCCATTTTTATATGTTAGCAGCTTGCAAGAAGGTTTGACCTGTGTGCCTAATTTCATTCAATTAGCTTTGTTAGTTTTCTCGAAAACGTGATTTTAACAGACAGACAGACAAACAGACAGACAGATGGACACAGCTATATCGACTCAGGTGATGACGCTGATCAAGAATATATATACTTTTCCATACCTGCGACGCCCCTTCTATGCGTTACAAACGGAATGACAACGTGAATTTACCCTCCGTATAGGGTATAAATATCATGACTTTCCACAAAAATTTTGCGTTCTTCTATTGATTTAACCAGTAACTATTGTTTGATTACCCTTTACAGCATGGGTGGCCAAAGTCTTAACCAATGCGGGCGACCAGCTTTTCAAATTTTTGGCGGCGATCTACTTACCTTAAAATAGCGATTTAATGTTGGAAATAAGTTTAAATTTAAAATAAACGCACATGATTACAATTTTTTAATGGAAGGAATTATTTCATTATTTTTAAAAATTCGAAACAGCAATTCTCCAGCAATTCTCTTTCTGCGGGTATAGTAGCTTTCTTACACTTCGTGCTCGATCTCATAAGAAATGATAGTTTCTCGGATAAATGTGTCATATTCACCGACTTTTCCTTTCGTGAAATACGTGAAAGACAAATAATTCAAATACACATATCATTCTTCATTGCAAAATAAAATTCTCTTCCCCTCAGTGGCGTCACTTCACCAAAACCTTGGGGGAGGAGGGAGCGGGGTAGAGAATTATAATTCCACGACTACAAGATAGTTCTATTAAATTGATGTATTGAATAATAACAAGTATTAGATCCTTGGGAGATGCCAATGCCCTACGCAGTCCCATCCGACTGACGCCACTGCTTCCCATTCAATTTGTGGTCGAATGGCTCATTGTGGGAAAAATTATTGAACTAAAATAAATTGAATTTATCAATAATAAAATAAAATCAAAGTGATTATAGCTGAAACTTAAACGAATTGGTAAAACGTCTATTAAAATAGTCAATAACGCAGAGAAAAAAAATTCTTTTCACAAAATTTTTTTAATTTTTGGTAGATCAGCATAAATATTGAAAACCCGAACAAATTTTAATTTGGCACCAACTGTGTTAGCGATTTTCTGCGTGTTGGTTGTTTAATGGCGGCATTTAAAAATCCTATGCTTTGTCAATATTTTGTAGTGCGCAATGGTGCTTCCGAACTTACACTTCAAGTAATCTCTTACGTTAAATGTGAAACAATTTTCATAAAAGCGAAGAGAATGGATACATTTTTCTAAATTAAACACGAAGAAGTTTTATTTTACAAATTAATCGTTGCTTTGACGCATCGGACACGCGGGTGACTAGGGATTGATACGCGGAAATTTAGCCACCCCTGCTATATAGTATACACTATACTAAATCATAAATTTTAAATAATTTACTTGCATGACGGGTAGGCGTGTCCGTAAACCGATTCTCCTATTTTCAATTCCAAGAAGATTGTTTAAAGGTGTTTCCTGTGTGCCGAATTTTTTTCAATTAGCTTGCTTGGTTTTCCGAATTTCACAGGCAGACAGATATGGCTAAATCAACTCAGGTGGAGACAATGATAAAGAATATAACGGTTGTTTTTTTAAGCGTTTGGTTTTTGAAAACTGAAAAAAGAACGGAAAATTTTCAAAAGTGAAAGAAATATCTGTTTGGAGCAATACATTAATCCCTTTCATTTACTTTTTAAAGATTATTTCATGTAAATGGGGCCAGCGGCTGCGCCTGAAATGGTTCATCCGTAAGCTCCAATCTTGGCATACTTTTTCCAGCATTTCGGCCAGAATCTCACCAATGGCAGCTGTAATTTTGTCTATCAGCCACAATTGGCTTGTTTGTCCCTGTACACAAAAGCTTTTACATAGCCCCGCAAAAAATGGTCTAGTGGGGTCAAATCGCATGATCCTGGCGGCCAATGAACTGCTCCAAAACGTGAGATTAATTGCTCACCAAACTCGACTCAATAGGTCCATGATAACGCTTGCCGTCTTGTTGAAACCACATGCCAACCAAGTCCAATTCTTCCATTTTGGGCAAAAAAAGTCAGTAATCATCGCATGGTACCTGCAGGTGGTCGAATAACACAAACCCAATTGTTGACAACGGTGACGAATTGACATATCTTCATTGACACTGCCCGAACCAGCAGCAATATTCTCCTCGGTACGCACTCTCCGAATACGGGTTCGTGCAAGTAGCAAAAAAATCATTAGTTACGATAATATATTCTATACCTGCCACGCCTCCTTTTGCTATATTCATTACAAACTTAATAACACTGTAAATATACCCTCTGTGTAAGATATTAAAATTAGAAAACTAGAGGTCAAATAGGTCGACCATCTAAGAAATGAGATAAGAAAGTTAAAGTTATAACCTGGTCGTTATTAAATTTTTTTGTTTTATTTGGGTAGTTTTTGTTCATCATTCGGTGTTAATAACATATTTTGATGATTTTGGGAATTTCTCATTGATTTTGACATATACATACATACATCGGATATTCTTTAAATAGCTGTACACCTTTTTTGACTTTTGTAAACAATTTTTGAAACGAAATATCGCAAAAACTATGAGAATAGTATAAAAAAATTAAATCGTTTCCGTTTAAAAATGCTTCACTCTAACAAAATTATTAAATAAAATTGTTGTGACAGTAATTTGTTCATTTATAAAATGTTTCTCAAAATATCTTTAACATCTTTCTTTTATTTTTTACACATTATTCCACAGTTAATCCTAAGGCTGTATCTACTACATCCAAATTATATCACTTCAACATATGACTTTTTATTAAAGACGCGGACCATGTTTCTCAAAATATGTGTCTTCAACATATTATTGTTTTTTTATTTTTATGTTATTCTTCAATCAATCAGGATTGATTGAAGTGTACTCAGGTACACGTTTGCTTTCAATTCGAAATTCCCGACACAACTTTGGAAAATATTTATCATACAAATGATACAATAAGAATGGTTTCCAAAGTTCTGTTGGGGATTTCGAATTGAAAGCAGATGCATAAATAGGATTGATTGAAGAATCCTAAGTAAGTAATATCGTATGACATTTTGGGAATAATATAGCACACATTCTACTAAGTAGACACAACTCGAAATTTACCATTTTCGAGTATCTCACACAAAAGATGAGTTAATTTTTTGCTCTCGCAAAAAGTTATGTCTCTCTTCATGTTGCAAGGGAAATTAGGCTGCAAGATGCAAGTGCCTTATTTTTAGTTGTGTCGGAGAATTAAAGCTGTTGTGATCGCAATGATCAAACCATATTCTGTTACTACCTACTTCTAAATAATCCACACTTTATTTCTGAAAAATAGTTTACGAGCTCCAAATCAGTTTTTTTGTGTTTTATGAAAATTCAAAAATTTTGAGTTGTGCTCTTTAGTAGAATATGTGCGATATGTAAGTATATCAAAGATATTTTAGGAAACATTTTTATAAAATAAATGCAAATGAATGAAGATTTTTATATCCTATTCCACATACTCAATGAGATATTTCGTTTCAATAAATTCTCTGAAATGTCAAAAAAAAAGTGTGCACTTATTTAAAGAATAACCAATTTATAAAATAAATCACCTGATTTGGAAATTTAGTTTTGTGAAAAAGGTAACATGAACGACATAATAAACAAATATAGAGGGAGAGCTTAGTTCAGGCATACACTCAGGGAAAATTGCGTTGCAAATTTGAAAATTTTATTTTTGATTCTTTATTTTTATATAAAACACGAAGGACTTTAAATTGAATTCTGAATTTGAAAAGCATTTTATGTAACATTTTTTGACTTTACTTGGAAGGTATTAGAAACTAATTTTTTTATATCTTATAGTTGTCACTTTGAATTGTATATGGAATCAATTTAAATCAATGTGGATTCGTTTTGAATCCAAATCAAAAATTTTTCTCTTGAATGTAATAATTTTCGGCTTTGGCGCTAAATCTTATGCGTTCATAGTATTTTGAGTTCCAAGGACAACAATTTAAGTATCATTGTGATATGGCAATGGTAGAATGGATCTTAATCTGGCATTCTGCACGGCGCTATATTTTGTAGCGCCTTCAATATGAACCAAGGTATAAATGTGTGCCATATATCAGAGATATATTCATTAATATTTAGTATATTAAAAAGTAAAATCACAAAATCAGGTGTACATATCAGTGATTGCATTTCGTACATTTGCGTTGTGAGAAATCGTCGACAGAAATTTGCATTTCGACCATTTCTGAAAAGTACAATTTTTTTTGTGAATTTTCCGCGAAATATGCCTCGATAAAGTTTACAAACACTTTGTTTTTGTTTTTTCAGTAAAAAACTTAAAATTTTGCTAAATCTTAGCATTTTAAGTATCTAATACATTTGCCATCCAAAACGTACATTACAAGTCCCCATTTAGAATACAACAAAGAATTCACAAAACACAAATTCCAAAACTGAAAATGTATACGTGTATGACCGACCATTTTGGGGGAAACTCTCTCGCGTCATTTTTTCCTGTAAACATAGCAAATGAAATAACAATTGGACGCGGGATTGGGAACTCATAATAGTAAGGACACAACATTTTCATTAAGACACTATTCTTACTTCCATAATATTAAATAACGAGACATGGAATAAGGAATAACCTGTCTTGTTCACAGGGCCAGAAAAATAGATAGCTAGGATTACGAATACTTGTATTAAAATTCTATGATCTTCCACTCTATTTAATTCCATATTTATATTGTACCACAATATGCTGCATTATTTCCGATATTTTTTCAACTCTATTGCTTATCACTTTTTCAGATCTACATTTTATATTTAAAAACTTTTACATTTTACCTTTTGAATCCTCATAATTTATCTTTTTCCAATATTCAGTATTTAGTCGTTAATTTTTACTTTTCATCATATCTAAAACTGGTTCCTTTCAAAAATCATTTCTCCAATTTCGATTTTCAATCTACTTCTGTTTCTCAGTACTATAAATTTTCATAACAGTTTGTGATTTTAACGTTCCATTCTAGAATATTTTTCCAAAAATCTCGACCCAACCCCATTTCGTCTAAAATTCTCACAAGTTTTCACTTTTTAATCCCCACTCTGTTATAAAATATTTTAACAACATTTTCAAAAACCCTTAATTATTTTTTTCACACTATCCAATAGTCATATTTTTCAATTTTTCCCATTTTCCAGAAATTCGCCTCCCACCATCTTTATTTTTATCATCTTATCCATCTTCAACCAATAACTCCTAATCTCCCATATGACTTGCCTTTTCTGCGACTGATGTTGCTTCATATGGTTTTTAGTCATCCACTCCATACTTATTACATATTTTTATATCATATCTATTTTCACTCCACCACCACTCCAACAAAATCCACCACCACCACCACTCCAACGAAATTCAAAATAGAATAGAATAGAACATCACAGACACACACCAGTGGCCGATATATGAACTAATGCAATACCAGTATGCATTCCACAACAAGCCACACCAATGTGAGAATTACACCAAATTTTGGTATTTTCATAGGCTTTTAACCGAATTTTGTAATGTTTTCACAACATTCGTAAATTCCACAACTTTGTGCTTGCATATGGCACCAACCATATAGTGGAATATATCAACTCCACAATGACATCCACATAATTAAATACAAGATCCAAAAAACCTTGCATACTTTTCAACTTTTTCCTCTAAACTCACCTTGAATCTTCAATAGGCTCTAGGTTCGAGTCACGCCAAAACCAAAAATATTTTATGAATTTTTTATTAATTAATTTAATTAACTATTGATTTTTTGATCAACTTTTTTATTTTTTAATGTTTTACAATGATTTTTCAATTAACTTGTTTAATTTTTTAGTGTTTTTACAATATTTTCCATTCATTTCAATTTGTACCCGACCTACAGGTTTATGTTTACTGTGTTGTTTATTCACTAGAATATGCTTTTTCCAATAAGCAGGGCTTCGTGTAGGGTGCATTAATACTAATATCAGTATTACATGCACACACTAGGATCAAGGTAGATGTTTAGATCTGGTTTTGGAGGCCTTCACCAGACGATTTTCATCCCTGAAATTTGGGACAAGATACATATTGATCTTTTTAACAATAAAGTATGTCTGACTCCATAGTGAAGAAGTTTTTTTCGACAGTATTTTGAGTTTTCCATACCAGATACGGGCTAGTATCACTACTTACGTTTTTGCTTCGTCAATGGGACGAGTTAATGATTTATGGGCAAAGCAAGAATCTTTTGCGATGTTATTAAACAGGTAGCTAGGAGGCCTAGCGCTTGGTGGGAGGACCTTTCTTGGTCATTCTTGTGGACACAGTAAACTTGATTGTAATTGTACTGCACCAATTAAATATGTAAATTTGGTGTGTGGGCATTTATGACATGGGATTGGTGAACTCACAATTGCACGGCCACGCGCCATATTTGTAAAAATACACCATTTTCCTTCTTCCATGGCAACAATCATTTTGTGCTGTGGAATAAGGAAATAAATTCGTCTAATTCTTAGGATCAGTAAACAGACTGCTATTAAAATGTATACGTGTAGGACCAACCATTTTTGGAGGGAACTCTCTCGCGTCATTTTCTGTAAGCAAAGCAAACTAAATAATAATTAGACGCGGGATTAGGAACTCATAATTGTAAGGCCACACAACATTTTCATTAAGACACTATTCTTTCTTCCATAATATTAAATAATGAGATATGGAATATAGAATAACCTGCCTTAGTCAAAGGGCCAGAAAAATAGATAGCTAGGATTACGACTACGTGTATTTAAATCAAATAGCTGCTTTTATGTGTTTCAGATCTTTACAGACGCACCAAAATTTGAAATCTGAGTTTCGACGAAATGCATTTAAAAGTAAGTCAATGACTCCTAATGGTTGGCAAACTATTTAACTGCAAGTACATATGTACGGTTCCTAAGTCACATTATGCTTACATGTATCATCCATTTTCACAAAAACATTTATATATATTTTATAAAGCATTACAAATATTCATTGACATAGCTTACTTTAGTATAATCTGTTGTAATGATTGGTGTTTTTGTTAAACAGCAGCTATTGAAAATTTACCACACTGGTAAAATCTTCATACATACGTAATCGTATGTACTCGAAGAAACGTGATACAAGAGGTCACTATAATCATCGCAGCGGCACTTTGCTCGACTCTCATTAAAAGTTCTATGTTAAAGATTCCTACTTATTCTAGTCACGATTAAGACCAAACACACATACAAATAAATCTTCAATTATTTTTTGCCGGAGTCTATTTTCTTCAAAAAAAAAACCTGATTCTGACATTTGGAAACATAGAAAAGCAGTAGTCTTAAAAAACACTAGACACCTTTTACTTTTTTTACTATATATGTATTGTATGTTTTGTCGAGGGTAAATAGAAAGAGGAAAATAATATCTGATCGATTAAGCGAAAAAGTATTTTACTATTGTAAACAAAGTTCCTGAGGAAAGCCAAAATACAAAAACCGAAAAACGGCTTTGGGGGTCGCTTAATGTAGGTAGTTTTTAAATTCAATAGTTTGCTTTTCATTATGTATTAGAGGTCTGCGTGAGTACACTTGAAACTTGTGTCACTTGCCACATTGCAAAATCTACCAAGCTTTTGTGTAAGCAAATCAGAAATCAAATCAAAACAAAACAAGAGACAAACCAAGCGAGGTAAGCGCTGTAACCGCAAATGAAATTTTCTACAAATTCAAACGAACGTATGACTTCGTACGTTTTCATGCTTTCTTTCACTTTTAATTCGCATTTTGTCTGTTTAGAAGCAAACATGTGTACAGTGCACATTGGAAAACGTGAACTTATTAAATCCAAGGATATGCATGCTTATGACGTTGTTCATGTTTCTGAATGTAAAATTTTAAGATCAAAATTGTGTTCCTATCATATTGCTTTACTACTGCTTCTTGGGAAAAGACATTTTCTCAATTTTTTTTTTTTATTTTTGCAAAATTTTTAATTGTAGTAGCACAGGATCATGAATATTTTTACATACAGCTGCAGTCAAAATAATAGCAGTGCGATGCCATTTTTGTATTAAAAGAAAATATTTCGAACAAATCATGATTTAACTATATAAGGTTCTTGCAAGCTGTCAAACTAATTAAATACACCTCTGAAAGTGTTAAACGTCATGGTTAACCAAATGTCAGAATTGTTAATCAAAGAAAACAACATACAAAAAACTTATTGACTTTGGAGCAGCACATGAGTTAGAAGATAATAAATCCTTCGCATCATCTTACTGGTTTGAAGAGTACTTACATCCGGATTTGTATTAATGTGCTACATTACGCAAATCAATAAATCGTTCACTTACGGCAAATGTAGATTTATGGTCTAGTGGAGTGACACTTTTCCATGTGGCCGCAGGAAATATATCCTTTCGGCCTTATGGTGGACGTAAGAATTGGAAAATCATGCATCAGATTACAACTAAAAAAGGATCTGATGTGATTTCTGTTACGCAGTTGTCATTATACATGTTCTCTTTATAAACCGTACTTGATCTTGGCATGAATGCAAGAGACGCGTGGATACTTATACAACCATGGATATTTTGATCAAGGAAGGTGTTGATCAGTTTATTGAAACGCTTATCACAACTATAACACTTTTGTTGAAATAATAAAAATATTTCACCGTAATGTTTGCATACTAATTTATGATATACATGCCGATGTTGTTATGCAAATGCAGAAGCATTTTGTTATTAAAGATACTGTGAAGACGAAAGTCGGCAGGGCCTCGTTTTCGCCCACAACTCCAACAGCAGCAGCAGAGCTACCGCTTATTTCTTACTTTTTATTTTATTTGATACACTAATTATAAGTTAAAAGACCATGAAGGCACATTAAGTTAGAATTTGTTAATTAATAAGTATTTAATTAGAATATTTAGTTTATAATCGCGTTGGATCGCGTGAGAATCGGAGTAAAGTTGCATCGAATGCCCAGGTGGCAACACGAGACACTACTGTCAATACACCAGAGGTATCAACATACTAGCGATGTCATCGATCAGCTGTTACAACCACAAAATGGCGAAATAATAAACCCAGCTGTTTTAACCATATGTTGGTAAAAATTAAACAGTGAGTTGTGCCGGGCCGCCGGCGAAGGCGGACTTAAGTCCTCGTAAGCCAATAAGCAGTAGCAGCAGTGGTCGCAGAAGTAGCAGTGGAAGCAGAAATAGCAACAGCAGCAGTGGTCGCAGAAGTAGCAGTGGAAGCAGAAATAGCAGCAGGAGCAGTAGTAGCAGAGGTAGCAGTCGAAGCAGTGGCAGCAAGAGAAGCGGAGTATTAGCAGTACCGACAAAGAGGATACAGGTATATTTTCAATTTCGTAGTGAGTAGAGTAGAGGTTCTGACTGAGTAGGTAACATAAAGACTGTCGTGAGCGTCAGAGTTTGGGTTACGCTTGAGGCCTAGAACTGGACACGCATACGAGTAAGCTAAACTCGAGGTTTCCATGGTGACTCGCTCGCTACCGTATCAGTGAGTCGCGGTGGAGGTTGAGAGCACGGCAGGGGTAAAGAGCGTAGAAATTGTCGTGAGCGTCAGAGTTTGGGTTCGCAAGTGTGTGCACTACCGTATTCATACACTTGAGGCCTAGAACTGGACACGCATACGAGCAAGCTAAACTCGAGGTTTCCATGGTGACTCGCTCGCTACCGTATCAGTGAGTCACGGTGGAGGTTGAGAGCAAGGCAGAAGGCGAAGCTAGGCAGAGCGTGGGCAGAACACTCAGTCTGACCTTTTTCTCACAAATCTCACTACAACGACGCAGTGGAAACACGACAACCAGGGTACGCTGACACGACGGCAAATACGTAGAAATATTTAATCACATAATTTACACATATATATATATTTTATAAATAATGAAATAAAACTGAAAAAAATCACAAAAGCTGTGCAACTCTCTCCTTTCAATAAAAGAGCCACTCCTCGCAAATTATAAATTTTTGTGACCGAACCTCTGGACTCCGGCGAGTCAAGATCCCCGGCCCAAGGTTCGTTACAATACCTTAAAGATATGTAATTTACGTCTTAAGACATTTAAAAAACAAAAGATGAATTGAATTCTGCAGTCGCGCAAATGGTCGAGTGCTTAGCCGACTGATATAGATTAGCACAAACAGTTAATTTAAAAACACAAATTATCGAAAAAGTGATTGTGAACGTAGATTGAATAAAATTCGTCTTGAAAGATTGATGAAATCGACAAAATTTAAAAATTGAATAAATGAATTAAATTCACTAAAACTTAAACAATTATTTTTTCTATTCTAAGCAATTCGGAATTGGCATTTTTGATGCAAAGTGTTGGTAAAAGTTGGTTTGAGTTCAGGTCAAAATCTGCATAACAAATTTTACAAATGAGTGTCAGAATTGGCAAAAGAAATCAATACAAAATCACTGAGTTAATCAAAGATTTAATTGTTGGACCACACAATTCACAAGGAAACGCAAATATTGAATCAAAAAATGTATCGCTTTTTATTGTGGTCGATCAGCTGATATATTTTGACACCAGACCTGCTTTTGTAAGAAGCAGCATTTTTTTTGCAGTAACCTTATATGGTTAAATCATGGAACACATGAAGTTGTTTTTCTTCTACTCTTTTAAAATACAGTTATTTGATAAATACATTGGTACTTTCTAAGTTTGCCATTATATTGAGTAATTTACAAGTTCAAGCAGTGAAAATATTGGAAGTGTTGAACTCAGTAACTTCTTAAGTTCAGCTATTTACTCATATTTAAAAAATTTGTTTGCAAAAGTTAGTTTTATTACTTCTGTATAATATTGCACTGATTTTTTAGTTGACCGGGGGAGCACTGTACGCCAGAGCAGCGTATAATTATTAAAAGTGTTATTTCGCAAGGTGAAATTTATAAAGAAATTTAAAATTCTATCGGATGTTCTTCTAAAATGATTTTGAATGCGATAAAATACACAAATAAACAAAAGGACGAAAGGCTTTCGTGTAACATTGGTTTCCAAACATAATCCGTTTTTGCCTGCTACGGAAATAAGGAAAGTGCTTAATATAACAGCGAGCTTAGAGACCGTTAAAAGAAGGCTCAGGGGTAATAATTTGGATGCCCGGAGTCCACGACAAGTTCCATTGTCAAAAAAAATACACATCACAAAGAGAGCGGGCTCTGCACACGCTTAAAAATAGTAAAATCCAAGGAATCTTTTACTCATACAAATTAAATTGTTTGCTGGTACGTGCTGGAAGTGATACTCATTATTACTATTAAATTTTGTATTTGCATATTTATTACAAAGTATCATTAGCATTTGATCAAATATATTACAAAAGCTATGATTTGAAAAAACTTAAGTCCAATGCAAAGCTTTATTTTATCAACATGGGTAACGCGTGCGGCTCAACACGGTCATAAAGTGTGTTTTTTTTAGAGGTATAGAGCTTCGAATTGAAGTAAAACACAAGAAAATCGTTTTAATGTCCATCAATTTGGCTTTATTGGAAGGATAATTTTATGCCATTAATGTTTAAATATGATTTCAGGCATGTGGCCGCCGCGGCTGGCTCGAATAAAGCCAATTCTACAGGTCCAATTTTGAACCACTTTTTCGAGCATATGGGGCCGTATGTCGGCAATAACGACACGAATGTTGGCTTCCAAGTCCCCTAACGTTTCTGGTTTGTTGGCGTAGACGAGCGACTTCACATATCCCCAAAGAAAATAATCCAATGGTGTCAAATCACACGATCTTGGTGGCCAATTGACAGGTCCATTCCGCGAAATTATGCGCTCATCGAATGTTTCCTTCAATAAATCGATTGTGACGTGCGCTGTGTGGCATGTAGCGCTGTCTTGTTGGAACCACAACTCATCCACATTCATGCCATCCAATTCGGGAACAAAATAGTCGGTTATCATGGCTCTATACCGGTCTCCATTAACGGTAACTGACCCTCCAGCATTATTTCGGAAGAAGTATGGCCCAATGACTCCACCAGCCCATAGAGCACACCAAACAGTCAGTTTTTGTGGATGTAATGGCGTCTCAAGGGTCTCATGTGGATTCTCTTCACTCCAAATGCGGCAATTTTGCTTGTTGACGTAGCCATTCAACCAAAAATGAGCCTCATCACTGAACAAAATTTTGCGATGAAAATCAGCATCGAGATCAATCTTATTTTCGGCCCATACACCAAAATCACGACGCATTGCATGGTCTCGCGGCTTTAATTCTTGCACAAGCTGGATCTTGTAAGGTCGCAAGCCAAGATCTTTGCGCAAAATCTTCCATAAAGTTGATGGACAAAGCTCCAATTGCTGTGCACGGTGGCGAATCGATTCATTCGGGTCCTCTTCAACATTTTGCTCTACAGCGGCAATTGTTTCTTCGGTGCGCACTGTTCGACGTCTCTGCGGATGCGTATTATCACATAGAGTAAACGTAGTGCGAAAACGATCCATGGTTAACCGAATTAATTGCTCTGATGGACGATTATGTCGACCATAAAATGGACGGAGCTTGCGGTAAACTTCGCGAACTGAACCATTATTTTCGAAATAAATTTGCACGATTTGCAAGCGTTGTTCTTTTGTCAAACTATTCATGATGAAATGGCAAACCAAACTGAACATAAATGACATTAGAGTTGCCAGATTTGAAAATGTCAGTTTTATCTCTATTCGAAAAACAAACCTCTAAAAAAAACACCCTTTATGATATAAAATTATTTAAAACTGAAGAGCACTCGGCAACACTAACATCCATGCTCACTTATGTGTGCACACACACTTTTACAAACTGAAAGCCAGTTCACATGATAAAACATGTTCGGCAGCATGGCTTCATAACATTAATAAGTGAAATACCTATTTGAGATTGCATAATTTTTTTTCCTTGGAGATTTTTGGAGCAAAACCTTATTTTTTTTGCAATAAGCACGCGTACGGCAAAACGCAGCACAATAACATTGTTTGGAAAAATCGATAAGTGCTGGGCCAACTTCACACATATTGTTTTGCTAATAAAAATCAAATCCTTAGAGGTTAAGTCGGTCACATTGCAGCACAAGACTTATTTTTTGAAAAATCAAAAAAGGATGAGCCAACTTCACAGACATATCGTGGGCTGAGTATTGCTCTGCCGTATGAACATTCATGCATATGGGTCGTTCTTTTACAAACCGTACGGATTTTGACAAAAATTGACCAAAACACCTTTTTGATTTTGGCTGATATTTTTTTATGGGATATCTATCAGGAAAGAAGAGACACGTGTTCAAGGTTTTTTTTAAAAAAATTTTATTTTAAAATAATATATAAATATAGTGAATTTAAATTTAAAGAATTTCGTGATTTTTGGCTTGGAGACTCACTTCAAAAACTCATAGCTCCAGTTCTGTTAAAGCTAGAAAGTTGATTTTATTTTTATTTTAAAGATAGGAGAATAAACTTTAATAAAAAACTATTTCATGAAAATTTTTTAACAAATCTGTATCAAATTTATTTTGCGTCAAATTTCCTATTGAAAACGTATTTTTTTAAATATCGAAACAAATATTACTATTAGAAATAAATTAATTTATGTAGTGTGGCACGTCTTGTCGGTGCGTGGATTCTATTCAACGCCTCACTTTCTTGCTCCATATCGTTTTTCTCTTTCATACAAATTATTATTAGAAATTCTTAGCTACATAATATTTATCAGACAATACAACTTTTTACATAATTAAACCGAAAAATAAATAAAAACCTTATGGTAGCAAATATATATCTTATTTATTAGGATTTCAATACAGTTACATTGTACAATATATACATTTAGTGTTATACTATACGTGTCTAGTAATTTGTATTTAAAAATTTTTATAATTATTTTTTCATACAACGAGAATCGCTTTGCTTCCAATTCTTGAGAAGAGATTGATCATAGCTTTTCGGAAACGCGTTGACAATCGTTTTTCTTCTTCTACATATTCATTATATACTTAGGATTATTTACTCTTTGAAGACAAACTCTAGCAGAAAGTCGTTTTAATGTTCCACCTATTCCGTCTCATGGTTCTTTACCATGTGAGGTTGGGAAAAAGTGCCACTCAGCTGCTATTTTAAAATCTTCTATATGATGAGTAAGATTGATTAATTTTTATTTGTTTTTACATTGTCGGCTTGCACCATCCAAAAAATTTATATCTTTTAAATATGTTTGAATGAACTCCACGAGTTGACTTTGAAAGAGATGAACAGCAATAGTATCGTGACATAAACATTCAGAAATAGAAACAAAGCTTTTGATTTTCAACTCATCATTGTCATCTTTATAGTATTTTTAAAAGGGACGTATTGACACTTGATCATTATTCCAATGTATACCTTGAACAGAATTCTGAACTATGAAAGCGTAGTTTTCAGAAAAATCACAAATTACAATGCATTAATTTTTCACTAATTTCGTTTTCCTTTCATTTAAAAATTCTCTTCGTGTATTGACTAAAAAAGAATGTAGCCATAATATTCTCAAACCGTTACTCAAAAATTCTAAAAATTCATCAACACTAGATATCAAGGTTTGTTATGAAGTTCTTTCAGTTGTAACCCACTGCTTATACTTAATTTAATTTTCGATTAATTTTTCTTCAAAATTCTGTTGTAACTGTTCAATGACATTACTTATACCAAGGCACTTAGCACACGATCCCAAAAAACAATAAGTAAGGCCGTATCCAGGATTTCATTTCGGGGGGGGGGGGGGTAAAAATTTGGATTTGAGATTTAAAAAAAAAAAAATAAAAATTCCTCTGTAATTTTTCGAATCGATGGCTTATATTTAGGTAACTTACTTTTAAATTTTTTAAACGCTTTAATATAAAGACCTATATTTCCCAAAAGAATTGATGGATTTTAAAAATTGTTACCACACATTTGACTACATACGGGGCGGCATCTTTAAGTCTGGAATTCAGTCTTACAAGCGTGTGTGAAACTTTTTTAAAACTAAATATTAAAAAGACAGTTTAAAAAAGAGCTATTTTATTTTGTTACTCGATTTTTAAAAGCAGTACGCTTACGTATTGGGTGCCGAAAATTACATTAGCCATCACGAAAACAGAAAAAACGCCTTTATCCGTTTTTACGCTGAAACTATGAAAGTAAAATGTGCCCCAGTTAGTCACAATGTACCCAATCGTTAGTCATACAACCGTCCATTAAAAAAAATTTTCGAGTTTTAAGGTTGTATTTTTTTTGTTTGCAATAAAAGTTTTAAAAAAATCGCTTGCAGAAATCTTGCAAAAGCGTTACCCAGCTAAAAAAAGTAAATTATTTAATTTTTTCATTAACCAGGGTAGTTATTTCTGTACTTATTTTATAGAGAACACTTTTGTGAGTTAACCATCTAAGCACATTTTAAATAATTTTTTTATATATTTTGTGGCCGCTTTTGGCTCTAATAGTGAGCTGTATTCTCTATGGTCTAGTTTATGAATGTTGATCTCGGACCACTGTTCATTGGCGAACTTCCATAACTCGGCCAGATTTTGTGGCGTTGGTTTTTTCAAAAGTACTTTTTTTATATATTCCACAAATTTTCAATAGGATTTGTGTTTGGAGACTGTGCTGGCCAATCGAAGTGGCCTCGGAGCCATTTCGTTGTAATTCTAGCCTTATACTTTGGGTCATTATCCTGCAAAAAGATGGTATCACCTAATTCCTAGCTAAATTTTTCCAGTTTGGGTAGGTATGAACACTCTAGAATATAACAATCCTTTTGTGCTTCCATTATTCCATTAGTTCTACGAAGTTTATTACCATAAAATACCGCCATATCATTAAGAAGCCTCCGCCTAACCTTAAGGTGTGCTGTATATTGTGTGCAATAATACTGATTAAATTCTTTTTCTACAGCGATTTAATAAAGAATCGAATGTCCTCTCCAGCACAATTTATCGAATTGCTTTCAAGGTGCGTGTTAAAGCTGTTTAAATCAATGTCATCGCAATTGCATCCTGTCAACTTGACTTTTTTTTTGGAAATAGTGCGAAATCAACACACAGACTTGATTTCGTGCCAAAAAGGATCACAATAGCGGTATTCTGGTGGAATTCGACAAATTTGGGCCATCAAACGGTGTAATACTTCCAAAAAAATGTACAAGTAATTGTTTAACCAGATGGTACGAATTCGCTGTGAATGATGCCCTTGTTTTCGAAGAAAACAATGAATATTTGGTCTTGATTTTTAATAGAACTTATCAGGTTTTTTTGGATTCATCCTTAAGTGCCATGAATAATGGAAAACCTTCTAACAGCAGATGGGCGAACCCAAAGCGGGTCGGAAAAAGTAATATTATGTTAAGTTAAACTTTTACCGATATCGATACAATCGGAATTTTTCATATTTTCAAAAAAACCGACCTTTGGTCAGCCACTTTGGTATCACAGACACAAATATAAGTTTTTTAACCATTTTTTATGCATAATATTTTAAAGTAATTTTGCTATAAGATGTGGTTAAGCCTTTACAGTGGTTCTTTAAAAAATAGATGTTGAACTTAAAGCTTTTGTTTTCGTCTATTTTTTTTTTAAACTTTAAGCTGGTGTGGTGTAAAAAAAAATCTATCACAAGCTAGGTGGAAAACTTGTATAAAAATTGAATACTTAATACAAATTTTAAAATGGTAAAAACATTAGCAATAGCTTTTATGGTTACAAAAATATTGCTTTTTAAGTGGCAAAGGGGCTGTTTGCATGAAACTTAAATTTTAAACAAAAACTGGTCAATTTTGTATTTTATTTTATTATGTTATGTATATTTTAAAACGCAAATGAATGGGACTGTTGAACGAAATGTCATAAGACTGACACATGTAATTGAATTTCAATTGAAAGTTTAGGGCTTGTTCAGAAAAATTCAAGCTTCAAAACGACTGAAATAATTCATCAGTACCGGAATATAATTGGCGCATTGTGTATATATTGGAATTGACACACAATAATATATTGTTGTTACAGATAATTACGAACAAATTCAGTGGCATGTTAGTCAATGTGACATGTGAGCTTGGTGATCACCACATATTTTTTCAAAGCGTGACACAAGGCACTAACTTTCTTTAACTTTAAGTGCAAAAAACACTGGAAATATCATATTGGCATCAAAGCTTTAGAGCAAACAAAAATTTTTTTGTGGGCCTGTGTTGTCAACTATTTCTTACAGCTGATCGAAAATCATTTTCAAAATTTGGTGACATTTTTTCATAGCTCTTTTTCTCAAAATCGTTTTCATATAGTGTCTGTTCTCTTCACAAAATCGTTTTTGTATGGTGTATTCCTCACAAATTAAATTTTGCGTAGTGTATTTTCTGTGCAAAATCGTTTTTATATAGTGTCCGTCAAAATATTTCGGGGGGGGGGGGAGGCGCGGGTTCTATCCCTTATCATGCCCCCTAGATACGGCTCTGGTTGTGATTATGATTTTGACTTTTGCTGTGGACTCTCTCAGTGTCACATTTTCCAAATTTTGACAATTTGCTTTTACCTTATATAATTCTACCATGGATTTAACTATTAAGGTTCTTACAAGCTGTCAAACTCACATCTGAAAGTGTTGAACGTCAGAAAGCTGGAGTTGCAAAATTCATATTCAAAGCAAAAAACCAAATACAATTTGACACTGGACCTACTTTTGGAAGAAGCAGCATTTTTTTTCGCAGTATCCTTATATATTTAGTAAAATCATGGTAGAAAATTTCATTTGCGCTTGAAGCGCTCAATTCGCGTACATGTGCCATGCGTACACAAACGCTTGGTAGACTTTGCAATGTGGCAAGTGACTCGATGGTCGTTTCAAGTGCGTTTACACAGACGTCTTTATATGTAATAATGAGACTTGGTACGTATGTATGTATAAAAGTTATGTACAAAGGTTACCGACAAAAGTAAGTTTCACCGATAAAATGATAGGAAAAAGTAAAAGAATTGATATTTTAGAGCAGGAATGGCCAGAATAGTTGAGTACGGGAGCAGGAAATCGCCAATCACCTGATTAAAAGAGTGTATGAGTAAATTTGCTCAATCTGATGCCAAAAATTGAAAAAAAAAACGAAATGCGATGGGAGCGACCGCAACAACAATTACGCACATTTTATTTCGTTATACAAACATGAAGTCAAATGAGTTCAGGCTCACGCGTCGAGCCGCGGCTATAGTTCGCATTTTTATACCCTATACAGAGGGTATATTCACTTTGTCATTCCGTTTGTAACGCATAGAAGGGGGCGTGGCAGGCATGGAATAGTACATACATATGTATATTCTTGATCAGCGTCACCACCTGAGTCGATATAGCTATGTCCGTCTTTCTGTCTGTCTATCTGTGTGTCTTGTCTGTTTGTCTGTCGAAATCACGTTTGAAATTTTGGGCACAGGTCAAACCTTTTAGCAAGCTGCTAGCATACAAAAATGGGTGAAATCGGTTCGCGGCCACGCCTTACGCCCATACTCTATGTAAATATACCCAAGTTCATTATGAAAAAAGTTGCTGCGATTTTGATGAAACTTGGTGATTTGGTAAAGATGAGAGCAAAATTAAGATTAGGCTAGGTTTTAAGTTGGAAAAGGCTCTTAAAGGGGCGTGGAACAGCCCTAAATTTTAACTTTTAAAACGCAATAGCTCGTAAATTGTGCAAGATGTTGTGATGAAATTTGGTATATGAATACAGACCTTATAAATCTTGAATTGTGCATAAAGTGGGCGGAATTGTAAAAGTGGACGTGTCTTTCTTTAGCGATTGCAAAATTTGGATTTCGTATTACTCCAAATCGTCACATACGATTTTCATAAAAATTTTAGGGATGATAACACTGAAAGTAGTCATCAATAGAAGCTTCGTTAATATACGGGAAAATTTCGTTAAAGAGCGTGGCACGGCCTACAATATTTATAAACGTTATTAAAAGAGAACTAATAACGCAATCGTTATGAAATTTAATATGGCGGATATACTTGTTAAAAGGTGTCTTCTTGCAAAATTTTGGCACAACTGTGTCTGTGGGTGTGGCACCTCCCACAATGCTATAGATAGATTGCTATGAGAGTAATCTTCATAAAATTTTGTGTAGAGGTGCCGGTTACTATAAGCTTCGGAATTAAATGGAACTTGACAGATTGAATCTGTGGGCGTGGCACCTCCCTCATTAACATAAAGATTTAAGAGCTATTTTAAGTGAACTATTGGAGCAATCGATCTGGAATTTGATGTAAGTGGTTTACTGGGTATTAGGTACATATGAATCAAAAGCTGGCAAAATATGAACAGTGGGCGTGGCACCTCCCATACAATTAAAATACCTTAAGTGGCATCACTATCGAAATATATGAGCAATCATACTGAAATTTGGTTTAAGAGGTTTGTTTATAGAAAGCTATTTCTGGATCAAAATCGTTCTTCCGACTATTTCATCAATTTTTCAGCATTTTTCATATATTTCGACTTATTAAATTTTTTTCAACTTTCTTCAATGGTTTTCATATTATTTCAACATTTTCAGTTTTTTCCAACACTTTTTAACATTTTTGAACCTTTTAACATTACTTTCGACTTATTCAACCTCTTCAACATTTTTGTAACATTTATTTAAAAAGTACTTTCAATGCAGTGTAGTGTATGTGAGTTTCAGCCTCGCCGTAGATAGCACCTTTTTCCTTTCCTTATTGAAAATTACAGAAACAAAAATACTGGAACTGATATGAGCAACTGAATCGTGACAAAATTTGTTGACAAACAAACTCGAGTAACGGTAAATGTAACTGATCAATTTAAATTGTTTGCTTGTGTTAAGTATTTTTTAGATCTTGTGGAATATACAATATATTTGGGAATGAGCAGGAATAATTAAATTTTGTTCGACTTGGCCCCATTACTGTTTTAAAGGATTAGAGTATTTATCATAGAACAGTCAATGTCACGGCTAGCGCAGTAATTAAACTAAAGTTAAATTGTCATGACTTGGAAAGAATTTATTCTTTACAACAACGGTGCTTTTACTAATAATTTTTAGAATTTTTGTCCTATTTTTACATTCTCATATCTTGTTGCTTCTATTTCGCGCACAAGCAAAGTGAATCTATTAAATAATATTAAATTAAAAAAAAAAAAATGCCATAATATGAATATAATTTTATTTTATTATGATCAATGGATGATTCCTTCAAATTTTTTGTGTCTCTAATATTAGCAGAAGAGATACACGATTTTTAAGCAGTGCGTTAATTTTGTTGGAATTGTTTTGCACAAAGCTGTATGTATGTATAACGTTTTAACATTTTTTTTTTCAATATGGTGCAGGTAAGGCCAAAATCGATAAGAACACAAAATTCACCTAATCGTTTTAGGCCACAATAACTTGTTCAAGCCTTAACGAGCAGGAACTTTTGGGCCATAAGTCGATGTTTTCTCTTCTTTTATAATTTTGTTTAAAAATTTTTTTGGTTTAAGGCTTATTTTTAGAAAAAATCTACTCTTTTTCTCTACAGCCTTGTACCTCAAACATGTTTGAGGCATAGTTTTCGAGTAAAAACCACATTTCCATATCTTTAAATAGCCATTACAGAAAGCTGCCATCAGTTACAGAAGTAACCTCTGCGGATTTAACTTGCTGGCACTGAGTCAAATACTTCTACAAAGTTACATACTATGAAGAAGTTTGCCGACCTAAAACTTTTTATGCATAGGACTTTCAGCATTCAACATTTAACAAACTCACGCTTCTTTCAAACAAAATCGCAAAAGTTTGCGATGATTTAAAAGCGATGTTTTATTTTCCAAAGGCGATGAATTTTATGACTTCGGTGGTTGTTTCGTTAGTTGGTTTAGTGCGACTGCGCCATATCGCAATGATAAAATTATGGTAACTATTGTGTTCTTAAGGGGAAAATTTATAGAAAGATAAGATAATGTCAACGCAAAAAAAATTGTCAAGTTATTTCCAATGCGTCGAAAGAGGTGGAGTCAACCCCAGAAAATGAAGCAGATACAGTTTTTTCATGCTTTTAGCTGCGCATTTCAATTCCATGCTGGAAACTGTTAGTGTAATGCAGACCTGGGAAGTCTATGTATGTGTAGGCAGCGTGACTTTCAGTAAACATAAGCACACGCAGGAAAGCGTTGGGTGCAGGCGTTAGAAGCACCAAATGCACAAAATGTGGAAATGCTTGCACTCGAAGAATAATTCACAAACAAAATGCTAAATTATGATTGTGATACAGCGAGTAGATATATACACAAAGAAATCTTCATATTTTTTGTGCTGAAATCGAAAATGGTGTTTGTAAGTGGGTATGTGGATAAAGTGCACAGATATTCTGGACTCTTGACGGTTTTGTCATTTGCGATTTACCATATCATTTGTGTCACATTAAGATCAACTGGAGAATAAACCAAACAAAAACTTAAAATTATGATATAAGCAGAAAATTGAACGTGCTGTTGGCCAGTACAGCCACTTTATTATTCAGTTTGCTACCAAAGTACGCGAGTGCCTTAGCATTGGCAAAACGTACGCGCTCTGACGAAATATTGTCTGTTAATGTGCGGCTTAATATTGTAAAATAATTCTGCAAAACAATGAATAAAAGCTAGATATCAGGAGATGTTAACTCTTGAGTATACAACTTTTTTTCAGATATTTTCAGCACGGATGAATGTTGAAAATTTATAAAAAATAGCTTGTACATTATCAGACTAAACTTCAAATTTGACAAAATATTTTTAAGAAAATCTAATAGTACTTACAAACATTGTTAAATATGATTAATATTTGAAACTTAAAATTTTCTATATTTTTCTAATATTTGTTAAATAAAATCAGAGATACAAAAGCTAAATCGTGCCCGATTTGGCGTAAAATGAGCGATGCACATTCACAGCATTTGTATACCGAACAGCTGCCTCAAATTGTATTTAGTGTAATACTTCATTGCTTAGAGTTATCCAAATCGATAAACTTGATTTAGAATCTTGTGTTCGCACATTAGATCAGTCTTACAAGACTCCAACTTAAGCTATGCCTCGAATTTCTTCTTGTAAGTCTAGTCAGTGCGAGCCTGCGTTGCGGTTTTGGCCTCATAAAGCCAAATTTCTCGCTCCAGCCAACATTTTGCCTTTCGCCCCCATTTTTTACTTATTTTCTCAATTTTTAAGGAGACTAAACAAAAGTTAACATTTTGTTCAGTAAACAACACCATCGATACGATTTTTTACAAAGAAAAGGTATGAAAAGCTATCAAAATCCATTGAAACAAAACAAAGTTCAAAGTTCCCTCCGTGAAAAGTTAGGTGAAGTTGTCGATAACCAGTTGTCAAATGGTGACATGAAATTCGGTCATTCTTTTATAAACCGAACACCATTTAGGCTCTACATCTTAGAGTCGGCTGAAACTTTTTTACAATCTATTTATAAAAATTGACTTCACACGTAATTATATCAGGATTTCGCTGATAAAATTATAATTCAAAATATCCACACATGAATTTTCGACAAGTTCGACAAATCTTCTCCATACTTGAAGTCTATTATCTCCAGTTGTAATGATCACAATTTTTATAACGTTAGCTTTCGAAGTGTATGAACAAAAAATTTACTGTCAACAAATGAGAAATAATAACAATATAATGGTTTAATAGAGTTCATTTGAAAAATGGGTTTTGTATAATAGATAGAAGAACAAAGGCCAAAATCTTATTTGTTCAAATTAATCCTGGTTTGGGGGAACAGCCTGTTAGAAATATTTAAACAATTAAATTGCTATTATATATTATTTGTTTACAATTAAAACCTCTATTAGAGAAAAAAACTTAATAAATAAATAAAGAAACAGAAAAAAAGAGCGAAATATTGGAGTGAAAAAGTAAATAAACAAAAAAACCAAATAATAATAGATAAATAAAAAGATAACATAAATAAACAAATAAATCACTACATCAATAAATGTAATATACATATAGTAAATAAACATATAATTTAACAAACATACAAACATACATATATATATATATATATATATATGTATATATTTAAATAACTAAAAGTAAAAATAAGTACAGAAATAATGTATATAAAAATAAATTAACGTATTATATGTATAATTGAATAATAAAATGAATGCATAAAAAGATAAATAAATAATTAACCTTATAAGTTATTATATACTATCAATAATACGGAGGTTGCCTGACGTATTGCACAAAATTTTATATTCTTCAGACATTTTTACATAATACTTTTTAAGATATAGTTTCTATATAATTATCTGAATGTAGCTGTTTAGTTGCATCATACCAAGTTAAGCATCCTCTTTAAGACCTCCAAATCGTAAATGCGTATAGGGGCCATCCATAAACTACGTGACCGAAAAAACCTTTTTTTTTTAACCCCTACCCCCCCTATAGTGACGATACGTGACTTTACTCTATTAACCTCCCCCCTTTTTTAAAAATATTTTCTACTAATAAATTTTTAAATAAAAAAAAAGGTTTATTGACAATATTAAACATAAAACATTACATTTTATATTTTAATAGATATAACATATTTAAAATGATTAAATAATTTTCAATACTTAAATTTCTTCCAAGAAAGGAATTCCCTCTTCTATCCAAGAAGGTATATCCTCAATTAAAGTAATATTTTTCTCTATATTTAATTGTTCGTCTTCCAGTTCAACAGCTTCTACATCTTCTATATCTTCTACATCGATCCACTCTGGTGGATCGTCATTCGAAATGATACATAAACGTTCTCCTGATCGCTTACTCAATATTCTCATAGGTCGAACTCTAGAAACAATATCTTCAGATTTATGTATTTCTTTTCTAAAATTAAGTTTAAATGGTTGTAATAAGAGTATGTATTTTCATACCGGATCACGCGTCGATCGCTAGGGACTATTGCTATCTCACTCTTATACATTTTAAGTTTGTATACATTAAATATATATTGCTGTGAAAATACTCTATACGCTTGAATGATACGTGGAGCTTCTAAATTTACTACTTAATCTGGACATTGACTTTGAAATCTAGTTTACTCGTTACTTTTCGTAGTATTTTTCATGACCCCCATTCCCCCAAATCGGTCACGTAATTTATGGATGGCCCCATAAAATTATTCCTTGAGACACTACTTTTCCTAAAGTGACCTTGTTTTCTTTGCTTAGTAGTGAATTTATTTTAATTAAAAGATACAGCATATCTTTTGCTTTAATAAATTTTAATCTAATGTTTTTAAAATGTTCAGCTATTGGTCTAAATGCACACCGAAATATTTTATGCAGATCTGCAATTCGACTAGGACCTTTTCATGTTGCAATGGAAATTAGGCTTCAATATGCAAAAGCATCGTATTTTTAGTTATATCAGAGAGTTAAAGCTGTAGTGATCGCAACCATCAAGCCATATTCTGTTACTACCTTTTTCTAAATAAATCACACTTTATTTCTGAAAAAAAGTTTACGAGCTCAAAAAAAATTTTTTGCGTTTTCTGATAATTTAAAAATTTTTGGTTGTGCCTCTTTAGTGGAATGTGTGCGATGCATGGATATTTTCGAAAAAACATTTTCATCACATTCCTGATCTGTGTCAAATAAATATGGTGTTAAATGCAAGAAAAAATTTTAATCGGATTCTTTTTTCCGGAAATCGAATTTCGTGATGTGCCACGAAGTATATTGTTATTTTATTTTCTCGAAAATTCTTGCGAGTTATGTATATAAGCTACCATACTCATACCGAAAAATGATTTGAATCTCGTTTGTTTTTGATTTCCCAAAAAAGTATTAAAAACTTTTTCTTTGCAATGTTTTCAAAATTGAATACCTCCGAAGACTTTTAAATTATTCAGATATTTTATCAGGATTATTCTTTTAACAACTTAGAGGACACATACAAAAAACTTGACCGAAGTTTGCAATGGTGACATTGCATCAAATCCCTTGGATCACTTCCTATATGTTATTATATCGGTCATTCTTTAAATATCTGCACTATTAGTACTTTTTTTACCTTTTTGAAGCATTCAACGGAGCGTCAAGAAATGTGTAATATCAAAAGCGTTACTCAAGCAATTGTATGTAAAGTTAAAAAAATGTAGAGTTTTGGAGCATTGTTTTTATATTTTGCTATGATTCATAACTGGTTAATGCAAAAAGTAAAATAAAGTATGCTTGTAGATTCTAAATCGTCGGCTAACAAATTTTTGTGATGATACCACGTAGCGGTGATTAAAACTAGTTAGGCAGCTAAATGCCCAATATTTCCTACTTAATGCATTTTGTGCTGTAATTTTTTTGTGATTTTTGCACTTACAGAACTGGTACTGTCCATCTTGCAAAGATATTTCGACCATATGAAACAATTCGAGGAACTTTGAAATAACCTTGAAAGTAATATTATAGATATCAAACAAATTTTATAGATACATATCAAAGAATTACCTTAGGATAAGCTGCCAAATTAAAAACAATCTTAATAAAGTTCGTTGCGCTGATGGCATTAAGCAGTTAAGAAAAACACAAAGTTTGCCCTTATTATTTTTGCATCTAATCCATGTATCACCAAGTCCTCAAAGACTACCAAACAAGCTACAAACCTTGAAAAGATGTCCAGGGGAACAAATCAATAAAACCGTGAGCATACCTGAGGAATCTACATTAGACTCTGTTCCTTTTAATGATAAACTCAGCAGCTCCTATTAAATCGTCTCCTTCTTCCTTTTCTTCTCCTATACCCACCAATCTTCAGGTTGTTCGTTCTGAAATGAAGATGTACCGACGCACATATGGTGGGAAGACGTAAATAAAAATTATTTAACCCTATTCGTACCACGATTTTTATTACGTTAAGTACGTTATTTTACTAACACAACTTTAAACCAAAGAAAAGGCTGAAGGACACCCTACCACGGAAATTGTTTAACTGTTCCTCGATAGTGAGGTTTTTACCAGGAATATAGTATTTTTAAAAGTTTTTATTGATAATATTCCAAAGATCCCTGACTTAGGCTAAATTATCCTGTGAATGCCGCGCTTATCCTGTTTTCTTGTCATCAAAGCGCAGGTATCGAGATATGTCGGTAAAATTGTTTTTTGGCAGCAAAGGATGGCAGCATTTTTTAAGATCAGAAATTCTCTATATATACATATATACGAGTATCTCTAGTTCTTCAGTAAGTTTCTAGTTTTTTCCAAAGGTTTTGATTGCATTTGTCCTTCTGTTTCGAACAATGAGACGCAATATGCAGTCGTCAAAAAAAATCAAACTTCAAATTCATGAAGATGACTGTGTTTAAATTTTATTCACAAATCAAATCCGATATTTCAAATTTATCGAGGTGAATGTTTTTTTATTTGTTTCTACAAACAATTTGGACACACGTATTTTATTTTTGAAGGATATCATTGTAAAATTATATGAAGTGACTGTCAGTCACTATGTGGTACTTCGCGCAGTTATTTTTTTTTATAAAAATTTTTCTTTGATAAAATTTACAAATGCGTCTGAATATATTTGTTTTTATAAGAAAAAGGTTGAATGACGGAATGCAGCAAACCACTGATACTGGAATGCTGCTGTTTAAAAAGTACACCAGAACTGAGCAGACTGCACTTCTCAGCGCTGCTTATTATTGGCACAGTGGGTTGATGAAACAGAAAAAACGTAGTATTTCTTTTTGCTTATATGCTTTCACTGTACGTCGTATACATATGTTTTCGCTTTTGTGCATCTTTTTTCCAGAGAAAAGCTTTCCCAATCTTACCTTTTCGTACTTCTGCGAATTCAATTGTGGGGTTGCGAGAGCAAGAGTTCTTTTAATGTATTTTTATTTATTTATAGAGGTAAGGAAACTGATACAGAAATTTAATTTAAAATATGTTCTAAAAATTTACGATTCTATTTTAAAAGTACTAAATTGGGGTCAATCTATCTATAATGGGCCTATCATTAATCTCATGTTTTTTAAATAGGCTGAAACTTTTTTCAGTGATTGGTCTGTCATGTAGAAGATATAAAAAAATTCGATAAAATTTTTTTGACCAATGTTATTGCTTAAAAAAAAGTTTTAAATTGTGTTCAAAAAAGCTCGCAAGTAAAACGAAAAAATCCATTGATGAATATAAACAAACCAACACAACCCAAATTAGCTTTTATATTATTTTTAGGTAGTTGTGTACTAGTAAATGACAAAAAAAATGCAAATCTGAATAAATGAAGTCCTGAACGGTTTCTATGTGGTAAAAGATAAAAAATTGACTTTCCAAGAAAACATCAATTTCCCAAATACTGCATCATCGATTTCAGCTTTTTTAGGCGCAAAATTTTTAAAACATATAGGAGTAGCATCTCTGAAAATTTTATCCATTTTTTTCACCCTGTTTGATTTTACAAGCATTTAAATTAAGATTTATGATTTGCAATGTAAATTGAAACATTGAGAATGAAAGCGAGAGAATAAAATTTGAATTGATTTCAGCCTTTTTAGGCTCAAAATTTTCAGAACATACACGAGTACCATCTCTGAAAATTTCAATCACTTTTTTTCACCCTATTTCATTTTACAAGCATTTGAAGTTTGTGTATACAGTGGAATATTTATGAAAGAAAAGTAAAGGAATATTCAAATTTTCTCGCTCTCATTCTCAATGTTTCAATTAACATTGCAAATCATATATCTTAGCGCTTATAAAATCAAACAGGGTGAAAAAACATGGATAAAATTTTCAGAGATGGTACTCCTATATGTTCTGAAAATTTTGCGCCTAAAAAAAATGAAATCGATGATGTAGTATTTGGGAAATTGATGTTTTCTTGGAAAGTAAATTTTTTTATCTTTTACCACATAGAAACCGTTCAGGACTTCATTTAATCAGATTTGTCATTTTATTGTCATCTACTAATACACAACTACCTAGAAATAATATAAAAACTAATATGAATTGTGTTGGTTTGTTTATATTCATCAATGAATTTTTTCGTTTTACTTGCGAGCTTTTTTGAACACAATTTAAAACTTTTTTTTAAGCAATAACATTGGTCAAAAAAATTTTATCGAATTTTTTTATATCTTCTACATGACAGACCAATCACTGAAAAAAGTTTCAGCCTATTTAAAATACATGAGGGTAATGATAGGCCCATTATAGATGGAATTACCCATTGGTAATTGTATCTTAGTTAATTTTTGTTCTTTGTTTAGTTAGTATTGTGGATAATGCGCTGAAAGCTCATTTTATCGACACTTGGCTAGATGGAACAGCCAAAGCAATTGCAGCCAGCATTGACATTTCATAGTCTTGTTTGGAGATATTTTTCCAATAATCTAAAATATTAGTAGAAAGTGACATCCTGTGTGTCCTTTCAATTCCTTTGCACATTTAATAGACTTTGTCACATTAGCTTAATGGTCAAAAGTGACCAAGCATTCTTTGTCTATATTCGACGGCTAACCCATTTTAACTACTGTACGCAATTAAAATGAGACAGTGAAACCCACCGTATTCCTTTGTAAGTGCCTATTTCTGTTTTAACTGACTTACTTACTTTTTCTCACTCACTTGATTTTTAATAGCAGTCATATATAATTCAAAAAACGCTTACGTACTGCGGGTCATTATACTCCAAAATGATAACCTCACCTGGTTCGCAACCAAATATTTCCAGTCTGGGTAGGTATCAGTACTCTAGAACATTAATACCGTCTTGTGCTTCTATTTTTCATTGATTCAAATGTCCTCTTCAGCACAATTTATGGTATTGCTTCCAAGATACGTGTTAAAGCTGTTTAAATGGATCAATGTCATCGCAATTGCATCCTTTCAACTTGAATTTGTTTTTGGGAATAGTGCGAAATCACATGGTGTTAAACTAATCGAATACGGTGAAAGATTCAACACACAGAATTGATTTTGTGCCAAAAAAGACCACGATAGCTGTATTCTGGTGGAATTCGACAAATTCGGGCCATCAAACGGTGTAATACGTCCAAAAAAATGTACAAGTAATTGTTTGACCAGTTGGTACGAATTCGCAATGAATGATGCCCTTGCTTTCGAAGAAAACAATGAATATTTGGTCTTGATTTTTAATAGAACTTATCAGGGTTTTTTGGATTCATCCTTAAGCGCCATGAATAATGGAAAACCTTCTAACAGCAGATGGGCGAACCCAAAGCGGGTCAAAAAAGCAATATCATGTTTAGTTAAAGTTGTACCGTTATCGATAAAATCGGAATTTTTCATATTTTCGAAAAAATCCGAGCTTTGGTCAGTTACTTTGGTACCACAGACACAAATTTATGTTTATTTTAACCATTTTTTATGCATAATATTTTAAAGTAATTTTGCTATAAGATGTGGTTAAGCCTTAGATACAGTGGTTCTTTAAAAAATAGATGTTGAACTTAAAGCTTTTGTTTTCGTCTATTTTTTTTTTAAACTTTAAGCTGGTGTGGTGTAAAAAAAATCTATCACAATACAAATTTTAAAATGGTAAAAACATTAGCAATAGCTTTTATGGTTACAAAAATATTGCTTTTTAAGTGGCAAAGGGGCTGTTTGCATGAAACTTAAATTTTAAACAAAAACTGGTCAATTTTGTATTTTATTTTATTATGTTATGTATATTTTAAAACGCAAATGAATGGGACTGTTGAACGAAATGTCATAAGACTGACACATGTAATTGAATTTCAATTAAAAGTTTAGGGCTTGTTCAGAAAAATTCAAGCTTCAAAACGACTGAAATAATTCATCAGTACCGGAATATAATTGGCGCATTGTGTATATATTGGAATTGACACACAATAATATATTGTTGTTACAGATAATTACGAACAAATTCAGTGGCATGTTAGTCAATGTGACATGTGAGCTTGGTGATCACCACATATTTTTTCAAAGCGTGACACAAGGCACTAACTTTCTTTAACTTTAAGTGCAAAAAACACTGGAAATATCATATTGGCATCAAAGCTTTAGAGCAAACAAAAATTTTTTTGTGGGCCTGTGTTGTCAACTATTTCTTACAGCTGATCGAAAATCATTTTCAAAATTTGGTGACATTTTTTCATAGCTCTTTTTCTCAAAATCGTTTTCATATAGTGTCTGTTCTCTTCACAAAATCGTTTTTGTATGGTGTATTCCTCACAAATTAAATTTTGCGTAGTGTATTTTCTGTGCAAAATCGTTTCTATATAGTGTCCGTCAAAATATTTCGGGGTGGGGGGTTCTATCCCCTACCATACCCCCCTATATACGGCCCTGGCTATATATCTATGTCATCAGACATGTTCAAAATAAAGTAATGTTCTAGAATTCTTCGAAAACGCTCGAACTTCGAAATTTCTTCATATTCGTGTATATCCTCATTAAAAACAAAAATACCTTTATATTTTAATTTTTGGGAGTTTGAATAAAAAAATTAAGAAAATTAAAATTTTTTCCTTTTTCATAATTTTTTTCGATTTTGCTTATATACACATTAGGAAGTATCGAAAAAAAATTTTAAATCTAATTCTTAAGCCTATTTATATGGAAAAAATCCGAGTTCTCTTCGCAAGTAGAGCTTTCTTGTGTAACAGCTCAAATCCTCTCCTGATTTCACCACATTCTCCTTAATACACTATAATTTGAAATTGCTAATGCCCTACATGCATTTCGCTTAAAAAAATAAACGAGAAAAAGAAATTGAAGTTTCGGTTCAAAAACTATCAAAATTTAACTTTTTTTAAGGTAATGCATGCACTAGTTAGTTAGAGTGTTTAATTATCGGTAATTGTTTGTAAATAAAATACTTTAAAAATTTTTGGATTTATTATTTTTACTCATTTTTTTTTCAAGCGATCTTCATGTAGTGGCATTGACAGTTTCATACATACGTTATGTATTAAGGTGAATATAGTGAAATTAGCAAAGGATTTGAGCTATTAAGCAACAAAAATCAAAAGGTCTACTTGAGTAGAGATCATGAATTCTCTCCTTATACTTATATAGGCTTCAAAAATAACGGTAAACAATTTTCCGTACTGCCTTATGTGTACATAAGGAAAATCGATAAAATTTTAAAAAAAATTTGTAAATATAAGGAGAAAAAAGTCTAATTCTCATTTTCTTGCTCAAATCCAAAAAAAATTTAAATTTTGCAGCTTTTTTTTTTAAATGAGGGCTAAGAATGAATTTTGACACTCAAGCGTTCCCGAAGAATTCTAGAATATCAGCTTTTTTGAAAATGTCTAAAGTACATATATTAGGGTGGGTCAAATAAATCAAATGCATTTTTTTGAATCCGACACACGGAAACTAGTTCCTAGGTACCTCTAGGAAGTACTTACCAAATCTGAGCTTTTAATATTAACGGGAAGATTATGCTCATCATAGTTTTCCATTTTTAATTCTGTCTCATATAAAAATGGTCATATCTTATCACCAATAGATTTGCGTTTTCAATATTTATAGGAAATTAAAAGCTCTACAAAAAAGATCTCAAACACTTTTTTCATTGATCTTACCATTTGAAAAATATTCAAGGTCAAAGATTGAAGTAATTTAAGGAAAATCATTTTTTTGTTTTGAATTTTGTAACTTGCTAAAAAAATTGCTAAAAAATAACTATTGTCAAATGAGCTTCGATTATTTCTATAGGAAATTGAACGCTCTAAAAAAAAGGTCTCAAGTGGTTAATCAATTACTCTAACCATTTAGAAGATATTTGCAGTAGAATCCTAATGCCTCTTGATGTTAATATTTATTGAAAAACTTTTAAAATCAATAGGCAGGTTGTGAAGAAATAAAAGCATTTTTTAATTCATATGTTGCAGTAGGAAAATAATCATAAAAAAAAATTTGAAAAAAGCAGTTGAAGCCTTGGATTTTGGTTAATCATAAACAAAAACTAAGAAAATCAGGGGATGTTTATTTTTTTACTGTTAAAGTTTGAACATTTCTTAATTATGACTTTTTAAGGTCTTACTTTAAGAAAATCAGCGTAATTCACATTTAGAACACAAAGTCTTAAGCAAACATTTATTGAAAAATATAATCTATGAACATTTTGTCAGTTTGGTAAATTTCGATACAAACAAATTAATAAGAGCATTACGTAAAAGTCAATATATTTTGTTCCTTCAAAAATTATATTACATTATTAAAAACTTGATAAAACAGATTGTTAAAAAAAGCAGCTGAAACTTTGGCTTTTGCTAACCATACTTTTTCACATTATATACAAAAAAACTCCGAAATCTAAGGATATGTACTATTTTTTCTGTCAAAGTTGTACTTTCCGCAACTATGCTTCATCATTTCGTTTTGCTTAAAACTTGTTAACAAGAGCGCTCTATCCAACATTTAGTTTTATAGCAAGTTTTATAGAACATTTTTGGTGTACAAAGTTCAACCTTAGCCCACTGTGCCACGAAACTGAAGACAAAATTAGTTTTATTTTCATTCCTGAAGTATTTTCTAACGATTGTCTTAAAATATTTTTCAATCCCTAGCATTTTCATTTTCTTCTTATTTACTGCCATGCGGTATGTAGAAAATATGCTAGCGTATTTGTTAAAGAAGCGTCTTTAAGTAATATGTCATGCAACATGTTGACTCAAGTTGCTCGCACAAAGAGGTTATGCCTAAGATAGTATATTAAATTTTTTTAGCAATACGTTCTGTTCCAGCGGTGTCGTCGCCGTTAGTACTACCTCCTCCACCAATGCATAGCACGGACTCTTTGCGTTTTTTCAGTAAACTCTTTGAATGCAGTGGGTCGGTTATCCACGAAATTTAAGTCACCATTATCTCCAAAAAAGAAAAGCTTCTGCTTGTGGAGCATCGAAGTATAAAATGGATACCGAAAAAGTTTCCCAATATAAGCCTGCTACTAAATGCGCCCATTTTATGTGTTCGAATTTCAATAGCTTCAAAAATGTTGCACACTTAACACCAGCGTTTGAAATTACTATCATTATATTATCTTATTTCCTTCGGCTATGCTTTGACTCCGAAAATTAACAAACACGACAGCAAAGTCATGACAACAACAAAAAATCCGAAGCTGTACTGCCGCTCGACTGCAAAAAATGTATAGCACACGACAGCAAAGCGATAGCGGTATGAAAAAAGCTACAATTCGACTGTTGCTGTGCTGCGGAAATTTCCGTAGCACGAAAGCAAAGCGACAGTCACGACAAAAAAAACCGAACTTCTACTGTTGCGATTGCTGTTATTATTGCTGAAAGCCTTTTCAAAAGCAAAAAAAAAGGCAAAAAGCAATACATAATAAATATTGTAAGCATGTATTTATTGAGTTCAAAGGCACTTAAATATAAATCTATAGTAGATATGTTATTAAAAAAATTAGCACAAAAGAAATTATATGTTACAGCAATAAAATGTTTATGTGGGTGGTTAGTCTAGGAGATCCTCTGAAATTACATCTTCGAATAGCGGCAAATTGTTGATGGCTTCGTTCAAAAATGTTGAGTTTAGCTTCACTAACAATATATCTTCTAATGTCTCATGTTTCATTCGGTTGCGGTTGTCCGTTAAAATGAGCTTTAATGAAGAAAAAGCTCGTTCTATGGTAACCTGTTCGAAATATGTATACTTAATAAGAAGAACAAGGAATTAGAAACAATATTGACTACCTGAGTTGGAGGAATGCCGAAACAAACGTTGCTTAATGCGTAAAGTTCGGGTTCGGAGTGCTTCCTTTCCCTCCAAAACTGCAATACATCGGTGTCGCTTCGTAGAAATGGAAGATGTAGATTTCCTATTTTTGAGTATACGTCAGTGTAAGCAATCTCACCGGAAGCTTTTTGAAGTTTTTCAGTCAACAATGAATTAAGCATTTCTTCTGCTTTATCTTCGAAGCTATTTTCATTTGCCAATAAGGCGTTATCGCCAGTAACATATTCTGAAGCAGCAGAAACAGAACGCAGTTTTTCCCAAAGATGCTTCAAGTAAATAACGGCTTCCTGTCTTTTTTGTGAACTTAAGGTATGATGGAATCTTGGATCCAAAAACAGGCACGAATTAAGGCTTTCATTTTCAAGAAGTTTAGAGGTTCGCTTTTCGATGCTTTCCAAAACTTTATTTCCAATATTTTTTACCATGTCTTTGTTGGCATTACTTTGAACTATTTTGTTAGTAAGCATTTTACATTTTAGCCACTGAGCATAAAAATTTCCGTAATGCAAATGCTCTGCTTGGAATTTTACTATAGCTTCCTGTAAAGGAGCGAAGACGGTAACATAGCATTCCATAAAGTCCCTAAGAGAATCGTTGTTGTCAAAATTTTCCTCAATGGTTTTATTCCCGATAGACTCTACAGCAATTAAAGCTTCTTTTGCAGCCAATAATGTTTCAATCATTTTAAATGTTGAACCCCATCTGGTGGAGCAATCGAGTTGGGGAAGCTTAACGTTTCTCAATTCAAAAGCGTCCTTGAAGCCATTCGAAGGCTTACGAACAAACTTTGTAAAGTTTCTGCAGCTTAGCAAAAATTCTTTTATTTCAAGATCCTTTGTGACATCTAGAGCACATAATTGAGCAGTGTGGGCTGCACATCTACAAATCTGGATGTGTTCAACGCGAAGATTCGATGGGTCTTCCAGATTTTTGATATTATTTAAATATGTGTTATTGAGATCTTCTTCTACTAATTCGTGCTCGCTCATATTATAGTTCGATAAAATTTTGGTTGTTTTTACCATGTTTGCTCCGTTATCAGAAGTGATTGAAACTATCTGGTTGAGGTGAATATCATATTTTTTTAACGTTTTTAACACTTCTGCAGCAAGGTTATTTGAAGCGCTTGCACCTATGCCTTTTAGCTCAACCATACCCAAAATAAGAGATCTGATTTCATCTTCCTTAATAAATTGTGCACTGATTCCGAAAATATTGCGTGAGAGTCTTGATAAAAGCCTTTTGCTCATTTCCATTTTCATGTTGGTTCTGATATTATCAGCGACTTTATTTAAAGTTATTTGACAATTTGTAGCATTAAGGGTAATGCGCTTGCCAAGCTTCTCCCTTAAGCCATCGGCGATCGGATCAATTATGTTTCTCAAATTGGCAGAATTAAGAACGTTAAATGGCACACTGTCTTCGGTGACTAGTCCAATATAAGATCTAAATAATATTTTTTTATTTATTTGAACCTTAATATTTTGTTTTCTTGCTGAAATGGAGGGCACTATGTCTGAATTAGATGAATTTGTCAGTTTTTCTACATTATGTAAGTCAATTTTGTGTAATTTTAACAAGTGACTTTTTAAATTGTAAATTCTGGTATTTTTTAATGAGATATTGCATAAATTACACACCGCCTTTCCCATTTCTTTCTTATCCTCGAAGTATTCCCAAATAATGTTTGAAATAGTATTACGCTGAGACATGATCGAAAAAATTAAAAAAATATTATATTTAAACACTATCAATCGTGATCACTTACTAAACATCTAAGCTCCGTATATTATTCGATTTCATTCAGTTTCCAAATTAAACAGCCTTCGGCAGTTCACGACAGCCTACGAGCAGCAACAGCGGCAGTTACACGAATCGGTTTTGTACTGTGCTGCTTTCATAACTGTCGTTCTTCTGCAGGCAAAGGTACAGCATATCTATACAAACAAAAAAATTTTAGCTCTGCTGCGACTCAACTGTTTCAATTTGCGCAGGAAAGCAATAGTACAGTTGAACGAGAAGTAAATTTCGGCTGTACTGTAGCTTAGCTGTAGGAAAGTGCGCAGTAAAGCAACGCCAAAAATGTTTTCTGTTAAAAAAATAGCTTTCGCAGCGCAGCGAGCATATTTTTCAGTGCTGTTGCTATTTTGCTGGTAGTTTTTTAAACCCTGCTTAACACCTTTACTGTATAAATAACTTCATTGAAAATATCAATTACTAGAAAACTTCATCGATTTTAATAAATATTTTGAAGTTTTGTATGTTTTGCAAATTTATTTATATGAGTGATAGAAAATAAATTTGTTAGTATGTGACACAAACTTCAAAGCAAATGATAAGGAACTACACGTGCAAGAGCTGTTAATACGTACATTTCGACACTTCGTTAATATTTCTCAATATAAGAAAGAAGGCTATACTCGTACACTACAGTCCCATGTTTATACCCTGCACAGGGGGTATATTGACTTTGTCATTCCGTTCGTAACGCATAGAAGGGGGCGTGGCAGGTATAGAAATGGATACATAATATTGATCAGCGTCACCACCTGAGTCGATATAGCTATTTCTGTCTGCCTGTCTGTTTGTCTGTCTGTCTGTTGAAATCACGTTTACGAGAAAACTAAGCAAGATAATTCAATGAAATTTGGCACATAGGTCACAAGCTGCTAGCATGTAAAAATGGGCAAAATCGGTTCACGGCCACGCTCACCTACCATACTCTATGTAAATATACCCCTGCACATTTTGGAAAAAATTGCTGCGAAATGTGGCATGGCACTTTTCAACAATTGAAAATTTTGATTTCGTATAACTCACAATTGGCACACACGATTTTCACGAAAATTGTTGGTAATTAATTTTCAATGTATTTTTAACATTAAGTTAAGAAAGCGCTGTTTGAGCGCTCAGAAACGTGATAGTCGACATTTGCCCATACCAGTGAATTTTTGGCGATTTTTGACATTTGCTTCGTTAACTTATTTTCTACAGCAGAACCAGTAGGTGCATCCTTAAGCTAAGTAAAAAAGAATATGTCAAAAAAAGCTAAAGAATTGATGTGTCGCAATACTCTTGCAATAGAAATGGGGTCTAAAGCAGAATACGCAAAGATCACTGAGAAAATTTGTTGTAATATTACCTTGTGTAAGTTCAGTTTTCTCAGCGGTCATTACTTACAATTCAGGCGTGATTTCGAGCTTAGTCACGAATACTATTCCCCAGATTTACCGTATCCAGGCCTTCCTTAGGTTATAACCATGAGAAAACAATTAGGCAAACCCAAAATAGGCATGACTTTTACTACCCGTAGTAAGACCTAATCAGGCAGTCGACATGTAAAGCTAATTTAGAAATTCCCTAGAACTGCGTAATTAGGCTGCTGCTAAACATTTCTAGTTTAGGCTAACCTCATTATTTCGCAGTTATGACCGAAAGTATATTTAGGCATGCCTAAGGAAAATTCTAGTCGGGATACATTTGCTTCGAATTTCAAAGGATTCTTCTTCCTGCGAATACCAACCAACAAAGAAAAAACCAAACATTGATTGTGCCATCAAGGAACATTGAGCGCCAATGGAGTTTTTAAACCACATTCAATAAAAACACCGAACAACTTCAAGTGCTTATGAAAAAATTTTACTTACAACGCTAGCGCCAAAAATTTGGGTCCGTAACTGGGTTTCAAACTTCAGAAAATGAAAGCGGTATCTTAACATCGTCAACTTCAAGGAATGGTCGAATTTTCTCGCCTGGAATCACAAATTTGATCGTTTTTTTCAATAAAAAAAGTCATGGATCTCGAGACCATGTTCAAAAAAGCCTCATTATGCAATCTTTCATAGCTATATATATATATATGCATGACGAAATACAGATTCAAAAATCGTACCATCCTTTTGCTTCCTATGAGGAGGCTTTTGAAATGGTTGTATGTGTTAATCCAAGAAAAGATAATCCCATCATGTCCCGGTTCTGCTCCTCAACAGAACTTTCTTAACTATCTGTTTGAAGATCAATGCATTGAAAAAGTTGAGTAACTAATTTGGAAACAAACTGATCGCAGTACTTAACGTACACTCTAAGACAAAAAGTCGGGAATTTACTGCAATTATTGCTGGCAACAGATTGCCTACAATTATTGTAGTGAAATCTCAAAGCCAAAAAATTAAAATGTTTCACGCCAGGGCCGTATCTAGGGGGGGGGGGGTGCTAGGGGATAGAACCCCCCTCCCCCCGAAATATTTTGACGTGTGCGTATTGTATGTGTGCGTATTTTGAATTTAGTAAAATAAAAAAGTAATATGTAAAACATATCTAAAAACTGTTGTTTCAAAATAAAACCGATAACGCAACGCACGGTGGGCTTTAACCAACTTTTAATAGAAGTGTGAGTTGTAATTTAGAGTTTTTTGTAGATTGTTCAATTTCCTACTAAAATAATCTTTCTGTTCATTTTTACAATGCTCTCATGTCAAGCTACAAAAATATGAAAAAAAAAATATTTTTTTTCCATGTAATTTATATGGAAAATGGAAAGTTAGAAACAGGCACCTCTAAATGTTAATATTAAGAGATGAAATTTTTATAGGCTTCTTTTTTCCTCTTTCTGAAAGTTTTAAGCCTGTTTTTTATTTGAAAAAATAAAGTTGCTCAAAATGACACACCCTAATTCACATACAATTCTCTTCTCATCACCCTTCCCACTAACCTATCTCCTTTTCTTACAAATCAACACGATGCATTGCTTTTATATGGTGTATCCGGCTGAGCGTTGGCTTAAGTTTAGAAAAAAATAAAACTAGTTAAGGTGTTATCTTGGGCCAGGCCGAAACTCACACACCCTACACTGCATTGAAAGTACTTTTTAAATAAATGTTAAAAAATGAAGAGGTTGAATAAGTCGAAAATAATGTAAAAAGGTTCAAAAATGTTGAAAAGTGTTGGAAAAAACTGAAAATGTTGAAAAAATATGAAAACCATTGAAGAAAGTTGAAAGAAATTGAATAAGTCGAAATATATGAAAAATGCTGAAAAAATTAAGAAGAAGTCGAAAGAATAAAGAAAATGTCGAATGAAATTGAAAAGGAAAAGGCAAAAGGTTGAAAATGTCAAAATATGGGAAATCTTGAAATAATAGAATTGAAATAAAAAACACGAAACATGTCATGCCCACTTCTTCAATTCCGCTCACTTTTGACTCAATAAGCAAACCAAATTTTGCGATATGTGCCGAAATTAAAATGTTAAAATTTAATGCGGTGACACACCAATAGCTTTCTATAAACAAGGCTGAAAACCTAGCCTTATCTCAATCACCAAATCACCAAGTTTCATCAAAATCGCAGAAACTTTTTTCAAAATGGACTTGGGTATATTTACATAGAGTAAGGGCGGAAGGCGTGGCCGTGAACCGATTTCACCTGTTTTTGTATGCTAGCAGCTTGCTAAACGGTTTACCTGTGTGCCAAATTTCATTCCATTAGATTTCTTAGCTTTCTCGTAAATGTGATTTCAACAGACAGACAAACACGCAGACAGACAGACAGACAGACGGAAAGACATACATAGCTATATCGACTCAGGTGGTGACGCTGATCAAGAATATATATACCTGCCACGCCCCATTCTATGCGTTACAAACGGAATGACAAAGTGAATATACCCTCTGTGTAGGGTATAAAAATAAGATCACCATAAGACAGTTGTCTGAAGAAGTTGTTATTAAATTTCAATATTAAGAAAATCAAAAGTCTTCGTCGATAAGCCAACTACGATTCAACACTTGGAAGCCAACATTACACGAGTAGTTTACGATATAACTCGAAAATTGGACCTTCCGAATCGAATACCTTCGATGTAGTCGCGGCCAACATTTGAATAAATCTTTAAAAAGTAATGTCAGATATTGCTCTTTTGGGTCATAATAAAGATTCCGACATCAAATTCTATTTTAAGTGTTTTATTTAAAATTGAAAAAAAAAAAATCCAAATGATTCACCCTATATATACACTTCCTCAGAATATTTTCAAAAAACATATGAAAAGGTCAAGGCCAGCGGTGGCGTGTGGAATTTTTAGAATAATTACCCAATATTTTATGGAAATGGGTTTAAAATGGCAACTCCCACGATCCGAGCTCTTTTTAAAGCAGTGCGCATTGATAAAACAAGTTACTTGTGAAAACATATTCTTTGTGTTATATATGTTCTTTGCGTAAAACACGAACTTTAGAAAACACTAGTGCCTTAGCAAACACACGGGCTTTTCTGAATGTACATGTAGTACGTGCTCGAAATACACGTGTAGTTCCAGTTCGTGATTCGTGCGTCACACGTGTACGTGGTTGCAAAGCGTGAGCCAGTGGTGACATTTTCGTATATTTGTACCTTTTTCAGATCATAGGCGTTGTGGAAAATATATAATACTTCAGTACATTCGACCAATTTTTAATACAGTGAAGATTTTTCAGTACATATGAACCATTTCTAATAATTTTCTTTTATACTTAGTAAATTTTAGAAAATGGTCAATGGTTGCGCATTGTGTGGTTAATGTAATACATAAAATATACACTTTGTACAACTCTTGGAGATCACCCCTCATGACTCAAGTCTTAAGAGTGGCTGTCCAAATATAATTCGTGGAATGGTCGGTGTTCAAATCCTTGTACAAATTAATTAAAAAAAAAGGTCTGATGAGGCTATATATGTGTATATGTATATTTGTGGTAATGGCCGAAACATGTGTTATCAATTACCAGGTTAAATTGTTCCATTTGTTGTCTCTGTCATGTTTGTTAAAAAACATTGACCGATTTGTGAAATTTCACATGAATATCGGTTTCTGCTAGACTATACAATTTGATCTGAGAATATTCAATTATGCGTTAATCTTAAAAATTTGTTTAGCTCCTTTCTAATAAACACTTCATTTAGTACCATTCTTCCTCCTTAAATGAGCTTTCAAATGGTCATCTATGATGTTTTCGCGTAAAGATATAGCCGTTTAAAGTTAACATGGACAAATCGGACGCTGCACATTGGGGAGTTTTGAGAAGAAGAAGAATTTCTACCTGACATAAAAAGTTTAAGCATTTTTGGTTAACTTTTTTTTATTACTATGGAAAGTTTGACTATTCCAGTGAACAAGTTTGTAATAAATAACATGAAAAATGTTCTGAAAATTTAATTTTTTTGTAATTGTCATCTTCAGCTTTTCCTATCATAGATTTTTTTATGTTCTTATGCATATTTCTTTAAATAATATTAAATAGCAAACATTAAGTAAATTACAAAATCGATTTGAAGTGATTTTTATTTGCACGATACATCAACAATAATTCACTTTGCTTCAACATTTTCCCAATTAAATTATTATCAACTTCTTATTTGGAGTAACTTAGGTTGCACTTTCGAGCAAAAAGGTTCGCTCTTGCGAACTCGAAGGGCTAACTCTTGAATCAACAACGATTCACTTTTTTCTCAATTATTTTCAGTCTTACCTTTAAGGTAAAGTATTTAACACAACTGTTCCCGCATTTGATTATTGATATTTTTAATATTTTCCCCAAGTATAAAAACTCTTGCGTCAACTATTCGCTGTTTGACAAGTTAACGCTCTTGCTTCAAAGATGTAAAGTTGTTGGGAGCGATTTAACCAACAAAAGTTGTTGAAATTAAGTATAAAGTCGTCGGTTTTACGACGTTTTTCTCAGTGTGTAAGAACGGTTATGATTTCTGTGATGCAGCCTTATTTGTGCAAATTATACCACCTTACATAATAAATTTTTTCATGTGCTTTTGATGAGAGGTGACTTTTCTAACGTATTTTCTTCCTCTGAGTTCAAAAATCAAGGTTAACATATTTTTATGGAACAGTTTTTGAAATATTGTAATATTTAAATTTGTTCGACTTCTTTTCACTTTAAAAATCAAATATCAATGTATTGGCATCGATTAAGCTCAATCAATAGTTGAAAAAAAATTCATTCCGAAAATGTAGGACTAATTCATTCAATTTCTCCCCACGTTATCATTTTACGGTCGATTTTCTTATGGTTATATTTAATTATTACTGTTAAAGTATCACTTTTGCTAAAAGTTTGAATGGTATTTTTTCGTAGCCGCAGAATCTAATGTGAAATTTAGTTTTTTTTTTTTTTAATGTGGCTATCTTGTATCGATATCTTTTGAATAGGGGACTATCGACAACGACAGTTCTTCGTGAACTATCGATTAAGCTTTTGGTCTTTATGCAGTAGGCAGCTGCTTCTACGACGATATAAAATAGTTCAAAAGAGTTTTATAGCAATATCTCGAAAGTAAAAAAAACCTTATGGAGTGGCGCAGGAGGCCCCGTGCCGGCTCTGATTTTAAAACAAAAGCTCTGTCAAACACTGTCATGTCTCCAAGTGGCCGGAAGCAAATTATAAAAGTTTAAACTTAAACGTTTTATTCACTTTTCGGCTTAACCGAAACCAATGAATCGCGCTAATATCTCTAATGCAAATGTTGCATAATTTTGGCACTAAGACGGAGCTTTGGTGGTGGACACAGCAACAAGTTTAGCGTATTGATTCCGATCAGCTGAAACGGTTTGCCTTAAAAATAGCATTACTGTGGGTAAAGTGACTGCTTTCGGGGACTTAAAACCAGCAATTCAAAATGTAGTATAAGTCAATGCAAGTATTGGAAGAGTAGAATTTTGACCAATAGTTTTCTACTATTGCGAAAAAATAATTTTGATAGCTTCTAAGCTCAAACCTCTAAACGGGCGCGCACAGAGTTTGGGTCCGAATTCGTTTATACGTATTTTACGAAAAAACCGACTAACTAAAACATTAAAAAAAATATTCATAAGGTGACAAGATAAGTATAAATAGGTGCCATGCACTGTTTCCGAACCATGCCTACATTTTTCGTGTTGCTGAACACGCGAACAATAAATATTCCAAGGGGGATGAGCTAGAAAGCTCAAAGCTAGTGGCAACTATTATTTACTATTTTTTATCAGAGCGCGAGGCAGTTCTCATACAACTAAAAAACGTTTAATATTATATTTAGTGTACTATGGGAGTGATCGCAATAAAATTTGTATAAGTTTTGAGATTCAATGGAGGTCGACGAAACTGCATCGGTGGGTATGGCATCTCACATGTTAATAAAAAGTTGTAAGCGTGGCAGTTTCAACATTTGCCTTTTGTACATTTGACATTTCTCTATCAGTTTTATTGAATTTACCAAGATTTTTCAAAATTTCAAAACGACCTTAATTTTTTTTGAGATTTTCAACTTATTTCAATTTTTATCGACTTTTCAACCGTAATTAATTTTTTCCAGCATATTGCATGTTTTTTCGAATTATTCAACCTCAAAACGTAAAACGAACTATGCACGGTGGTTGCACGTATGTATATAGTGGTAGGTTCATGAATATTTCTGGAAGAGATAAGGATTTGAAACTCTAGTCATGAGTTCCTAGAATGGTGAAAATGATATTGTGTAAAAATGGGCGTGATGTGACGTTCATTACGCCCACCTTTAATGTGATAAATCAATAAGCAATAGAAAATGGCTTTTTTAAATCAAAAATTAATTTTTACTTAGTTTTCCATTCACAAAAAGAAGTTCATTTAATTTAAGATACTACATAATAGAAATAAATATTTAAATAAAAACAACGAGTAAGCGTTGGCCTGCAGCAGATAACACAAAAAGTTGCAAATTGTAGCAACTACAGCGTTCACTTTTTTAATCCCAGAGCGTCAACTATGATTTAGAAAAAAAAAAAATTAGCGTTGGTCAGAGGGGGGCAAAATATTAGGAGTCGCAGTGAATTACAAACTACTACATATTTTATAAAAAACACACAAGTTGTCTTTTCAACTTTCATTTTATTTTATCCTTAGCTAAATTTTGATATTTTATTTTAAAATTTTTAACTTTAAAGCTCCTTACTATGGGGTATCCTGGTGCTTATATATAGGAAGTACCGTGAGAAACATTCAGAAAAATGTAATTACGTAGTGTTTTAAAATTAGAAATTGTTGTGCTTAGATTTCCAACATATTAACTTTTTTTTTTTTGTAGCATGGCAACAACCACTGTGCTATGGTCAGTCTCCTGGTACTTATTTTTTATAAGCAGCAACAAAAATTCGGCACTTGGCCTTGCATAAAGTAATCGCGCGTTGCAAAAATATAAATATGCTAATGGAAATTTATACTGGAATTATTTCTTATGCTACCACAAAATCAATACCATGAAAATTAAAGCTACCAAAATTCTTATCACTCGTTGATTTATGAAGGTAATGCAAATGTCGTCTAGCACCGAAGATGCTAAGGGCAAACATATTGCGACATCAAAATTAAAATATTATGTCTATTTAAACCGAATGCTTAGGCAACCGCACAACCCACTTATAGAGAGCAAACAAACAAACATTGTGTACTATCCATACACACAAAAGTATTGAGTTCGAGTTCCATTCCAAGAAGATGATAAGAAGCTACTACCTGTTCAATATACGATAGATGATAAAAACTGCCGCCCCTCTACAAATAGTAGCGGTAGAACCTTCAATTCGTTGTGTGTACACACCACCTTCTCGATAAGATTTAAAATTTTTTTTGTTTTTTTTTTAATTTTTAGTTGCGATTTCGTATTGTGCCCATAACAATAAAGGAAAAAATATCGGAAAGTGTAACTTAAATTGTCTTTATAAAACTTAAAAATAAATGAATCTTGCTTGTTTTCTGAGGATAGTGAAAAAGCGCGAAGAAATGTGAATCATTCCTTTTATTTCTTTTTACAATACAAATTATCGTTATTATTACTTTGACTGATAGCGACGCGCTTATGTATATCCGTTTTGTAATACCGTCGGCAAATACCTATAGCAGCGTGGTTTCGTGTGCACCTCACAACGTATTTTCCAAGTCGCTTCATATATTTGTCTTAAAATAGCAATGATGCAAGCCTTGAAACCGCCACCACCACCACATCAACAGCCACAGCACTCATCATTGCTTGGCAATAACATCGCCATGGATAATCACCACATCCATCAACAGCAACATAAGCAACAAAATCTTCAATCGATGTTGCCGCAACCACCATCCCTGCAAACTCACCTGTTGTCACCGCAAAACTCGTTTGTGAGCAGCCTGAAGCAACAACAGGAAGGTGGCATCCATGACAACCTTAATTCAGAAATGGTACTCGCATTAATATCACGAAATAGTGCGCTTCAAGGTAAGTTGCTCTGGAGGTGGACAACAAGACATTTATTTTTGCTCCATAGTGTTAGCGCAGTGCTGAGCCTCAAAATAATTTAAAATTAAATTTTATTGATTGCTAATCACTAAGGACACAGTAACAAAATAGGGAACTTTGTGGGCATATATTTTCCTTTAACTTGCAACATGAAGTTTTGAGTGATTTAAGTGAATCCCTTAATTTAAAATTAGTAGTATGCAATACGTAATTCATACATTTTTTATGAAAATTTATTTAGAAAAATTAATTTATCTTACACAAATACAGCTAAAAAATTTAAATTTAAAATATTCAACTTTTTACTAAAAAAATTTGGCTACTTGAATTTTCATTTATAGAATTTTTACTCGTGTAAAAGGTCTCAAAAATTTGACCTTCGGAAATGTGGAGAACATACATAAAATGACTGTCAAGATGTCCAAATCTAACTATATCAACTTAGGGATCTTGCCCACTTTCATAAAGAGGAAACTTCAAAAGATCTTTGTACTTAAAACAGTTAAAGTGAAATAGGTGACATTTAATCAGACTGATTTTTATTTTACGAACTTCGGCTTCGTTCGGTTAAATTACAATTTTTAATTGTAAAAACATATCGCGAAGAAATAACAACAAAGATTTGATTAAATTGAAAAAGAATTGAAAATCCAGATTTTTATTGTTAAGATTAACATTTCGCGTTTAGTGGCGCGAACTGAAGTATTCTTAGCGAAATCCAAAATTAGCTTTGAAAATATATACATAAAAATGTGTTCAAGTTTAAAGAATATACCATTTACAATGATAAAGGTACTCTTCAGCCCAAAAATAATGATAAAGCTCGTAGCGCTACCACTAACAACATTTTTTTCTATACTTTTACGCCTTTTTTGTAAATTCTATGATCCGCAGTCCAACAAAGTCATGCGCACCAAGATACATAAGGTATTATATTTTTCCATACGATATAGTACTCGCATTTTTTGCAGACACGCATTTTTTTAATTCTTAATATTATTTTCAAGTTAAATAGATGAAATTAAACAATTTTTTTTTAGTCGCTATATTTTTATAATATATCCATTTGTGCGCATTAAAGTCTTTATTGAGAAATCCTTCGGTCATACGTTGTTTTTGAGGATATTGTAAGCAAGTGTATACGTCTACATATGACGCGTTCCGACCTCCTTCATATCTTGTTTAGTGAATGCGATGACTTGTACGATTTTCCGAATGATTATCAAATATTGTGTACATAATGTTAGATATTTGTCACATAAGTAATCTAACATCGTTGTTTGAATTTTTTCTAACTGAATATCCGTATAACAGCAGTATGTGCATCTGGTTAGAATAAATCTTTTACTAGAAATGATGATTTAATGCTCATTTTGGGCAAACTTTTAACTTAGCTCTAATATTTTGGGCAACTTTCCCCAAATTTTTGAGTTATGGAATATGTTATATGCACCGGTCTGTATTTAAATTTTTATTTGTACTACCCACAAGTCTTAATAGAATTAGTTTTGGTTTGGTTATTCCCATAGAAACCTTTTATTTATTGAAATTGTAACTATATTTAATTTTTTATATATCATGTGTAGTTTTTGAGGTTCTTATTTGTGTTGGAATTAGCGTTTTCAACCATTTTTAACCAATTTTATCCCTAAATCCAGGCGGGATATAAAAAAACCTTAGAACCTCCCTTCAGTCTTAAAAACTACGTAGAGCTTAAAAAAGGTTATTCATAAAGTATAATTAAAAAAAATAAACTTTTAGGGAAAATTTATTTATTACGGGAAAATAGTAACGAAATACATTTTGTTTTAGGACTCTCCATACCAAAACACAAAACCAAATATGAATTTTTGTCAGACGAAAACAAAAGTACTATTTTGAGACCTACGTAAAATGTTGCTTATTAGACTCACTACAGCATTGAATCCTAGATTCATATGTACGAATGTATGGAATTCCAGATGATTTTCATACACTCTACTCAAAGTTTTTACTATGGAGTGTACGGAATAGGCCCCTTTAATTGGCCTCAGCTAACGATACCAAACTGACCCTGGATCTTAGTTCAACTTCTTTAAAGCTTATGAGAGGTGTTACACAGAGGCATTCTGTCAAATATTATGAAAAAAATATGGGAAAAGAACCCCCAAATTAATCAGAATTCAATAAAATAAATTGATTTCACAGAAAAAATTTAGAAAATAAATTTAGTGAGCTTCATCTCAAATTGATATTCGGTAACCGAAACTGGACAAAACCTTTTAGTTCAGTGTAAAATTAATTTTCGTTATAACTTAATAGCGGAACAAATATGCTGAATGACTCCACATAATAATTTAAAGCAAAATTAATTTTTCCAAAATATCATTTTGAGAAAAAAAGTTAAAAGAACAAAAAATAGCCCATATTGAAATTTATAAAAATTCGAAAGGAGATTGCTTGATTTTGAATCAAAGCTGCCCACAGATGATACCTGTACCAACGTATTGTTAATAAGTAATGCCTGAAAATCTAAAAAGTGGCTCAAACCGCCAGAAGCATACAAGACAATTGAAAACGTGGTGGTTGGTGTTGGCGATGATTACCGGTTAGATACTGATATTATCCCCTCAATACATTTGGTTTTTGGGTCGCTAAATACGAAAATTGTGGTCCTAAAATTCTTAAATATTTGCAACTCTCACAAAAATATGAATGAATCCCTTTTTTTATTATTAGTTTCCAAATTTTTTGTACAGCTTTTTGCTTCAAATTCAATTGAACGGGCAATGTCAGGCAAAACTAAATAGTTCTCAACCCTTAAGGGGATTAAACTAACCCATGCCAATACTCCTTATACTAAATTGAAGAAGGATTTGATATATGAGTTAAATTTATGTTTTTTAGCATTTTCATTTTATTTTTGATGCTAAAAAAATTTACTAATTATGGTTTGATTTTATGGCTTTAATTTTGAATGTTATCGAAATTATGGCTAAATAAAATCTACATTCTGTCTATAATTGAGTCTATTTAGTGTAAGGCATTTTGCTCGTTACTCTATAAATTTTTAATCAAAAATCAACCTACGTATTTTTCGACAATCAATTAGCTGTCTTGAAATATTTATGGAAAAGAACCAAAGCATATTTTGGAAGGAGGAGGATTTGTCAAAGGGTCATGTTTTTTCACCATTTTTCAAGAAAAATACAGTCCATGCAAAAAGGCCCAAAGTGGATTTTAGTAAGTGGAGGGTAATATATTTTTTCCCTTAAATGTGGCCATAACACGTTGAAAAAATTGTATTCATATATGAGCCCAAAATTCATTTTATGGCCTTCGCCGTAGAAATTATATATATTTCCTCAAAAAAAGCAAAAACAGCACCATAGAGTCTACGTCTTCCTTTCAAATTAATTTAATCTTCGATCTTTTTTAATCGATTGCAAAACACAAGTTTCTTAATTTTCGATTTACAAAATTCTCATTCTTTTTTTCTATAATTGTACTTTGATACTTTTTCGGTTTTTGAAATTTTTTTGAATTAGATTAAAAACACTTAGAATCATTTTTATTAAAAAAGGGCTAAGAATGCTGAGTCTGACTGGAATTTAATCAAAGTTTCTGCATATGTAATTTTCTTCCTTCCATTGAAGCAGTAGTGTACCCTTGTCATCAAAATACGCGGTGCGCTTGTTGAGAAAAGTGACTTTGAATATTTCCATATTCAAAATGAATAGAGGCACTTAGGCAGCGACTATAGGCGCAACTTACTTTTTACCCTCCAAAATGTATTTTTAGGGGCATTGACCCCTAATTTTTAGAGAGGAAAGATCCATATTTGAAAACTCAGTATGTACAAAACAATTGCCCGAATTGCGAATACCGTCTCCATCGAAAAGTGATAAGCACGTTTTAGATTTGTTACCACAATTAATGGAATTTGTCAACGTTACCTGTGTGATGCACAGCCGAAATATTGTTTTCGACCTTAAGAAGGGTGTTTACTCTTTACGCAATTTGCAAGTACATTCCGAAGATGATTTAATGTAGAATTTTGTAATGTTTTGAACAATAAATTATGATTACAATTGTGAATTGTATACAAAATCGTTAAAATTGGGATAAAAATTTTTGAATGAATGAATAAATTTCCAACTTTTGAAAAGACACTAAAACGCCGAGACACGTCAATTTATTTTTTGGCCGTAGAGTGTAGTGGCATACTCAATTTTCCCAATCAAATCAAAGTCTCTAGATATTCGCGATTGAAATTTAGTCAGCTGTTGACCTTTTCTTGATATAGTTGTCTTATTTTTGTAGAAAAAAACTTTGAATTATGTTTTGAAAATAAATTATTTCTTCGCATCTTTCAGAAGCTTCCAAATATCCTGACCATTAAGAACGTCTGTTTTAAATTAGTAAAGAGATATTTTAATAAATTGAACTCAAATATTTTTGTAACACATATTACCTTTTCGATTTTTTTCCAAACAAAGTTTTGGAAATGCATTGTTCTTCAAATATTGCAATGGATGTGCGTTGATGCATTCCAATTGTTTAACAATGCCCAGTTTGTTGTGAATATCTAGCAAAATAAGAAAAATATATCTAAAACGTGAAAGTGACAAAATGTCAATCGCAAATATCTCGAGAGCTTGTTCTAATTAGAAAAAACTGAGTTTGCCACCATATTCTACGATCAAAAATTAAGTTGGGGTGTTGTGTTGTTTCATGCCTTTGTTAGGTGCCTACAGTATAATCTTTCCAGTTCCGAAGATATAATGATTTGAACTTTAAAAAACGTACTGCATCAAATAAGTAAGTACTACCCTCGACTTCGTTGGATTGTCTTACTATATTAGCAATGTACACCCATCCCGCGTTGTGGACGATACTTTTTTTGCATATTTTTGATTTTACACGGTTTTTAAAACTAAAAATTCTACGTAAAAATATTGATCATAATGAACATTTTGGCTTCACTCATACTTCACTTCTAACCAATTTTAATATATTCTTTTGTCAAAAATTATGATATACATTTACTTTTTAAAGAAACACTGAAATACTTGTTTTAAATTAAAAAAAAAATGGTTTTTCCAATCTCGTATATGCATATCACTGATGGCATCTTTGGTACAGTTGTACTTTTTTCGGTACATTTGCGTCATGAATAATCTTCGTCAGTACATTCGATAAGTTTTCAGTATATTTGCCGCACTTTCAGTACATTTGGCAAGTTTTCAGGACATTTTCTGTACATTTAGACAATTTATAATAACTTTTTTTTTATTTTATAGTAAATGAATAAATGGAAACAATCGCAATGTGTAGGATTATAACAATTCCATTTTATAATAATTACCTATTTTTAGTAAATGAAAATAATCGCAATGTGTGGATTTTAGAATTTAATCTGTTAAAAGTATCTCATCATTTTGCTAGGATTCTAGCGATACCAAGAGTGAGAACCCTTTTTTTGTAAAAATGTCGTCTATTTTAGTTAAAATTGAGGGTTTAAGACAAAAAAGTACATTCGCCCTCTAAAAGTACATTTGAATTTGCGATTCGGTACAATGCCATCACTGATGCAAAATAATGATGGATAATAATGGACATCAGTACACACAGTCAAACAACCGAACAGTATATGAAATAATGCTTAATAATGTTATAATTATCTATGAATTAAATAGTTACTTTTATAATTTTTTTTTATTTCTGCTCTATAAATAACTAAATACTTAAGTACATTTGAGGTTGTTTTCGTTTAACACGGTTTTTCATATAAAAATTTTCAATTCGGTTTTCTGAGGTATGTACCTATCTGTAATAATCTATCTGTGTAATTTACTTCGTTGCTATGCTCCCATAAATATTTCGTTGCACAGCACTGCTGTTCTCTGTATTTCGTTGTTTTGACTTTTTTAAAAACAAACGCGAATTCTAAGAAAAAACAATGAAGGTAAACTCATATGTAGCTCTCTCAGTGGCAATTATATTTATTTTAATGGGTTTCGTTTTAATTTATCGATTTATTCTCATGCTTTCAAAATGGCTTCAATTTCAGCACGCATGGCTCTCCCTAAGTCAACGTTTACACGAGGAAATTTGGCAGACAAATTATTGTCTATTCTCTTTTGTGAATTTGTTTTGCGTTTACACACGAAAACTAGAATTTCTATGTGCAAGAAAATGTCAAAGCAATTACTGCGTAAACTCGCCACAGCAAACGTAAATTCAAAGCATAATATCAGCTAACGAATAGAACGAAAGGGATTTCGCGGGTACGACAAATTCTGTACACCACCCTTTCGTTTTTTCCTTCTTGCCAACAAACAGGAAAATTTTCTCTCAAGAGTTTCCTCGTGTAAACGTTGACTTCTGAATTCATCTTGTATTGTTACACCTTGGAAAAAAAAAATAATACGCACACACACGAATACATTTACTTGTGATAAAACTTAAGTCTTATGCAAACAAAATTGTATTTGTGTGCATGTTTCTATTTGTGCAAATAATATACTTTTTCTTAACCAATTTTAAAACTTTAATAACCTGATATTAAATAGGCGTATTTTTATTGGAGATTGCGACGAATCGTCTAACGAATAAAACTGAACAAATTTCATAGAATTCGAAATTGTAGCTTTGGCGTGATGCTCGAACATCGATGTAGAGCTATCATTTTATTTATATAGATATTATGCACAGTTCTTGAAACTTTTACTCAAAAAGTCATTAAAAGCGTTATTATAAACTTCATTTAAAAACTTTTATTTAATAAAAAATTTTCCCAAAAACTTGTGCATAAAAGTTTCCCTGAATAAATTTAAAAAAAACTTTTTCTAATAATCGTCGACGTTAATTAAAAAATAGCAGTAATTAATATTATAAAAGCTTACTTTTGTAACAACAAAAATCAATGCGCTAAGAGCACATTTCATTTACTTGGCAATTACAGTCGTGTAAAATCAGATTTTAACTATAATAGAGATATTCATAGTGACCCCAAAAACAAAAAGCATCCAGTAAATTACGAGAAAGTTTTTAAAAAGATTATCCGGTGTAAATTGATAACAAACAGTCTAAAAATAGATTGAAGTAATAGTATTAAATAGGCTTGGGGAAAATATATTTATGTATCGAATTACCGATGTTTTTTCGATAATTATCGGCGATATTTTTTATATTGATGTAGTCAAAAAACGATATCTTATTTCGAGTTTTTGTTTGAAGAAAGCTCTGTATCCAATAGAATGCGTCAGCGGTGCCACTAGAGAATAATAAAACTTTTGTTACGGTATGGTACAATTAACAACGTAGAATTATCTTTTCAAACACAAATTAATGCAACCGTGGAAAGTTACACCATCACTGTCAATACAAACGTAACAAATGAAGACACAACTCCTTTAGGTATAAGCATGATTCAACTACCATGATTATTACAATGCCAAATTTTGCCTCATTCTCTATTATTTTATATGTAGCAAATGTCAAAATCGAGCAAAACAGAGCATGATTATCTAATTTATGTTTGGCGTATGATTTTTTTTGAAAAGTTTTATTTTTATTTAACACTTTCTATAAGCTTTACATATGACTATAGTTTTCTGAACTTTTCTTAATTATTTTGATATATGTTAGGAATACTTACTATCCATATATTTGATATGTTTTTGTCGATATATTTTGATACTGTTTGGAAATATCGATCATCGATGTTTCGATAATTTTTTTATTTGCACAACCCTCGAATTTAATACCCAAAAGACGGCAGACAGTGTAGTCAAATGGTTAGGAGTTTCGGCTTATATCCCACAATGCGTGGATTCGATACTCGTAAGGCGATATATTGTTCAATATTTTTTAATAAAAATAAATTTTTTCATTTCATCAAAAAAAGTTTATCACAATATTTTTATACGAAATGTTACTTTATAGCCTGCTTTTAGACGCTATTTTTTGTTTTTTCATGCGAATTCTATTTCTTAGAAGTTGTGTTTGATTGTTCACTTATAGTTTCGCAACGAAAACGATCAGTTTTAAGTAAAATTTGCAATTGAATTGCTCAACTTATTTAGTGCAAAATGACAAATTATTGCAATAAAATTCGTAAGGTAAGAAGTGCTTGAGTTTAAGTGTAAAAAGTGAAACCTGAACCCTTTATGAACAAGCTCAACATTTATTAGGTAATATAATGGAGAGTGTACTGTATATTTATTGCATGCGAGAATTTAATTTTCTTGATAAATATTTCTATGGGCAATATTTATTAAAATTTCAAAAAAATATAAAGGCTAATCCTAAATCTCTCTATCGATTTCTTAAATCGAAAACGAAATGCTCTAATCTTCGATGTTCTTAGGTGATAATTCTTCGGTTGAAGTTACTTGAGCGGCAAATCTTTTCGCTGACTTTTTTAAGAGCTGCCTAATGATCAAAACCTTGGAGTCATTTATAATTTGCTCGTCTCTCTCCAATGACTGAGCAATAATAGAAAATTAATTGTGTTATTAGTAGACGCAATGGTTAATGCTCTAATGATCCATATACTCTAAATTCGTTTTAGTAATCTGTTCAGATCGAAATTTAAATATGCGTCACGCTTTTATATCATATAAGACGAGACCTAAAAGAGTTCAGAAATCTTTCACCATATTTGCGTTGCACTTCTTCTGGCCCTGAAAAGTCTTTAAAGTAGGCGGAATATTTTGTCACTTCATTTCTGCTTTGATATTGTTTCTGGTGTAATTGACTGTCCTGAACTTTTAAGGCTTGCTCTTTTCAATGTCCCTCCAAGAGTTCTAAGGTCTTGCGTGAGTGCACTTGAAGCAACCATCAAGTCACTTGCCATATTGCAAAGTTTAGCAAAATTTGTGTACGCAAATCAGAAATCAAATAAAAGAAAACAAACGATAAAGCGAGGTGAGCGCTGTTCATGTTTCTGAATGTAAAATTTTAAGATCAAAATAGTGTTCCTACCATTATTACTGAAAATACATTTTCCCAATTTTTCTCTTCTTCTTGCGAAATTTTTACTTGTAATAGCACAGGTTCATGAATATTTTTACTTACGTATATACATATGTACATAAAAATAATACATAATCGTTTTAATAAGTTAAAGTCTCTCTCTGCGAAGTGAAAATTCTAAATTGGTTTTTTTTTAAATTAGAGCGTTTTAAAAATAAGCTTTATTTATCATAAAAATCTGTTATTTCTTTCTGCTTGAACACATTCTTAAACAAAAGATAAGACCGGAATATGTGATGCAAGAGAAAAACAGCAACTTAATAAGGGATGATGATAATACGTGCACGCATAAGTATAAATATTACGCATTGTCATTATTATGGGATTCTCGAATTTTTAAATATGCAAGTAACATTTTTGTGTAGAAATGTTGAATAAATTTCTGCTTCTCTGTTCGAGCTTCTGCATTTGTTCACGTTTCAGCGTAGTCAACGTCAAAAATACAGTGTTCACGTTTTAAGGATGTTCATGTTTTCGGGAGTTCACGTTTTCCAATGTGAACTTTACTGTCTGAATTTGTTTGAGCAGAAAATTCCAAGAATATAGAAATAAAAGTACACTGATCAAAAGAAGCAAAAGAAGGTGGCGTCAATGTGCGCTTTGTTGTTTGCTTGTGAGTTGCATCTTTTTTTTTAAGAAAATGTGTTTATTGGATAGCAGACTACAACTCACAAGCAAAATAAGCTAATTTACGACGAGTTACAGAATAAAACGCTTGATAGTAACTCCTACAGTATGAAGTCACAGCAAGTTATTTTACGCAGACCTCTAATGTAGATACCTTAAATATAACGGTCTCTGATTCCACACACACAGATAAGCAGCTTACAACTACCTTCGAAAATGAAAAATTGCCGACTTTTGATTTGTCCAAGGGAAAAATTTTTGAGCAGGGAGCATTTATCAGCCGTGCTCCCATTTTCGCAACGCAAAAATATTGCGATTTACTTTCAAATAGCAAATGTACGTGCTCCGATTTTCGTAAATCACAAAATGTTTCCGGTTTCAAATCGGAAGCTGTTTGGTCGGTGAAATGAAATGTAAATTGCCGTTTTCGTATAAATAAACAACAGACTAAAATCAAAATTTTTTTTTTATGTTCTTCTGATATGTTTTAAAATAATTTTGGCGTACTCAAAAACAAAATTCAGGTTGATTTCATTTGTCAAAACAACAATAAGTTGCGATTTGCTTTTGAGCGATATGTGAAATGATTAATACAATTATCGATATGTCTGACAGAGTTGCCTTTGTAAATGAAGGAACAGCTGCTATACCTTGCCAAAAACAAAGTGAAAATGAAACATATCGATAACTAAAATTAACGAATTCCAGAGCACCTAAAAATGAAATCGTACGATTTGTATTAAAACGCAAATCGCAAAACTAAGTGTAAATGGGAGCACGGTTGTATATATCTCTTATTTTTTTTAAAATTTTTTCTTTAGAACCCTGTAGAATATTGGTATATTTAAATATTTTTAATGTTCATAGTTTTTTCCATGATAATTTTATTGGAGTGAAATCCTTTTAAAAAAAGTACTCCTAAAAAGTCTAATAAAATTTAGGCAGCCGGGTGTGACTTTTGAAAATGTTTCAAACCCACCACAATTTTATTTCGGCGTACATGTGAAATGCGAGAAATGTCGGAATATTTTCCATTTATGACTTGAAAAAGTTGTGTAAAAATTTCGATTGAATTGATGTAGTAGATTTTGCTGGCTTTTAATATTTAATTTATTTCTACACATATTAACACGAAAGAAGAAAGAAGAAATCGTTACAAAACAAACATACATATGTACCTTTGTACGTATATTAAAGTAGGATAGGCAAAATAGGAGGTTTAATTCACTTAATGCATTTAAATGTTTAATAAATAAACAACAATTAAGATTTTTGATCGACCTGCAGTGGTATTATGATACTTTTATTCGAACTCTTGAAAATAATCTCCACTTAAATTTAATTATGTTTAATATTATTAATGGTAATAAAATAAGCCTTGTACTTGAAAACTGTCCGCATATCTTGAGTGTTCGTTCTTTGCGTATCCACACCCCTCAAATCGAACGAAACGAAAACAGTCGTTTATATACTGCCAGCTACGAAATAAAAAGTAAAATGAAATGTTGACACAAAGCAAACTTTGAGCAACCCTCCCTGGCCTAACTTGAAAGGTAGTAATTCTTTAGATAGAGGAAAGACCATATGGACAAGCACGCACCACGCGACAGAGCAGCAGCAACAAGCAGTAACCAGCAACGAAGTACAGCAAGTGAATTCAAAACATATTTATTCCATATATGACAGCGGGCAAACAATCACTTTGCTAACGGGTTCAAAGAAAACAAAATTATCGAAACACAAAATATTTGTTTCTGGTTACAAGTTTTTAGTTACGAAAAAGCCCTCAGCATTTTTCTGGCCATTTCATAACATCCCTTGGGATTAAGGACCGGGAAAAGATGAAAATTATTGACACGTGCCTGTTGCTCATCCAAAAATGAAAAAAATCCTGCCAGAAAGCAGGAGGCGTTACAAGTGTACTAAGCGTCAAGATGCGGAACCACAGCCTGACGTGGACTTCCCACAGTTCGACTTTTCAAAATGGCACGCACTTTGTGGCAATCATATGCCGGGGTGCGAGAGTAATGCAAACTGTATAGAAGGAATAGGAACTTGCAAATTGAAAATGCACAGTGTTATTGTTATTTATTTGTTTGTAATTACAGATGTAATGTTGTAGATTGACTGGCATCAGCTTTGACGCATGCCGTGCCTTCTCGGCGGTACTTCTGGGAGTTTGCTCATGAACAAATTTTTCCTTTGCTTCATGGAGTTAGCAAAACCAACGGTGCAATAGACACGTGCGTTTAATTGACAGTTTTGAGTCAATACACAAGATGCCACAAAAGCGCAGTCAATTTGAAGTTCAATCCTGTCTGCGGGATAGATTTACTAATTTAATAGATCTTTGTATGAAAGTGAAGCTGGCAGTCAAAACTATCAGTCGAAAGCATGCCTCAATGCCCTCTCAAAACATTTTTAGATCGATTGAAGTTAGTTTGAAGTATTATTGATGCAGCAAACCCAGCTGCTCAAGTAATTTATAATGAATCGAAAAATTTTGATCCATTTCGAAATCTTCACAGATCGAATAGAATTGTATACTCTAATCTGTTAACAAAAAAAAAATGCTATGCCCTTTTAAAGGTATAACGTAATGATAAAATCAAAACTGAAAGTAACTATTCCCCACTAGAGCTTCTCTAAATAAATGTATACGATTTGATGAATGGAAGGGGAACAGATATTTCCGCAGAACAAACTGTGAGATTACGAAGTCTCTGGAAATACAGTATTCTAAGGAGCTGTGTTATCCTAAGACCTTAAAAAAAAGGACAAAACGGTTCAGGATACTTTAAAAACAGAAATTTGGTTTTCCTGAAACCTGCAACGATCAACTCAAGGTATTCTAAAGCATTACAATTCAACGTTTCAATATATTTTTTTTAATTCAATTAATAAACAAACGAAGTGAAAATACATTTTTAAAAGTTTTAAGAAACTATTCCAGAATTTAAGTCCATGCTTCAGTTAAGATGTTCAGGCTCACTAGTAATTTAAATTTATTGTGATAAGAAATCATTAAACCTCTGTTAAATAGAGGCCAATAAAGATATATGTAGATAGCCCAATGTGTTAAAAAAGGTTGGAGACGAAAAATGGTTCCCTCACATATGAAGTTCCAAAATAGTTTAGTGAATGAAGTAAAAAATATTCAGAATTATATTTCTGAGGGTAAATTCTGAAATATTTTCGAATGTGATACTATTGAAAAAGACGTGTAGTACCCACTTCACTTGTAATGCACAGATGCCTTAGATACATTATGAAAAATACTATCATATTATATGTTGACTTGACCCAGTAAAGTTACTCCAGTAAAACGTTGTGTTGTAAATTAAACAGATTGCATTGAAAATTGAGAAACCGTAAACAAGGAGATTTAGAGTCTATATCTTCAGTTCTAGTGTTGAGATCGATAGATTTATGGTGACAGGTCGACAGAGAGTCATTGTGCAAAACATAAATTAATCAAGTGTAATCTTTAACTCTGGTGATGCTCAGAAACTCAAGAAGATTTTCTTGGCTACTTTCTAAGGAATTGCAAGCCGAAAAATTAATATTTTGGAAATTTTTCAGTCTATTTTGTTTGTTTTTTTTCGCATATATCGTGAACTCAACTCTTTGCCCAGAATAGAAATTTTTTGGAATACATAAATAAATCAGGTTTGTATTTACAACCTTTCAAATATGTAGATAATATAAGAAAAAAAAGGGTTTCAAATCGAATTATTTTTACATGAAAACAAAGAAAAATCAATACATAAATCTTGAACTTACGACATTTGTGCATTTAACCGTCAATATATTCGGGTATGTATCCGAATATATAATAAATATTTCTCGAACTTTATACGTTTTGTTCAATTGTTTTGTACATATTTTTTACTTCGTTTATCCTCAATACCCCATAAACTCAACTGCTAAGGAGTAATTTCATTTCAAAACTAATGCTTCGTTTGAAAATAACATTCCGAATGATTTGGAAATTCTAGGATTTCATTCCAGAATAACCGAAATAAACGTTTTACTGACTCTTTACAACGGTTAGGAAAGAATTTGGTATTAAATATTTTCTAACCCATTTTATCGCAACCAATTCATATTTCCTAACGTTTAGATAATGTACACAAACTTATTTATTTGGTATATTCCTGATAATTTGAAGTAACATTAAAAAAAAAACATTTTTATAATTTGTGTATTATGGTTTCGTTAAATCGAAACGTCCAGTTAATGAATATTCAGTGGTTGGAAGCAGTTATCAATTTTGGATGAAAACCTTATAATTTGTTTTTTGAAAACATCCGTTTCACCACAATTTTTGCTAAAAATTTACTATTTGTAACTTAGACCCTTTACTTAACAATCCCACCTATATTTTTAGAATCTTTTGAAATACAGGAACAGGCTACAGTTTTTTTGAACTTTTTCTTTGTAGAGTATTTAGCAACTTCCGGGTCATGTACATTTTTCGTTTTTTTGTTATGCTGAAAGAAATATCTAATTTGCCCCTAAGATTTAGTTACTAACAAATTTTATTAATCAAAAGTACGGGAACATACTTCTGTTATCGAGATAAGTTGGAATCAGTTTTTAAAAGAATTAAGTTACTCTAAAAATAGTTATTAAACGCACATCGGTAAAAATTTTATAATTTTTAAAATATTTATCTAAGTTATTACAGCTTTTTAAATAATTTATTTTAAATCTGGCGGTCAAATTAAGGGTTCCCAACTAAAAGCTATATCTGCCGATTTTGATGACACACACAAAGCCTTTGTTTTATTTTCCTTATATTCTTCATCGTCATTATATTATATTTATTTTAACGATGAAAATCACCAAACGCAAACTGCGTTCAACTAATTGATTAATTATTTAATTTGAACCCAACTAGTAGGCACCAGAGGTGGAGACTTTTAATAAATATTGGGGGGCCCAACTTTCAACATTTTTTCAAGCGACATTTCATGAGGGATGAAAATGTAAAAGTATGTGTAATCATAACTTATTGTTCAAAACATTTCAATATTTTGTTTATGACAATGCAAATGTTTACGTCTAATTATGTACAACGTATTCAATCGCGATCTCCTTTATATTTACATTCAACGCATCTTCGGAATGTACATGCTAAATGCTTAAAGAGTCAAGCCGAGTTTGTGTCCTAGTGTAGTATCTGCATGTTACATGTACACATTCACTGCAAGATACATACGAAATACTAAGTATACAAAAAATACTTTGTTACTTTTGAATATTGAATATTTAGTTTATAATATTTTTTTGTTTTTGTTCTCAAACGAAAACGATCTTTCGGTTGTCCACGTCGTCACAGGCAACGTTAGCATCAATTTAACAAATTTCATTCATTCTGGTAACAAATCTTAAACGTATATATCACTTTTCAAAAAACATAGTCGTGGAAATTTTTATCGAAGATTTTGTGTTTGAGTTCGTTTGTTACAGTAAATTTTTAGGTCGCAAAATGCCTATGCATGTTTCTATGTAAAATTAGTCGATCCTTGTCAATATCTGAACCAAAAAAAGGATTACTTCTTTTTGAAATGTGTCATTTCCAAAAGGAAACTTTCCACCTGGATAAGAAAAGTGAAGTCTTATTTTCAAATAACTCACATTTTTATCAATAATTTGGAAACAATCTTCAGCATTATTATTCGAATTATGCAACTTTTTTGGAACTTTTCTTTTGCGATTTTCTAGTGGTAGCTTAATGGTTACGGAAACTCTTACCATGTCAGCAATAAGTCTACGACGAATGCAAAACTAATCATATCGTACAAATATTCAATCTTTAAAAACGCCCGGGCAATTGTTTTGTACATACTCAGATTTCAAATATGGATCTTTGCTCTCTAAGATATTGGGAGCGATGCCCCTCAACATATTTTTGGCGGTCAAAAGTGCCTTGCCTCCCATAATCGCCGCCTATGGATGGCACCCAATAATTAACCAACTATTTAATCTCATGTACATGCTGATCTTTACTCATCAGAATATGAATAATCAACCAAATGGAAATTAGTTTGTATGAGTCTTCCTGCAACTTCAAATTCTTTTGCAAGAATGATTTGAGCTTCAGAGTATGACTGTGATTGGGTTTTTAAAGATTATTAACTGACAAAAAAAGCTATTGATTAGTAAATGAAAGATAATTGGGTGCTTATTTTAATGCGTACATTTTTCTCAGCACTTTTTCTCCATTCTGCGGGAATCTCAAATAAATAGAAAAGAACTATGAAAGCAGGGCTTACTATATTTCATATAATGTTCTTGGCCATTAAAAAGTAATAATTCGGTCAATGTAGATACCTTGAAATCGAAAAACTTGTTTACTGTGAAAATATTAAACGTAGAGTGCAGGGTATATATATGTACATGGGCATGAAAAGAAACTTAAACAAACTTATCTTTCTTGTTCACAATGTAATTTTCCAATCACAAATGACACCTCTAAAGTAACGTATACAATAGTTTTCAACAACTGAATGGTTACTGAAAACCCAATTTAAAAACTGTGCTTCTATGTACATCGACTTCAGTAGTCGATAAGAAAAACATGAATGTTTAATATAGCTCCCAAAGAAAAGAAACGAAACACGCAAGAAAGAGAAATAATGCGTGTGGTAGGCTTAAAGCTTGAATTATTTTAAAGAAAAACTATTTAAAACAACACTCTAAAGATATTGCATTAAATAGTTTTAAGATAGTTGGCATTTCAACCTTATTTAAATCTAAAACTATACACCCCGATATATAAAGTAGAAATATAATACAATTAATAATATAGGGTTAGTATACTCGTACGTCCTTGAATTTGATTATGTGAACTGCAAATGTTTTCGATTTGAGGATAGTTGCATGTTAATGTCCTTTATTTTGGATATTGAAAAATCGGAACCCTTTTCCCTTTCCCTGTCAATTTTTAAAACTTTGAGAAAGGAAACAATGAAAAATCGAAAATGCTCAATTTGTCCCTTGGTCATCTGGTAAACATGAATATCAAGTTGTGGATTAATTTTAGACCTGCTACAGAAATCCCTCTGAGTATATGTATACACAATAATACGTATATGCCCAAATTTTATGCATAAGTCAGTGATAAAAGTCCAACAAGTTTTCTTAAAATATAACAAATTCACTTTAATATCACTATGAGAAATTACCATTTTGGCCACATAGATAGACAAACATGGGCCTAGGATGTCACATTATTTTTATGCTTAATATTTAGTTAGGAGATTTATATTTTTCAAATAATTATTTTTACAGAGAAAGTTTGATCTATTCTCCTTGAAAAAAAAATTGTTTTCTTTAATTTTTAATGCATGTATGTACATACAATAGAATATTTGGACAAAAATGGTCTTCCAGAAAACAAGTTTGTTTGTGGGCATACCGTCCCCTCACACAAATAAAACATTTAAAAGGCTATACAGCAGGATGTTTTTTTTTTCGAAAAAATCCATTCGTGAATTTTCGATAATTTACTGAATTTTCTCTAATCCTCTCATGCTTGATGACTATGTCTCCAGTTTTACTGATCGGATCAAAGTCGGTTTTTTTTAAATTAATACCTTATGACGTTAGGCTCCGAAGTGCATTAAAAAAATATTGTTACTGTCAAGAAATGAAAAATATTAACTATTTAATCACCCATTTTTGAAAAAGTGGCGTTATATCCTTCTTAGAAGTGATCATAGCCCCAAAACAGAAGTGAGGACCATGACCGAAAAAAAAAACGAACGAAAATTGTTTTGGGTTTTATTACCATTGCGGTTATGACCGGGTACCGTTTTGGGGTATTCTCCAGTCATTGGAAAAACATTTGACAAAATGCATCTAACTAAAAGATAACTGCATGCATACATAAAAAAACAAATGCATTACTGAACCAAATAACATAGCCATACAGTAACAAGCTAAAACCTTTCACCTTGCTTTTGTACATACGTATGTATGTACATATGTTCACTGAGGAAACAATTTGATTACATATATCAAAATTTGGTGATAATTAACAAATGGTATATTTGATATAGGCGAATAATATTTTATATATATTTAAATGTCACATAATACAGTGAATTGAATATTATTATTTGATCAATTATATATTTGGTAATAATCACCAAATCATATTTTGGTTGAGACAATTGTTTTAGTTGCAGCAATCATTCGATTGTTAATAATAACTAAATCATTTGTTTGACTAAAAATATACCTTCTTTTCGCAAACGTATACATTAATTAATATCGATTTGAGCTAAGAACCGATGGCCAAAAAACGATTTTACATCAATCAAAATAAAAATTAAATCAACTACCAAAATTTGTTGATAGTTAACAAATATTTTAAATATATATCAACCAAATACAGATATTTAAAGGAACCATACTTTTTTCTCAGTATACATTAGACATGTTCAATATAAGGTTCTAGAAATTTATTTCTAGAACTCTTCTTATTCATATTGTCCTCATTTAATAAAAATAAAAGAAATGCTGCAAAATGGTTATTTTTTGGTGTATGAGGAAAGAAATAAAGAAAATTAGACTTTTTCTTGTATTGTATTTTATTTTTATACCCTACACAGAGGGTATATTCACTTTGTCATTCCGTTTGTAACGCATAGAAGGAGGCGTGGCAGGTATGGAAAAGTACATATATTCTTGATCAGCGTCACCACCTGAGTCGATATAGCTGTTTCCGTCTGTCTGTCTGTCTGTCTGTCTGTCTGTCTGTCTGTCTGTCTGTCTGTCTGTCTGTCTGTCTGTCTGTCTGTCTGTCTGTCTGTCTGTCTGTCTGTCTGTCTGTCTGTCTGTCTGTCTGTCTGTCTGTCTGTCTGTCTGTCTGTCTGTCTGTCTGTCTGTCTGTCTGTCTGTCTGTCTGTCTGTCTGTCTGTCTGTCTGTCTGTCTGTCTGTCTGTCTGTCTGTCTGTCTGTCTGTCTGTCTGTCTGTCTGTCTGTCTGTCTGTCTGTCTGTCTGTCTGTCTGTCTGTCTGTCTGTCTGTCTGTCTGTCTGTCTGTCTGTCTGTCTGTCTGTCTGTCTGTCTGTCTGTCTGTCTGTCTGTCTGTCTGTCTGTCTGTCTGTCTGTCTGTCTGTCTGTCTGTCTGTCTGTCTGTCTGTCTGTCTGTCTGTCTGTCTGTCTGTCTGTCTGTCTGTCTGTCTGTCTGTCTGTCTGTCTGTCTGTCTGTCTGTCTGTCTGTCTGTCTGTCTGTCTGTCTGTCTGTCTGTCTGTCTGTCTGTCTGTCTGTCTGTCTGTCTGTCTGTCTGTCTGTCTGTCTGTCTGTCTGTCTGTCTGTCTGTCTGTCTGTCTGTCTGTCTGTCTGTCTGTCTGTCTGTCTGTCTGTCTGTCTGTCTGTCTGTCTGTCTGTCTGTCTGTCTGTCTGTCTGTCTGTCTGTCTGTCTGTCTGTCTGTCTGTCTGTCTGTCTGTCTGTCTGTCTGTCTGTCTGTCTGTCTGTCTGTCTGTCTGTCTGTCTGTCTGTCTGTCTGTCTGTCTGTCTGTCTGTCTGTCTGTCTGTCTGTCTGTCTGTCTGTCTGTCTGTCTGTCTGTCTGTCTGTCTGTCTGTCTGTCTGTCTGTCTGTCTGTCTGTCTGTCTGTCTGTCTGTCTGTCTGTCTGTCTGTCTGTCTGTCTGTCTGTCTGTCTGTCTGTCTGTCTGTCTGTCTGTCTGTCTGTCTGTCTGTCTGTCTGTCTGTCTGTCTGTCTGTCTGTCTGTCTGTCTGTCTGTCTGTCTGTCTGTCTGTCTGTCTGTCTGTCTGTCTGTCTGTCTGTCTGTCTGTCTGTCTGTCTGTCTGTCTGTCTGTCTGTCTGTCTGTCTGTCTGTCTGTCTGTCTGTCTGTCTGTCTGTCTGTCTGTCTGTCTGTCTGTCTGTCTGTCTGTCTGTCTGTCTGTCTGTCTGTCTGTCTGTCTGTCTGTCTGTCTGTCTGTCTGTCTGTCTGTCTGTCTGTCTGTCTGTCTGTCTGTCTGTCTGTCTGTCTGTCTGTCTGTCTGTCTGTCTGTCTGTCTGTCTGTCTGTCTGTCTGTCTGTCTGTCTGTCTGTCTGTCTGTCTGTCTGTCTGTCTGTCTGTCTGTCTGTCTGTCTGTCTGTCTGTCTGTCTGTCTGTCTGTCTGTCTGTCTGTCTGTCTGTCTGTCTGTCTGTCTGTCTGTCTGTCTGTCTGTCTGTCTGTCTGTCTGTCTGTCTGTCTGTCTGTCTGTCTGTCTGTCTGTCTGTCTGTCTGTCTGTCTGTCTGTCTGTCTGTCTGTCTGTCTGTCTGTCTGTCTGTCTGTCTGTCTGTCTGTCTGTCTGTCTGTCTGTCTGTCTGTCTGTCTGTCTGTCTGTCTGTCTGTCTGTCTGTCTGTCTGTCTGTCTGTCTGTCTGTCTGTCTGTCTGTCTGTCTGTCTGTCTGTCTGTCTGTCTGTCTGTCTGTCTGTCTGTCTGTCTGTCTGTCTGTCTGTCTGTCTGTCTGTCTGTCTGTCTGTCTGTCTGTCTGTCTGTCTGTCTGTCTGTCTGTCTGTCTGTCTGTCTGTCTGTCTGTCTGTCTGTCTGTCTGTCTGTCTGTCTGTCTGTCTGTCTGTCTGTCTGTCTGTCTGTCTGTCTGTCTGTCTGTCTGTCTGTCTGTCTGTCTGTCTGTCTGTCTGTCTGTCTGTCTGTCTGTCTGTCTGTCTGTCTGTCTGTCTGTCTGTCTGTCTGTCTGTCTGTCTGTCTGTCTGTCTGTCTGTCTGTCTGTCTGTCTGTCTGTCTGTCTGTCTGTCTGTCTGTCTGTCTGTCTGTCTGTCTGTCTGTCTGTCTGTCTGTCTGTCTGTCTGTCTGTCTGTCTGTCTGTCTGTCTGTCTGTCTGTCTGTCTGTCTGTCTGTCTGTCTGTCTGTCTGTCTGTCTGTCTGTCTGTCTGTCTGTCTGTCTGTCTGTCTGTCTGTCTGTCTGTCTGTCTGTCTGTCTGTCTGTCTGTCTGTCTGTCTGTCTGTCTGTCTGTCTGTCTGTCTGTCTGTCTGTCTGTCTGTCTGTCTGTCTGTCTGTCTGTCTGTCTGTCTGTCTGTCTGTCTGTCTGTCTGTCTGTCTGTCTGTCTGTCTGTCTGTCTGTCTGTCTGTCTGTCTGTCTGTCTGTCTGTCTGTCTGTCTGTCTGTCTGTCTGTCTGTCTGTCTGTCTGTCTGTCTGTCTGTCTGTCTGTCTGTCTGTCTGTCTGTCTGTCTGTCTGTCTGTCTGTCTGTCTGTCTGTCTGTCTGTCTGTCTGTCTGTCTGTCTGTCTGTCTGTCTGTCTGTCTGTCTGTCTGTCTGTCTGTCTGTCTGTCTGTCTGTCTGTCTGTCTGTCTGTCTGTCTGTCTGTCTGTCTGTCTGTCTGTCTGTCTGTCTGTCTGTCTGTCTGTCTGTCTGTCTGTCTGTCTGTCTGTCTGTCTGTCTGTCTGTCTGTCTGTCTGTCTGTCTGTCTGTCTGTCTGTCTGTCTGTCTGTCTGTCTGTCTGTCTGTCTGTCTGTCTGTCTGTCTGTCTGTCTGTCTGTCTGTCTGTCTGTCTGTCTGTCTGTCTGTCTGTCTGTCTGTCTGTCTGTCTGTCTGTCTGTCTGTCTGTCTGTCTGTCTGTCTGTCTGTCTGTCTGTCTGTCTGTCTGTCTGTCTGTCTGTCTGTCTGTCTGTCTGTCTGTCTGTCTGTCTGTCTGTCTGTCTGTCTGTCTGTCTGTCTGTCTGTCTGTCTGTCTGTCTGTCTGTCTGTCTGTCTGTCTGTCTGTCTGTCTGTCTGTCTGTCTGTCTGTCTGTCTGTCTGTCTGTCTGTCTGTCTGTCTGTCTGTCTGTCTGTCTGTCTGTCTGTCTGTCTGTCTGTCTGTCTGTCTGTCTGTCTGTCTGTCTGTCTGTCTGTCTGTCTGTCTGTCTGTCTGTCTGTCTGTCTGTCTGTCTGTCTGTCTGTCTGTCTGTCTGTCTGTCTGTCTGTCTGTCTGTCTGTCTGTCTGTCTGTCTGTCTGTCTGTCTGTCTGTCTGTCTGTCTGTCTGTCTGTCTGTCTGTCTGTCTGTCTGTCTGTCTGTCTGTCTGTCTGTCTGTCTGTCTGTCTGTCTGTCTGTCTGTCTGTCTGTCTGTCTGTCTGTCTGTCTGTCTGTCTGTCTGTCTGTCTGTCTGTCTGTCTGTCTGTCTGTCTGTCTGTCTGTCTGTCTGTCTGTCTGTCTGTCTGTCTGTCTGTCTGTCTGTCTGTCTGTCTGTCTGTCTGTCTGTCTGTCTGTCTGTCTGTCTGTCTGTCTGTCTGTCTGTCTGTCTGTCTGTCTGTCTGTCTGTCTGTCTGTCTGTCTGTCTGTCTGTCTGTCTGTCTGTCTGTCTGTCTGTCTGTCTGTCTGTCTGTCTGTCTGTCTGTCTGTCTGTCTGTCTGTCTGTCTGTCTGTCTGTCTGTCTGTCTGTCTGTCTGTCTGTCTGTCTGTCTGTCTGTCTGTCTGTCTGTCTGTCTGTCTGTCTGTCTGTCTGTCTGTCTGTCTGTCTGTCTGTCTGTCTGTCTGTCTGTCTGTCTGTCTGTCTGTCTGTCTGTCTGTCTGTCTGTCTGTCTGTCTGTCTGTCTGTCTGTCTGTCTGTCTGTCTGTCTGTCTGTCTGTCTGTCTGTCTGTCTGTCTGTCTGTCTGTCTGTCTGTCTGTCTGTCTGTCTGTCTGTCTGTCTGTCTGTCTGTCTGTCTGTCTGTCTGTCTGTCTGTCTGTCTGTTGAAATCAGGTTTACGAGAAAACTAAGCAAGCTAACTTAATGAAATTTGGCACACAGGTCAAACCTTTTTGCAAGCTGCTAGCTTATAAAAATTGGCGAAATCGGTTCACGGCCACGCCTTCCGCCCATACTCTATGTAAACTTACCCAAGTCCATTTCGAAAAAAAGTTGCTGCGATTTTGATGAAAATTTGTGATTTGGTTACGATGGGAACAAAATTAAGATTAGGCTAGGTTTGAAGTTCGCAAAGACTCTTAAAGGGTCGTGGCACAGCCCTTAATTTTAACTTTTATAACGCCATAGCTCGTAAACCGTGCAAGATATTGTGATGAAATTTGGTACACGAATTCAGATCTTATAAATCTTGAATTGCTTTAAAAGTGGGCAGAATTGTAAAAGTGGGAGTGGCACTTTTTAGCAATTGAAAATTTGGATTTCGTATAACTCCAAATTGGCACATACGATTTTCATTAAAATTTTAGAGATGATATCACTGAAAGAAGTCATCAATACAAGTTTATTCAATATTCTGGAAAATTTTGTTGAAGGGCGTGTCATAGCCTGCAATATTTATAAACATTATAAAAAGAGAACTAACAACGCAATCGCTATGAAATCTAATATGGCAGATATACTCGCTAAAAGTTTCTTCTTGCAAAATTTTGGTACAATGGTGCCGGTGGGTGTGGCACCTCCCATATAAGCAAAATACGCTTAATGCTATAGATAGTGTGCTATGAGAGTAATCTTCATAAAATTTTGTGTAGAGGTGCCGGTTACTATACGCTTTTAAATTCAATGAATCTTGACAAGATTGCATCAGTGGGCGTATCACCTCCCTCATTAGCATAAAGTTGTAAGTGCTATTTTAAGTGAACTATTGGTGCAATTGATCTGAAATTTGATGTAAGGGGTTTACTGGGTACTAGGTACATATGATTCAAAAGCTGGCGAAATGGCAACAGTGGGCGTGGCACCTCCCATACAATTAAAATACCTTAAGTGGAATAACTATCGAAATATATGAGCAATCATACTGAAATTTGGTGTAAGAAGTTTGTTTATGGAAGGCTATTTTTGGATCAAAATCAGACTGGAGTGTACCAGTGGGTGTGTCACCGCCTTAAATTTTAAGAATAATTACGGCACATATCGCAAACTATACAAGCTATTGTGCTAAAATTTGGTTTGTGCATGTCAATCACGAATGTCATTTATTGAAACAAAAGTGGGCGGAAGTTGAGAAGTGGGCGTGACATATTCGTGTTTTTCATTTCTTTTCAATTTTTTTTAACATTTCCCATACTCTTTTGACATTTTCAGTTTTTTTCCAACACTTTTCAACATTTTTGAACCTTTTTACATTATTTTCGACTTATTCAACCTCTTCAACATTTTTTTAACATTTGATCAAAAAGTACTTCCGAAGATAACACCGTTACTAGTTTAAATTTTTTTTGATTTTCCTTATGTACACATAACGAAGTATAGAACATTTTTTAAGCCCATTTATAAGGCAAAAATGAATGGTCTCTGCGAAAGTAAAGCTAAAAATTTAATAAATATCTTTCAGTTTTAATTAAAAGGTTTTATTTATTTTTTAATTATACGCACATAACAAAGGAAAATAACTTTTTAAGTAAAAGGAACTTCGATTTAACTCGAAATAAAATAAATAATATTAACAATAAATTCAGGTGTATGTAGGATTTCAGAAAAAAAAGAGCATGAATAAAAATCGGTTATGGACGATTGCATTTCATTGTGCAGTATGTTGGTAAGGATTTCGCTTTCGATTTTCTATTTTCTAATTCAATGAATTATTTCTTGTGAGGAACAAAATATGTGCGAAAGGTTTGAAAATTTTGAAGGAACTCGCTGAGAGTTGGAACCCTATCATTCGTTTCTTCCTCTTCTTCGTCTTAAAAGACGAATTTTATACGTATTTTTCATGTGGGATAAATTTTTTCTGATTGCTTAAGCGGGAATCATTTAACTTGAGATTTAGATGCATATTTCAAATGATGAAAATTTCATAGGGTTTTTTTTAGACTAGCTATCCGGGGAATTCAATTAACAATCTATTAAGCAGGGTACACTTTACACTGTAAATTGAAATTGTTAATGCCCCTACATGAATTTTGCTTAGAAAAATAAAGATGAAAAAAATTTTCAGTTTTTGGTCCAAAAAATATCAAAAATACGTTTTTTTTATTGTTTTTAAGAGTGACTAATAATGGAAGTTAAATATTGGTTTTTTCGTACTATTATATAGTTTATATTAAAATTTTTTTTTAAATAAAAAGTGTACCTGTTTATAAAATATTTTGAACATTTTTTGACCACAATTAAACTTTATTTATTTTCTTATTTATTGTTTCAAGCGATCCTCATGTAGTGGCATTGACAATTATATGGAATACGTAGTGTATTAAGGTGAATTTAGTGAAATTAGCAAAGGTTTTGGCTATTAAACAAGAAAAACAAAAGGCCTACTTGAGTAGAAATCATGAACTTTCCTTTAATACCTTTATAGGCTTAAAAAATAGCCATTTGGAAAATCGAAAAAAAAATTTAAAAAAATTATAAATCAGAAAAATAAGTGAATAATAAATAAAAATTATTTTTTTTATTTTTGAATGAGGATATACTCGAATATGAATCAATTTTTGAATTTCGAGCGTTCCCGAAGAATTCTAGAGCATGACCTTATTTTGAACATGTCTAATGTGCATATATCAAAAAAAATTATCAAATTAACGCCGCGGCGGTCGGATTCTAGTTATCTCTTTTACTGTAAGTTTTAAAATTGATAAAGGAAGTTTTCCGTTTCAAAAGCAGAATCACCAATCGAAGAACCACACATTTATTATCATAGCGTTTATTTCTTCTGCGGGTTATTTGTTTGTCAACATTTTTTTATTGTGTAGATATGAAAAATGAGAGCTAAATTGTCATTATAAAGCAATAGAATTTTCGTTGTGTCAATAAAAAATGTGTGCAACTCTAATTTTACTGGGTCATTGCGCAAAATTTTCGTTGGTTTTTTGCGAAATTTTATAATTTGTTACTCAAGTATTTATATCAAAGCATAGCCATGGTGGCAAAGGTAAATTAAATTTTATCCAACAATGTAAGAAAATTTAAACGAAGATTCTTCATGCCAAGTGTTTATTTTGACGACATCACTTTTGGCTACGCCTCACCATGTATAAAAGTGTGTACGTCCGTATACTCTTTTAGTTGAATGGCACTTGACTTGGTATAAATTCCCTTATCAAAAAGACATCAGCTCTTTGTTGATAAGTTTTAAAGTAGCCATTGTTTAGATAATTTAAAAAAATCAAATTCTGATTTATTATTAGACAGTTTAAATTGCTTAGTAAACAGAACAAAACTTCTGAAGAATTTCCGCCGCAACAACTACAACTCGTTACATAAAGGTGATAAGCCGCACCTGTAGATATTGCTCTTTTATTTTTTGGGTTAAAGAGCTTTTTCGGTATATGACATACTGCGGAAAAAACTCTGTAATATGTAGATTTTGGGGTCCTGGTTACGAATATTATCTTATATTTGGCGAATAACTTAGCTCCAGATTTTAAACTACCATCGTCATATACAAATACGCAAGTATGATAAACTTCAAGAAATTTTTTTTCATGTTTTTTTAAAGAAAAATTATTCAACTTAATTCATTTGCTTACATTTTGCAATGTATGTACATACCTACATATATTCCCCGATGATTTTGATTTGATTAAAGTCTCTATATAAGATAGTTTGGATGGAAGATTTTAATGACGCGACTCGAAGATGCAATGGGAATATTTATTTGGTAATGACCAGGGCAATTTAAAATATTTATTTCAATAAAAAATATTTATTTTAATATTTTCACCATTTTTTCCGAACATCAATATTTTCCAGTTTTAATTCTCGAAGAAGTATTTCCACGACGACGAAACGAGACATTGCAATGTTTCAATTTTATCGAACTCTTATGGTGCCATTGTAAATGTATTTTACAAATTTGGATTTGCAATTTTTTGCGTTTTTCTTTTAATGGTTTTTTCTCAGGTAACTTATTCTTCCGCAATTCCGATTTATTCGAAGTCTGGCTGCAAAAGACAGGCAAAAAGGAAAAACAAGAGCAGTTTTCAATTTTTGATTAGAAAATACTCAGGATGCTACTAGTCCAAGTTATTTGATGCAGAGTGCGTATAATTTTTGCATTAGAGCTTTAGAAAAATGGGTAAAAAGCCACATGAAGTTGCCTGTTTTCCAACAGTAAAATATTCATTGGCTTAGGAGCGAAATATTTTTAAAAAATCAAAAACCAACATCAAACACGTCTGTGGGTTTTGTAGCAATGAAACCAATTTGTTTTTTAGAGCTGCGACAATATCCGTTTATTGAGGGTTTATAGTCTCGACTCAAATTGTACAAATCTGATAGATTACATCATGCACGCAAAAGTAGCTGCACTTTAAGACGTGTTTCATAGAGCAACGGACGCGTCAGACATAAATATTTCTTCAACGTCTTCAACTTACTTACGAAGTGATCCAATTATTAAGGTGTGAACTCCAAGACGAAGAACATTAATATTAATATTAATGAAATGAATCGCATATAACAACTCTTGGCAACCCTAATGTCATTCTTTTACAGTAACACTCATGTGCGAGCATATGCACATTAGACTGACCCAAAAAAAAATTTAAGGTTCTCGGAATAGAAAAAAAATATTAACCCTTACTACTCCCAGGTCGGCCGTTTTTGAAAAAAATTACGTTTAAGAAAACGTACTGTGGTCTTGTTGAAACCACATGTCAACCAAGTCCAATTCTTCCGTTTCAGCCAAATAAAATCGTTATCATCGCACGGCACCTTGCTCCATTGACTGTAACGTTTCGATTTTCATTATTTTTGAAAAAGTACGTTCCAATGATGCCGCCGGCCCACAAACCGCACTAAACAGTGTATTTTACAGGGTGCATTTGCATCTCTTGAACTGCCTCTGGCTGCTCTTCAGACCGAATTCGGCAATTCCGTTTGTTGACGTACGCATTGAGCCAAAAATGAGTTTAGTCCAGTGGGTCGATTATGACGACCATAAAATGGGCGTAATTTGCTTAAAATATTTTTAACAGAGCACGAATTTTGATAGTAAAATTCAATAATTTTCAAGCGCTGTCCGTTTGGAAGTCTATTCATGGTGAAATGGCTAACCTTACTGAGCATTTTTGGTATTGGGAAATGTTACGAATCACGCGTGAGGTGTCAACAAATTTACACTGAAAAAAACAAATAGCAAAAAAATCACCCATTACATTTCACATTAAAAAAAAAGTGAATTTATGTGACGAAATGTTCTAAGATATTCGTACTTTCTCACCAATTTTTATTGTGTGCTTATTTTGTGCTCCTTTGAAACGAACTCAATTTATTGTGTTGCTAAAATGGAAAAGGATGTAAGTCACAAAAGTACCATGGTGTGAAGCGGAAATGCAAATCGTGCACATCATAGTATCATAACGTAGTTTTCTAATAAGATCAAAAACAGAAACCGCAACCAGAGTGATATTCCTATATATGTATGTATATCGACAAATATGCATATAAAGGTGATTCAAGCTGTTTTTTTTTGTTTCAAACAATTTTATAGTTGCAGGTAGCTGAGTAGGAATTCCTGTCCAGCAAGCCCCTGCATAGTCAGCTCCGGATCTGGCTAGGAATGGTGGACCCTATTAAATGCAGCCATATGTGAATGTGATCAGTATCTAAAAGATGAAAACCTGTTAAGGAATTCCGGTTCAGGCATGGGAAAGATTAGCCATATTACAGCCCTATCAGGGAAAGCCTTATAAAATTTCATCCAGTCCTGATCAGTTTTGCCATATCATTCTCGGACCACGCATTTTTTGTGCTACACATATGTACATTAATATACAAACATACATACGCCGTAGAAATACGTGATGCATTAAATGGAATCACCGAGAATAAGATTGGCGGCTGGCAACAAAGGAAGAAATTGTATTAAACTTATGAAGGTACAGCAGGTGTTCAAGATACGTACATAAACGCAGCATAGTGATAACGGACAATAAAATAGCCAATCATAGCAGTAAAATCATAAATCCGCATAACAGGTTTGTTCATGCATGACAACAGGTTCGAGCCAACACGCTACATCAGTAAATACTTCCATAAACGAAATGCCGCGAGTAATACTTTGATTTTACCTTTAACCGTTTCTTCTCTTCCTCGAAAACTTTTGCTTAAAATATTTAGGTGATTAAGAAGATCTGATAGAAATGCTAATTTTTGTCTTTTGGTTCCAAAACTTGTTTAAAGTAGATTTTTATAGAGCGAATCCCATGTCTTCACAAATGTCTCTTAAGAGTCGAGTTTTACCTTTGATAGTACATATTTACAACTTTAACCCCCAAGTTTTTGCACATAATTGAAATCAGATGGTAAAGCCTTGGCTGCCAGAGCTTGTCGGTGAAGAAAGCAGAGTGTCCATGACGAATTTGCCATTATTGATTTTAATTTCACAACAAGCCTGCATTTGTTACAAGAAATAGCTTTAGAGCCATCGCTACAAATGAAGATTACTTTCTAAGACAAATCAGAATGTGGGCTTTTCCATAATTTCTCGACTAAGTGTTCTTGAATAGCACAAGACATATGGTTTATTATTATTAATATTACTTATATTAATGATTTTTTATTAAACATGCATAATAATTCGATTTCAGAAAAAATACTCCTCTGAAATATTTCAAAACTGCACAGTGCACTCGATTTATTGACTGACATAGTTTTATTGCATTACAGTCATGGGGGTTGCAGGAAATTTTTTTGCTTGAAAGGGGTTGGCGTATTAAAATAGATTGGAGACACTGCGCTGCATTAACTGGCTCTGGTATGGTGACAGAATATTCAAAGCTCGATAAGAAATTGTTTTCAGTACCGAAACAGTACAAGTTGTTGGCGACGACAATGATTCTAATGCTGAAGATATTACCAAACATAAAAAGATTTTTGAATCATTGCCTTTGAACATTATGATCTCTACAGCATCGTTCCGTCAACATCAGCATCAATGCAACCAATTTTTTCTTTTCTTGTATTAATGAATTGATAATAATGACGATTTTGCTAAGCCTAATCCATTTTGCACTACATAAGGAATCTGAAATTTATAGAAGTAAAAATAGCGATTTTTTTTTTCATCTGTTTAAGATAAGTTTGGATGATTACACATGATTCTTTTAAATTGCAGTTTCATTTGGCGGTTTTTATAAGAGATAACTCGTATCGTAGATTTTTTAGCTGATCGCTCCATTTAGTGAATATGCAAGGAATATGTACATATGTGCTTACAGTCAGAGGCTTAAGTTTAAATGCACCCCTCAAACTTCACTTTTAAATAAAACTAAGCATATCAACAAAAATGTAAGTGTGCAGTTTATTAATACACAGTTCAACCTAAGAACTGTCCCAGAAAAATCTTAGGTTTTTTATTTTTTGTATTATGCTCTACCTGTTAATCTTATAGGTAGAAAAAAACACAATATTTGACGTTTGTTATGATGTATAACAAAAAGTCCGCGAACTGATTTTGTCCACATACCTGCAAAATCCAGATTTAAAATATTCGACTATAGCAAAAATAGTTGGTGCATCAGAAAAATCTGTCTTTGCGGCTATTTTTAATTATAAGAAGGGTCTACCTGTTTCACGAAAAAGGTTCAGGCAGAAAATCAGATTTTTTTAACCTAATGGTAGCGAGGAAGGTGAAGCGCCTTTTTAAGCAAAATCCCAACACCTCAGTGTGAGATATGCCGGCTAGAGCAGGTACATCAAAATCTACTGTACAAAAGATTAAGCAGAAAAGTAAGCTAAAGACATAAAGAGTTCAAAAAGTACCAGACCGTTCGTTTATATAAAAGAGTGCCTCCAAAAACGACTTTTACCATTTATTCGTGCACATGAGGGTACCGTGATGTTCTGGCCAGATTTAGCACGCTCTCATTACTCTAAAGCTACGATGGAATGGTATGCAAGTAAAAAGAACAATTTTGTACTAACAATAGCTAATCGGCCCAACTGCCCAGAGCTTCGCCCAATTGAAAAATATTGGGCTCTTATGAAAAAAGATTTTCGAAGGAGTGGTAAGAATGCAAAAAATTCACAAGACGTCCGACTTAAGTGGAAAAAATCGTACCGTACTGTCGATGAAACAACTGTGCAAAATTTAATAAGGGGCCTTATGAAAAAAGTAAGAAATTTTTATAAAAAAAAAAATTGGTACTTAGTTTTTAGTTATTTATATTTTGAACACTAGCCATTATTAATAAAAAACAAAAAAAGGACAAAAAAAAATTACTGGGTATTTTTTTATAGCTAAAAATCAAAACGTAAGTTTTTTCTGGGGCAGTCCTTATATATATAAAGCTAAATGTGTGTGGCGGGCTGGTGATGTTGCTTATGGACTCCTTAACCGTAAAACCGATCGCCGAAAGATTTGCCACATATGCTTCTTATGGTCTGGAGAAGATTCGTAGAATAATTTGGTTTGAATAAAATGGACGATGCCACCTCCTTGGTACATAAATAAAAAGTACAGACAGAAAAAGATTTAATGAAAAAATGGACTGTGCGACGACCCCCTATGAGAAAAAATACACTTTTTTATAATATATCTCAGCAACTACAGTTTGTAAAATGTTCTTAGCATAGTTTGGTTTGGAAAAAGTGGTCAATGCCACGACTTCTCATATAAGACAAGAATTAAATTCATCATATCTCATAAACTATTTGACGCAGATAAATGAAACTTGGTCTGTATATACAAAAGAGATGCAAAAGTAAGGTTCAATGAAAAAATTCACCTACTCCCAGCGAATTTTGTCCTACCCCATCTTCTCCAAATACGTACTATATTTTGCTATGATTCTTAACTGGCCAAGCAAAAAGATATATGAAAATGGTTTGCTTGGAAATTCTTAGACGTCAGCTAGCAAACCTTACTGATGATATCATAAAGCAGTGAATTTAACTAGTCCTTTTCTTCTTTTTACTGCATTTTGCGCTGCAATAGTTTTGTATTTTATGCACTTAGAGTACCGAACAGGAGGCTCAGTAAAAAATATATTAAATTATGATCTGTTCCAAAAATGCAAACCAATAATATTTTGTTAGTTATTGTTTTTATTTATTATTGAATTATTAATAAGCTATGCAGCTTAAATTTTTGTTGTTTGAAAGTGAAGTTTGAGGGGTGCATCTAAACATAAGTCCCTGACTGTAAGTAGTTTTCGACAACTTCTACACCCCTTTTTTGTATGCATTGCAAAAGCAAAGACAATGAAAAAACAAACAAATAAAATTGTAAGTCATAACGAAGCATGATTTATAAATAAATGTTTATTTGCAATTATTTTCCAAAGTACTTTTAAAATAAATTTTAGTTTTTTGTAGTCAACGTCAGCATATTTAAACGCTACTTTGAAAGGGTGGTCGCACATCCATTCAAAACAAAAATCAGCATTCACATTGAACCCATTTAGGAAAAAGTAAATAAAATACGAAAACAAACAAGTGAAAACAACAAAACAAGGAAAGCTTATAATAGGTATGGTTGAGCACACGCTGTGACCACCTGCTTCACTTTTGAAGAAACAATGGATTTGGTTCGTATAAAGTATAACAAAACATGAGCAAGAAATGCCTTTGTGTCCTCTCTATCAATTTTTTAAAGCATTTTTTCCATAAATAAGGAGTAGGCATGTGGCTTAGACATGTTCAAAGAAAACTCATGTTCTAGAAATATTCTGGAACGCTTAAAAACGGATAATTTACTAACCACAATCAAAAAACTATAAAAAAAACTTCTAGAATTGCTGCCAAAACGTAAATTATCATTTTCTTAAGCTTCTTTTGTTTTTTCTTATTTAAAAACATATTTTTATACCCTACACAGAGGGTATATTCACTTTGTCAAGTTTGCGGGAAAACTAAGGAAGCTAATTCAATGAAAATTGTCACACAGATCACATCTTCTTGCAAGCTGCTAGCATATAAAAATGGATGAAATCGGTGCACGGCTACGCCTTCCGCCCATACTCTATGTAAACTTACCCAAGTCCATTTCGAAAAAAAGTTGCTGCGATTTTGATGAAAATTTGTGATTTGGTTACGATGGGAACAAAATTAAGATTAAGCTAGGTTCTAAGTTTGCAAAGACTCTTAAAGGGGCGTGGCACAGCCCTAAATTTTAACTTTTATGACGCCATATCTCGTAAACCGTGCAAGATATTGTGATGAAATTTGGTACACGAATACAGATCTTACAAATCTTGAATTGCGTAAAAAGTGGGCAGAATTGTAAAAGTGGGAGTGGCACTTCTAAACAATTAAAAATTTGGATTTCGTATAACTCCAAAATGGCACATACGATTTTCATAAAAATTTTAGGGCTGATACCACTGAAATTAGTCAACAATACAAGCTACGTCAATACATATATTGAAAAAATTCTTTTAAGAGCGTGACACAGCCCACGATATTTATAAACGTTATAAAAAGAGAACTAAAAATGCAATCGCTATGAAATTTAATATGGCAGATATACTCGCTAAAAGTTATCTTCTTGCAAAATTTTGGTACAATGGTGCAGGTGGGTGTGGCACCTCCCATATAAGCAAAATACGCTTAATGCTATAGATAGTGTGCTATGAGAGTAATCTTCATAAAATTTTGTGTAGAGGTGCCGGTTACTATACGCTTTTAAATTCAATGAATCTTGACAAGATTGCATCAGTGGGCGTATCACCTCCCTCATTAGCATAAAGTTGTAAGTGCTATTTTAAGTGAACTATTGGTGCAATTGATCTGAAATTTGATGTAAGGGGTTTACTGTGTATTAGGTACATATGAATCAAAAGCTGGCGAAATAGCAACAGTGGGCGTGGCACCTCCCATACAATTCAAATACCTTAAGTGGCATAACTATCGAAATATATGAGCAATCATACTGAAATTTGGTGTAAGAGGTTTGTTTTTGGAAGGCTATTTGTGGTCCAAAATCGGACTAGATTGCATAAGTGGGTGTGTCACCGCCCTAAATTTTAAGAATAATTACGGTACATATCGCAAACTATACAATCTATTGTGCTAAAATTTGCTTTGTTTATTGAATTAAAAGTGGGCAGAATTGGAGAAGTGGGCGTGACATATTTCGTGTTTTTCATTTCAATTCTATTTTTTTCAACATTTCCCATATTCTTTTGATATTTTCAACCTTCTACCTATCTCCTTCAATTTCATTCGACATTTTCTGAATTCTTTCGACTCTTTCATCAATTTTTCAGCATTTTTCTTATATTTCGACTTATTCAAGTTCTTTCTTCAATGGTTTTCATATATTTTCAGCATTTTCATTTTTTTCCAACACTTTTCAATATTTTTGAACCTTTTTACATTATTTTCGTCTTATTCAACCTCTTCAACATACGCGTAAGGAAGTAAGTAAGTTAATTTCCTTCGTTGTAATAAATAAAACTTTTCCATGTAAATATTCATTCTTCTTTTTTGACAATTTAAGATGTTCAAGACACAAACAAATTCTTATACTGATAGCTTATAAATTAATTTATTTTAATTCGCACTATGTGCGCTGGAGTACCAAAACGATATCAAAGGAACTTCATAAAATTTATGCTAAGGAGCGTTACCAGTTTGATGGCGCGGCACAATAATTAAAATTCATGATTTATTTTTGTTGTAGACCATATTTGTTACATCCAATCAGGGATTTCCAAGTTATAATGATTTTAACAAAAGGTATATCCGCAACTTCCGAATGCTATATCTCCGAAACCGAACCCGAGCAACATCTTTGGATCAAAAAAGTTTGGTGTAATGAAAATTGCCGAATAGGAGCTAATGTAAACTAAAGCCGAAAATAAGGTTTAAAAAAAATGTTTGGAAACTTAGAATAGTTGTCATTTTTCGAAAACTGCAACTCTGATTTTAAATTTTGATATATAGTATATCTGAAACTTCCTTTTATATTTGTTTCTAGTGGAAATAATAATTTTACATAGACTAGATAATTAAAGATCATTGTGCTTGAAGATTTTGTTTGGTATAGTTTCTAAGGAGACATCTTTGGATAAAATTAGGTTATCATTAAGTGAAGCTGAATTACTCAGTTTTCATTCTACGGTCATTTCGATGCAGTCCCAGTTAGCGTTAGAAAAATCAGGAAAAAGATTTTCGGTTTCACAAACTGATTCATTTAAGCAGAATGTAATAGGAAGGCGGTCAGAATGTATGGATGAGGTGATTAAAGTCACCTCAAATAAGGAAATCGCATGTTATTGGCATTATTAAAGCAAGATTGTTCAAAAAGTTGGTAGCATATCGTGGACAGTGTGGTGCTACAAACGTTTCTACCTTGTTGCTGACCTCCACTGAAATACAGGTATTTTCAAGCAAATTAGCTGCGAAAGGTGCAATGAGTTTGTGTTTTATAGATGAGCAAATAGCAATGGCAACACCTCCTCCATGAGGACTTCTATCTGTTCGATACATTTTATATCCTGGTAATACAAATTTGTGTTGAGAATTTAAAAACGTTTCGTCATCGTGACATTACAACGTCAATCGACTACTCTTTCATAAATAGTTGATGCTCTACTGACTTAGAAAATTCCGTAATGCCTTGGCAGTTCCAATGTATTATTGGAATACAATTTAGCAATTTGTTAGTATATTGCACACTTAAGCATTGACATAATGACGTTCAATTGTTCCTTTTCGAAGTACAGTTTTGTAGATCCTTTATTGCACCAGTAAATTTATTGAGTAGCTCGTCAGTTGTGAAAAGTTTATCACTATTTTTAGGTTGCTTACTCGTATTCGATGCTCTCAAGGTTTTGCATAACATTTTTACATGATGAAATGATTTGCCGATATAAGTTTGAGTCATCAAATTGTGTTTATTTGCAGTATTATGACGCTTGTTTACATAATCTTTACGACTTGGGCGGCGGTTTGAGTTTTTCAGATTCTTTTTGATACAATTAAAGCATTTGTAAGCTACGGAGCCATTGGTTGATGTGTTACTTAAATGACAATTGAACACATCGTGATTACTGCCACAAGCAATGCAAACATTGTTTCGGAAACAGTTGCCTTTTAATGGTTCCTCCAGTGAACCATAAAACCTCGAAGATGTCTAACTTTTAGAATATAGGGCTTGGTGTTACGCGTTCTGTCAAATGTTACCATACACAATGAATCATCAGCAAAGAAACGCGCAGTCATAAATTCTTTAACGCTTACTGCGGAAATGTAGGAGTATTTAAGCTCTGCAATTAATTCTTAGCTTCTGTTTAAGGAAGTCCAAAAATAACTACTTAATTTAAACAATTTTGTGTCTTTTGTTTCATGTGTGAAAAACTTAAGTTTCGATCCACTATATTTAGTTTTAGCTGACTAAAAATCTGTCATTGAAGGCGAAACTATTTTAGTGCTTATAGACAATCTTTTAAAATGATATTTCGTTCCAATAAGACCGTTAACTTCAGTGACACCATGCATTCTATTATTGGAGGTTTTACCACTTTGAATTGTTTTAGTTCAACTTCGTCTTCACTAAATGTATATTCATCCACATCAAGAGTTTCAAGGGGATATATTCTGATTGGCACTCATTTTATTCAATGGGGCTTTGACCCAAGTCTTTTTTCGGTAAACACCGAAAATTTGTCACTATGGCTTGAGTTGAATGTTAGGCTACAACAGTATTATGTATTTGTGAATATTTATTGCTTTTGTTGCTCATAGACTGCTTATAACTACTAAATAGTAGCTTGGATTAGCAAAACAATGCAGTGTTTTGGTTGTTATGTATACCAAAAAAAAAGCTACAATCACAAAATAAGTCGTCCGTTCGCGACCAATGATAGCATAAAACAGGGGGAAAAAAAGGCTTTACCATAGATGTCTCAACTGGCTTCTGGAGAATGTCGATTATATTCGACATTATCCCTCAATGGTGTTATTCACCATATCTGTTTTTTTGTTATGAATTTTGATGAAAGAAAAATTGTGTTTTATTGTGATCCTTTAATTTATTTTAGGAAAAATATATATCAATGCAAAAAGATGAATAAGGAATTTAATATAATGTTTCTTTGGATAATTTAGTATAAGAAAATATAGTAAATAATTTGATGAAATATTCCTCTTCTGCTTACTCTTATGAACATTTTGAAAGCAGTTAGATACTTGCTTCACTCATAGGTAATAATAAAAAAACTTTTATTGCAACCTCTTGCTTTGCACCGATCTGTGCCCTCAACTTGTAAGAAGACTGTCATATGCAACTTCTGAACACATTTGGAACTTTTTTAAACTAATTTAATTTAAATACTCGTACGTTGGTCTGTGTTGAGGCTATGTCTAACTTCCTTCCGCGACTTCCGCGGTACCGCCTTTAGTAGTGGGAGCAAAACGATATATTGGTGGTTAAGTTGTTGCCGACTATATATGTCATATAGAATATATGTTAAAATTTGAGGGAAGCCTTTCTATTGATATGGCTTCCTTTTTCGCAGTGTTGCTACGTAGTGTCACAGTGGCTGGCTGGTCAATGATATGTGTAAAGATGACTTACTCGTACATATCGAAGGTGCCATGTCACAAGCCCAATGGTCATAATGCCCAAAAAATTTTGGGCCTTATATCTGCCTAAAAAACGGTCATAGTCCTCAAAATAATTTGGCGAATTATGACGACTAATAACAGCGGACATAGCTCCCACTTTTGTTTTGCTTGGAAGTACAAGAGAAATATTATTCTTTTCTAAAAATAAATTTGTTCGTATTATATGTAATAAATTAAAAAAATCGCTAATTATTCGGAAAAAGATGCACGTCACCGATATCCTTGACCATTTTATTTTTGCGCATATTCTGTGAAAGCGTATATAACATATATACTTATTTTACATATGGTGCGCTCGGTCCATCTTCATATTTTCTTATGAGCTGGAGTTAGCCACAATATTTCTAAATAAAAATAAGGGTAAGTGGGCGAACTTCGGCCGCTCCCCAGGACTTACAATCTCCAATATGTACAATACGGGTTTCGCGGCGTCATTCGGCCGCGGTATGCCCAACACTGGGTTCACTAGTCACAAAAATTTTACATTAAAGTTGGGGTGAGTGGGTGGCATATTATGTGTCCAACGTCGGCTTCGGTAGCAATAGTTATTCGACGTACTGTTAAGGTAGCTTTAATTGGTAACCCATATCGAAGAATCTTTATGACAATAGGGCGATTGGCATAAGCCAGTTCTTGGGTATGACTCCAAAAGTCCCATTGAATGCCATGGTTCTCACTAAGAGTTCGACTTAACAAATCGTTAATCAGCATTCGAAATGACAGGTACCTTGGCTTGAACCCTGAAATTGATTCGATTGGCGGTAAGATATCGTTGTTTGAGACGATGCTGCTTTTGAGACTTTTGTAGTGCGCCTTAATGATATTGATGTGACAGTAACACTTTACGTTGTCAGTGCGTTCCAAATTTATTCTCTACACATATGTATATGCTATCGATTGTAAAGTCAACGAAACATACATACATATGTATATACTTATGTGCATGAAGGCTCGTTTGCCATTTGAATATTTGCTCGAGAATACCACGGAGAGTGGCTATATCATCCGTTCTTGAGAGCTTTGTATGGAATCCGGCTTGCGCTTTGCTTTGAATGCTGTTAAGAACAAATTATGTCAGTGGCTCAGAGGTTGTGGTCAGGATTGTGATCCTTCTGCCAACTTTACAAAGGGTGAGCCCCTGTAATATGAATATTGGCGATGTGTTTTTTTTTTTTGTAATTGCTTATGGGTGGTGATATGGAATTTTCAGTTTTCGTTCTGTTCTAGGTCGCAAAAAATAAATAAAAGCGTCACCAGCAATCAAAGGTATTTAACAGTTTAAAACAAAATTTGTTAAATCGTTAATAAAAAGTGAATATATAGGGTGTGCTAAGACCATGATCTTAGGATATTAAAAATAGCTGCTTAAAAGTTTTATTTACGCTCAAGAAGACTTTATCTCACGTCTAATATTTTCTGAGCGGGTTAAGGTATACTTACAAGTATAACAATTTCTATGGACGAAATTTCGAAATGGACGACACACAGTGATCTGAAAGCCCCATCTAGATTATATTAAAAAAATTATTGATGCTGCCGTACGGTACAATTATTTTCCTTGAGTCTTGAAACACTTAATTGGGTACGGAAGTATTTGTATGTGTAATAGTTTTTGTTCAGTTTTGTTTCTTATTTCTCCTTTGTATGGGAGTAGTCCCTCCAACTTTTTTTCTGGTGCTAGACCGAAATATGCAGTTTGGTTTCATAAACTCTTAGTATAACTTTTTGAATTGTTGGGAAGTGCAGCGCACTCTATTCGAAATCCATTTTTTCATTAGAATTTTGTTATTGCGAATATGACAAAGATCATATTTTATCTGCTTAATTGACCACTTCATATTAATGCGTGTTTTCGCAAACTTTCCAATAAATCCGTTGATGTTACGTTTTTGCCGCAATATGTGAGAAAATACTCACTGAACTTAAATCTATAATTATATATTCAGCCCTTAAGCCTCAAAACCTATGCCGTAGCATTTCTACGTTCTAAATGGAAATGACCATTTTTTATGAATTTATGAATGTCTATTCTAAAATAGTCACAGAATTTTTGTAGCGCGATCAATATTTTAAAATTGAAATTCGCTGAAGCAATTATGTCAACAAACTTAGATAAGTTTTTCAACCTATATACTCGTAATATTACAAATGAATGGTATCGAAACATCTTTCAGTTTTGCCATCACAACGATAACAAAATATGTACCTCTAAGTGCATGGGATCAGTTCAATGTCGTTAGCAGCATAGCTGGCTCTTTGATAAATTGCATTTGATGAAATTCCTTTTGCTTTTCATTGACAAAACAGGTTAAATATCTAGCTAATAAGGTCAAAGATGATAACTTCTACAAAACTTGATGAAGCTCTGTACTAAAAACACAATTACCAAACATCTACGCAGATTCCAAATATTCTTACGTTATTAGGAGTTTATTTGATGAGTATTAAAAATGCAGTTAAATTTTTTAAAAAAGCTTTAACTTTTTGTGAGTTTTTGTCGCATTATAAAAAGTTTATTAAAATAAATTGAAGACAATAAGTTCTGCTCTTAAATTCAGGACAAAAGAAAATATACTTTAGTCACGTACATCTAAAAGTCTAGAGTTTTTATGAACTGTGCATCAAAATAGATTGAGGGTTTATTTGCTCAGTGACATAAGAACATGCTCAGGATTTTTCTGATTTCGATAGGAGATGAAAACGTTTTAACATTTCATTTCGTTTTTATCATCAAAACTATGAAACACTTGAACATGCATTACAAAGTAGAACTTTTAAGTATATTGCTTCTAATGTGCACATGCAGAACATTCACTTGTATTCATTTTAGGTACGACAGCCATTTATAAAATCGTGAAACACCGTCAAAGAGCAAAGATTGTTTGCATTTAAATAATATGCAATTTTTTTGTTATTGTGAAAATTAGCCGCTTCAGGCAATTTAAACAATAATATATTTGCTTTCCTCTAAAATAAATAGCAAATTTCATTTAATACAACACTAACTTACAGTCCGAAAATGACCTGGTCTCCTTTATAAAATTTGTATCGTGTACTGTCTCCCCTGATTTCAAAAATAAACTCTTAATATACGTCTCTGGTTATTTATTTTGACCTTTTCGGAAATGGTAACCTAATATTATTCGCAATATATTTTGTTTGAAATAAGGGATTTTATTTAATTGCCAACAACTTTTTTTACATTTTATGCTTATCCGACAAGTATTATTGAAAATATCAATGAATTTTTGGAAATTTATGTTTATTTTTGGCGGAATATATTATCCGAAATTCAGTTCACTGACTGAAAAATTTAGAAAACGTCAGGTTAATACCAGATTGTTTTCTTACGTGTAATACCCGAACTCTTGCAAAGATTTTAAATTTAATTTGCATTGAATCTGTTGATAGATAAGAAAGTTATAGGCGTTGAGGTGAGATTGCCATTTTTTTAATATTTTTCATTTTTCCTTGCTTCTAAAAAATAATCTTACAGTTCATTTATGATTTGATTTAAATTAATTTTTTTATTGTTTCTATTTATTGATTGCTTACAATAAAATTTAAATGTTATATACAAAAAGGAAGAAATGATTTATTTCAAGGTTCAAAAACGCCTTCAAAAGTGATTCAGTCCTTTTCTGCATCCTTTGTCGATTCTATCCGTTGATTGATTTCGCAAACAGTATCAGTCAGCTCTACTGCTTCCGAAAACGAAGATATAAACTCAATTTTCTCTGAGTATGAAGTTACAAAAAAAAAACAATACTAATGACACAAAAGTTGATAAGTGATTGGATACGAGACCTTGACCTCACAAAGCAAAATGTAAAATCATCACAGAACTCGTGATGAGCCTTTCGCCCGTCGATATGAAAGGGCTTATATGTGGTGTGTGTGTATAGAAAATAATTTCAAATTGTTATTTTACTGAGCAAACCGTTCAATAACTTCTTTATGCCAAATAACAAAAACACTTACACCTTCCGTTGCTGGACACGACTCATCAATGACGTTTCAGCCGATTTCTAGGCGTTCGAAAGCCAAATATGTTTCCACTTTTGATCTGTTGAGAATCCAAGAAAGAAGTGAAAACATCAAATCAATATATCTGTTGAGAATAACAATGGAGCAAGTGAAAATATGTTGCCTTGGCTTATAAAGAGAAGAAAACAAAAATTAAAAATTACTAATTTAAGTTTTTTAGGTCGAACGTAATATAAACGAATCTAAAAAGATTAAAAGTTTTAGCCGCTTGACTTACTCTGGTGTCATCATACGCCCCTAATTTTTTTCTGTGGAACGTTCAAGATGAATGTGGTTTATTTTCCCATTAATTATAATAGGAAAAAATTAATGTTTTGCATTTTGATATTATTAAAGTAAAATAAATGTTAAATGCCTTTACCGTGGTAAACAATATTAATGACGTTGTTTTTTCCTTATCTATATATGGTATGTAATAAAAAACTATTTTTAAAGTGTCAAAATATATGCTTATATATAAGCTGCATTGCACAACTTCGCTTATATTTTACGTAGTCCTTATTATAGAGTATTGGGTCCATGCACAAAATTTCACAACCTGGTGTAAGAATAGATATTCAAGTGTTGCTGTTGTATGGGAGGTGCCACGCCAAACTGTTCAATCACGTTCACACTTTGAAAGGAGCTTGGCACAAACTATGTAGATCCATGTATCAAGTTTCACAGATGTACCTGTCATGGATGCCTCGACAAATATAATAGAAACAAAAATGAGTAATAAAGAACTTCCTTCAACCCTGAAAGGGCGTGCATATTTTTTGTACGTAAAGGTTGTTCTGCTTGTATGGAAGAGCCCACCTACTGTTATTAAACCACCCCCACATTTTTCATGTGGCGGTCCTATAATCCTATATTATAGAATCGGGTTTGATGAAAATGCTCCCAAAATTTCAGCTCAATAAGTAGCTCGAACCTGCAAACGGCACAAACAGCTTTTTCTTTTAAAATCAAAGCTCATCAAAATGTCAACAGATCGTTGGGACACGAATTTTGAAGAAAAAATTTGGGCTTATATCCTCCTAAGTTAAAAGCGAAAAACACTTTTCAATCAAAACATTTTTTTTTTAAAAAACTTAAACTTTTTTTCGAAATTTGTGGTCTTACGATTAATTGGCATTTTAAATACGACTAGCTTTTATAAAAAATAAATTTTTCATTTCCGATAATATCGATTTTTGAATAAAAAAAACTCGATTTGGGACGACTTTGCTGCGGTGCGAAGTACTTTCAGAAGTGCTTGGCAGAGTAATTTTTTTCCAACCACTTGAGAAAAATAAGATTTTTAAAGGAAATTTACCGAGGAATTCAGTGGTATTTGTTTTTAGTTGCATATAAAATGGCGTTGATTCTATAAACCAACTTTAAACAACAGATTTGTTATAAAAAATATCAATTTTTCATGTAATGCTTTGGACAAATTTAGCAAGAAAGCTGATCTTTTTAGCCTTAAAACGATGTAAAAAAATTATTTTTCCGTTAAAATTAACCAAAGATATTACAATTTAAATATGAGCATGAAACTTAAAATGTTCAAACTTCGCAAATCGATATCTTCTATTGAAAAAAATTGGAGCGATTTAAATATTGGTCGGTCAGAAAGTGTTCGGTTTGTAAAATAAGTGTTTCATATACCTGATGTTGTAATTAGAGTTCGCAAACTATCGATGGCTCTATGAATACAATCGAAGAGACTCTCGGTAGTATTTATATTAATTTTTATTCTTAGAATTTGTTTTTAAACTTTCCATAATATTGAATAACACCACTGTTTCAGTGTTATTGTCATTTCTTCAAACGCGTTTGATTTAATTTTACATAAGAGTTAAGGTAAATGGGCGGCCTTCAACCGCGGCTCGGTTGTTCTTGTTCTAATTGTTGTTGTTGTTTACGTTGCTGTAGTTGAAATTATCCAAAAACATATTTAGTTTAAAAAAAAAATTTATTAATTAATTTTTTTACATTCCGGTAAAAAGTGAGTTAATATAAATGATATTGTTACAAATGATACATCATTTTAAAGCAAAAGATTTGAGATTTCTTTTGATGCTAAAAAATTTTCCACCAGCAATACATTTTTTGGAAAAAATAAGGGTTAATAAAAACAAAATGTCAAAATTTAACAAAAATAGTCATATCTCGAAAACTATACAATAAATTTCTAATATAATAAGTGGAACTGATGCCCTATTAAATTACCGCTCATATGGTGCCCTAATTTTGAAATCTATTCAGCGGCTTTCAACTTAAACTTGTTTTTATTAAAGCTATACCTCCGAAGGTAAATCCGACAAACCCTTTTTTTTTGCAACTTTATTTTTTATTCTTCTTATCGATGGTCGCGACTAACGATAGTTCGGGAACTCTAGTTGTAATCTACTCAAGCGCCGCACACTGGTTCAAAATTAGAAACAAATACTAAAATTCATGAACTCCTATGATCGATATATAATTTTTAATTGTCTAAGGATTGTCTGAGTAGTATGTTTCCAAAAAGTTTTGATGAAATTTTCCCATGATTTTTGTACAGAAGTCTTGAAGAATCAAACAGCTTCTTTCAAATTAAAATTCATGTGGAACGTGGAAAAAACCGGCCAAACCTGCATTTCTGGATTTTTGTTTTTTCCATGTCAATTACAATAGAAAACCAACTACTTGCACCGTTCGCAGGTTTGATAAAGGAAGCTGAAATTTGAGGACAATTTTTTTCGAACCGGATGGGACCACCAAAAAAAAAATATAAACCCTTTCAGGTTTATTTTGTCCGCACTTTCAGAAACATGAAAAATGTGGGCGTGGTTTAACAATAGTGGGTGGGATCTCCCATACAAAAATAAAAAATATCTAAAACGCTATACTATACCTTGGCAGATATTTTCCACGTTTACGTAAGTCGGTTTTTTCGTACAATTTGAGTTGGGAAGATCACTCAAAAATAAATTCTTTAGCCCGTCGTACAAAAAGTGCATTCTCTACCGCTGTCTGTGTTCTTTTCTTAGTTTACTATACAACCAACCAATTTTGCTTGACCGCAGTCAAATGCCTGCCGTGTCAGATCGCACATAAACTACATGAGTCTAACGTATGTACATCGATGATTTGAAAAAAAAAGCGCACAAAATTTCTTGCGGACCGTGTGAGGTTAACTTAATTTTTATTTAATAAAATCCAAATTATCACTTATTTTAAGCTAACGTTTTTTTTGTGTTTTTAAAAAAGTTTCTCAGAAAAAAAAAATCCTAATTATAGCCATATAGAGGCTATGTTATGATTAGGGCGACCAAAAGTAAGCAAGCATTTGCTTAAAAAAGCATATTTTTCTTATTCTATGTATTTTTTGGTGTTCATGCATAATTTTGGCGTTGAGACATATTTTTGCTTATTTCGGAAAAAAAATGGCAACCGTATTTTCTTGTCACATAAGCAGCCAAAGCAGTGATGTACGAATCCAATCATTTTCACTTTAAATATTGAATGTCGGCTTGGCTTGCTTGTTTATTTACAAGCCAAGCCTAAATTCATTCAATAAAAACATTCACATTAACTTTATCTGTTCCGTTTTACCTGGCTTTTAGTGTTCAATGAGTTATTCCTTTGAAAGTTGGCTTGAATTTTGAGAGTGAGTTGCTTTTAGGATTGGCTTGTAGCTAATACGAGTTGCAAAATACATTACAAGTAAACACGGGCCAATTAATGGAGAAAGGCCGAAAATAAATTTTGGAAGTCAGCAGTCGCGTACCCCTCTAGGGCAGTGCCTAAGCTTCATTTAAAACAGGTTATTGCACCAAGCGACAAAATAAGTTGGAATTGGACTTATATAAAATTGGAAATGGCTGAAAGTGGATTTTGAACGTAACTAGGGGCACCCTGGACCCAGATTAGGACAGTTTTGGGCACATGTAAGGAAAATTTTAATTGCTTTAACTGGTAGGAAAAGGTTGGAAAATAGTTTTAGAACGACTTGATGTAAAAGCCCGTTTTGGACCTATTTCTGTAAAGAAAATTTTGAAATTAATTTTTGACATAACTTGGTGCAGCCCCGGATTTAGGAAGCTGTCATTTTGGAGTCAGAAAAAAATCGATGTGGACAGGTTAAAAATGGAATTTTAATATAAATTTGGGGTGCACTGGACCAAGCTTGGCATCAATGAGTTAGTTTATGGTGGGTTTTTAACAAAATATCGATGGATATTTTGATTCGAAAACGTGAATGTGAAAAAAATGAATAAGTGAGGACTTTCACAAGAGAAATAAAAGTATAGATATTTAAAGATTCAATTTTATTTGCATATTTGTCAAGCTTATTTTAGGGTTTTTTCGCACGTTTTAAGCGCTTTAATTCGGTTTTTTAGAGCTTTCTTTTGGTCGCCCTAGTCTTGAGTAAGTTCTAATTTGTGAAAACGAAAATGTTAGTAGATATTTTGTGCGAGGTGGGCGACGCCTTTTTTGTTATATGGGAGGTGGTCGTGCTTGTGGGCGCACTTAAATTTATTTTTTCTATTTTTTTAGCAACTCATGTATTAAGTGTTATTCCTCTGAGATGATAATTTCTATGTTTTAGCTCTCCTATCCTAGTGACCAGATAGCATTCCTATTTTCATTCTTAAAACTAGTTCTGCAGAATTTCCTGATCCACTAGCACGTTTATTTTACATGTCGATTGGGAGCACATGTGTTGCTGACTTGTGGAAATCGTCACACATTCATATTCATATGTATACCATTGCATAAGGCAGGATCGAGATTAAGAATTGCAAATTACCGAGACATTGATAAACTAAACGCCATTCCTAAACTTTAGCAGCAATCTTACGATTAATTTGTAATTCATGAACATTCCTTCTGAGTTATTACTTCATATCTATATCATGGACATTTACTTGGTAATTCTACCACATTTCTGTTAAAGTTCACTTCACATATTTTTCCGGAGTTGCACGTAAACAGACGAAGCAAACACAATTGACGCCGATTCCTCAAAAGCATTTGATATTGGGTAACACGAATAGCTTTTGTTAAAGCGTATTATATGAGTATTCGTCACAACTCTTACTTTGGCTCTCATTAACTCAGTGAAATACTTATACTCATAACAAGTATTGCTGGGTATCAAGTGCCATGTAAAAATATCACATCAAAGGTTTGACTGTGACAATATTTTCACACTCAATTACTTATATTAGCACCATTAACTTGATTTTTGTATTGAAGATTTTCTTACACTTGTGCAATGGCCTGTCGTTTACAGTTTTAAGCTCTAAACGATACAGTCACCATAGCTTTATTTTGATAAAAAGTAACCCTCTTTCCATTACACAGCAAAAGACAACTTGCCTCCACTGGATATAAGAGAATCCTGTTTGAATTGAAGAGGGCTGTTCGCCCCCTTCGCGGAAAACCATTACAAGTATGAAATTTGCAGCATATGGTTTGCAACTTATTACATTAGAAAGTGTCATTGCACACTAGTACATTTAGGGGCAAAACTCTAAATAGTATTTTATCTGGACAAAAATAAACCATTAAAAAACTTGGTACGCACACCTCACCAATCGGGACTTCTGCCGGTGACACCCGCTTAAAACAACTTAATTGATCAATTTTTGACTTTTTGACAAAATTAATGGAATTTTGTCCGATTTCGTTGAAAAACATTACTCAATGGTGCCATATGGTTATCTGACCGAATGCTATTCTTAAACTATAAATTATCGGTGTTCCATTTACGACGCACAGTGTGGAATTTACATGTTGTTTTGGACTAAACTACCTCTCACCCTGAATTCTTAACCAATTTTAATGTACTTTGGCTTAAAATGTAGGGAATTAAATATACTTTTTGATGTGACTGCCACTTTTTTTTTTTAAAAAAAAAATTATATTGTCAGCATATGAAAAATAATTAATTAATTGTTTAAATAGCTTTAACATGCTGTTCGCCCAACTATGTAGAATTAATTTGAAAAAAATACATTTCGTTCTTCTTTATTTTATCTACAAAATCTTTTTTACAAAAAAGTGAAATCTCTATTAAACTGGAAGTTATTAAATATTTTCGAGCGCAAGTCGTGCTCCGCTGAAGAAACCTAAACGTGCAGCATGCCACGACTCTATATTTAATAACGACGAGTGTCAGATACTCTCTCCTTTCCATGCGGCACCCGCAATACAAAAGAATACTTAAGAAGCTAAAACTTTGTTTTCAGCGATGTACTAGCGTGTCTAATTTAAAAATTTTGTAGACTTTTTTTTCCTATGTTTTAGCATGGGCTCAAAAATAATTGTTATGAAATTTGAGCTTCCTAGTTTATGATTAAAACTTTACAAAAAAGTCCGCTTACTAAAACGAGGAAAAAATCTGATCTAGGTGCCAAAATATAGCGCTTTAGATGTTTTAGTTGTATCGGAGGTGTTACCCCCTATTGTCAAACCATGTCCACATTTTTCGTGCGGCTGAGAGATCGAACAACATGCACACATCTGAAGGCGACCCCATAGGCCTATATTATAGAATCGGGTTTGAAGAAAATTCTCGCAAAATTTCAGCTTCCTAGATCAAACCTTTGAACGGCGCAAACAGTTGGTTTCCTATTACAATTGACATGAAAAAAACAAAAATGCAGAAAAACGAATGGCAGATTTTTTCTAACGGATGCAGAATGAAATCCGAACAAATAAAATGCCGGAAGAAATAAAATGTTCAATGTAATTTTTTATTTAATGAATATATATTTTTACATATATTTACTTTAACACTTACAGTAAATTTACAAAACAAAAGTTTGCCTTATTGTGATCAGCCTTCCGTATTTTTTGGGGTAACTTTTTCATTGACTCCGTATTTCATTCACTCTGTATTCACTTCTCTTCAAATTGGCCCAAAATGTTTCGATCGGCCGCAGTTGCGGCACGTTTGGGTGATTAAAGCTTAAAGTGGGTACAAATTCAGTATCTCGTGCCTGTAATTCAAAAAAAGCAGACTTTGCATAATATGATGATGCTTAATCTGGCCAGAGAGTAATTTTAACACATCGATGATGATTCTGAATAAATTTGTCAAGTACAGAAATAGATTTTTCTGCATAAGTCTGCGCTGAAACTGCCAAGCTATCCTTGAAAAATATTGAATCACTGATGCCGCGCTGGCTAATTGCCAACCACAGCAACACTTTTCGCAATATATTTTACTTTGTCAGTCGCTTTTTGTTTTTCAGACACGAAATAATGTTTTGAGTGCCAATCATTGCCTTCCACTATGAAGTAACTCTCGTCGTTCACCTCACAAATATAAGAAAAAGTCGTTGCAAAGTATTTTCCAGAATATTGAACATCCATGAATTCTATATATTTACTTTGTACAGCACGTGCAAAATGTGTTCGGATTTCATTTCGCATTAGCTACGCTTACGTCAACTTAGATTTGAGTGCTTTGAGGACTAATATTTTTAAAATTAACGAAAGACGGCTACTGTCAAACCAAAAGGTGGCTCGATCTCAGGACCTCAAGCGATAAAACTAGTTTTTAAAACTTAGCCCTTACGTTAACATTTATATCTGCACAAAATCGACGTTTATTTTAACCTATTTTGTTTGTGACATAAGCTATCTTATCATACGAACGTACATAGATGTTAATGGTATTTGTTGGTGTAGACCTCCACATGTATTGTGTATAGAATATAGTACATCACCATAAAGCAAATACATTACCTGGAGTTGGCGAGATAAGTTATGGCAGAGTTATTTTTGAGCCAATAAAAAAATGTGAATGTGACCCTGTCTGATTGATCGCTTGCGAGTTATAACTGCATGAATACTTCATAAAAGAATGGCATCAGCGTTCTTAAGTTAAATTATTGATTTCTGATATTAACAGAAAAATAACATTCTTTCCAGCAGTGGCGTCACTTCTCCAAAACCTTTGGGGGGGGGGGGGGGGGCGGGGACCCAGAATTATAACTTATCCACTATTACACGGTTAGAAATTTTAAAATAAATTATAAGGAAATTTTTAATTGATTATTAAAACTTGTTACCGATCAGAATTGAACTTAGGTTGCCAATCATGCCACTGTTGAAATATGCTCATCTTTACCAACTAAGCTACTGCCATCATTTATTTGATCGACTAAAACTTGAATACTTTCCATCAAAATGAAATATTGAATTTTTATTTTACGTAGTTGTAAATTGATAATTCAAATATGCTTTAAGCCAACCAAAATAAAATGCTACGTTAGATGATGTCGTTATATATTAAAAGGGAACCAGGTTCGAACCACAGTGAATGCGACATAATTTTTTTTTAATGTAATACAGAAAGTATTAAAATATAATACAGTTTGGCTTAAAAATCAAATGTAATACATATTATATTAAAATTTAATACGAATTATATTACAAAATTTTGTAATCTATTCAAAAGTATTAAATTGAATCAGAATTGTATTAAAAATCTTTGTAATATTTCGCTTGTAAAATTTATTCCGAGATTTCTAACTATATCGAAGGTTTTATTGAATTGATGTATTAAATAACAACTACTTAGTATGAGATCCATGGGGGGAGTGGACAATGCCCTCCCCAGCTCTACCGAAATGACGCCACTGTATTCCAGCAAAGTACCAATACCTTAGAGTAGTGATGGCTATTTCACGCCAGCGCTTGACGACGAGACTTTTTATGAGTAGAGAAAAAAAGTCTTTATTGTGTCTTATTTAGATGTGTATATAGGATATGTAGTGGAAGCTTGACGGAAGTAATCGTTCTGACACACAGCTTTGGTGATGTTGACTTGTTAGGATTTCTTTGTTTTTTGAGAAATGTTTTTTTTTTCATTTCAAAAAAATCTCATTGTTTGATACATAAATTTGCTAGACATTAAGGTTGTCTTACCTCATACTAAGTTCACGTTCTTAATTCTTTGCAAGTGTGCTGTTGGGTAAAACACAATTATTGCATGTTTCAATTAAGTAAAATTAATTGTTTCTTTAATTAATTACACTTGAATTACAATTAACTTTAGCTCAGCAATTTGGCTTGTTGTGTTTAGTAATTTTACACATCAGTTACTGCATAGTGAATGTATGTAGATATGTATATTTTTATAAACTTAAGCATACAGTTAATTCTTATTATGCTCTTCTTTTGTAAATTCTCATTTGAATTTTTAGAATTCGATTTTGTATAGTCGTATTTAACCCTTAAAACATTAAACATCTGTAAAACGTTGAATTAATTTTGTTAAAATTCAGTCAATTACCAGGGCTCAGGTCTATAGAAAGTAGCGCTTAAATCCCGTGTAGTGCCGGCTCGAGGGTAATTGGCGCCCTAATTAAAAAAGGTTTGAACGCCTTTTTCTTTACCTACCTTTCATAATCTATAATCGCGAATGGGCACAAGTTCTTCTTCAAGTTTAGCGAGAGCGCATTTGAGAGAAACGAGGGAGCCTTTGTGTAAAAGATACAAATGTGAACGCACAACAACGATTAATTTCTACTTCAGCAGAAGGAGCACTCCGTATGGTTGCTGTACCCATCATTGTTTATAATCAGTGTTGCCAGATTTTTTTATCCAAAAAACTGCAAATTGCCAAAAACAAAACTATTTAAATCTGCACTCTTCCAAAGCGAATACATTTTTACTAAAATTAAACTTTTTTGGTAGAAAAAGTTAATGACCTGTTTTTTGCCCTGCAATATTGAAAAACCAAAAAATTAATTACGATTTAGGATAAAGTTGGCCCTAATTCTATAAAAAAAAAACTGTGCGGCTGTCTTAACAACTGTGTTTGCAGTTAAAACTGTAAATATGGTAACACTGTCTGTAATATGTGTCAATTATGCACATCGCGAAGAAAGAAAAACAGTTTATCATTCATTCCTTCTGAGCAGTTTTATTCAATAAAATTAGTTGAAAAAATTTTTCATGATAATAATAGCGGTATAAATTCCGTTCGATCTTTCCTGATGTTTACGCAGTGAAATAGTGTAAGTTCAAAGTCTACAAGACTGTCAGAAGGTTAAATTTTTTTACACTCAGACAAGCGAAATGTTTTATAGCTTCTACTGTCGGTCGGTAAATAAACCCGTTAGTGAATTCAGATGGTCTTGGATCATCGTACTTCGCTAAAAATATTTTACTAATTTCAGCTCAGAAAAGCTCCTTTCTCCACTTTCGGAATGGGAGTCGTTAGTAAAATCTTAAGAGATATCTTAACATTAGGGTAAGGATCTCCTAACTAGCTTGTCCACTGTAGACGATTGGGCCGTTCTATAAAACCCAAATACTTTCCGTTGTTTTTGGTATAGAATTCATCGAAATACCATATTGTTCCCGGCCAGAATTGAAATAATGTTGATTAGTCTGGTGAAAGCTTTTAACCAGCAATGTGATTTCTTTGGACAAGTTGCTTCCCTCCACGTTTTATTGCGTTTCCCAACTCTTGATTCGAACTCACTTCTAGGTTAGTAAAATTTGATGTGATTTGGCCATTGCTTATTTGACAAGCGTTTTCGTCAGATGATGACAATTATTAGATCCAGTGTTGGCTAAGGAGGTTCTTGCAAGCGAATAAAAACCATGAGATAAAGTGCGATGGAAGAGGAAATTTGAAAAGTGACGACCAGTTATTTATTGGACAAAGATTTCCAAATTAATCTGTTTAAGATCAAAAGAAACTAAATAATCAAACGTCGCGAATTTGAGGCCAATTCAATTCTGAACTCATAGATTCTTCTTCATAATCTTTCCCTTTCTCAATACTGCTTTCAAATTGTGAGTCATCTTTGCAATTCTCTACATTCAAGTTTTGTTTAAAACTGTTATTTTTAGTGGAAGAATTAGTTTCAGAGGTTCTTGCACTTAAATCTCATTCTGATGATTGATAAGTAAACAAGTATTTTCCCAAAAAAAAAAATTAAGGTGCCCGACAACGTGCCCTTCACGAAAGGGCGCCCTGTTTGGTTGAACGCTTCGAACACCCCTCGAGCCGGCACTAATCGCGTGCATCGGGCGCTACGTATCAGATGCGACAAACGTGTCTGGTGCTACATAGAACACGCGCTTTTGTTTTTTTTTCCTTTATCGGAAATTATATTGCATTAATTTTCAGTTTTCAAAAAATTTAAAAAAAAATTTGCTTGGATTGAACTATAAATATCAAGTTATTAAAAACTTTAATTTGCTAAAAAAAATATATGCGTAAAAACACCCAAACATGCAACCATAAGAAATAGCTTAAGTATACGCAGATATGTACAAAATGGTTGTGTAAAAGTACTTATTTTAATACAAAATACAAATTCTTTTTGTTTTTCAAATGCAAATACAAAATAGTGTCTTCGTTTTTGCAAAATTTAAATACTAAATGCAAAATAGGTATTTTGAAAATACGTTTTCCAAATAAAATGCTTTTATAAAGACAAATTATCAGATTTCTTTATTAAAGATAACGTGACCATTTTTTTCGACGCTGCTTTTAAAAATAAACATACAGTTTTGGTAAAATACTTTCAAATCAAAAAAATAAGTAGTTTCAGCAGATTCTGAATGGTATTTCTAAGAAGAATAAGCACACCCAGCTATACAGGAACATGAGATAATTTTAGTCTTAAGATTAAAATCAAATTTCAAAAGAAATACAAGAAATACAACAAAATTTTGGTTTACCTGCGCTGTAAAAAGAAATAAATTTTATAAAAAAAGTCGAATATAATTAATCTAATTTCATGCGGTATTTTTCAGATGAGGAATTTTCCTTCAAAATGTAGGGCCTACTTTTTAAATAAAACTTGCAACAAAAAATCTCAATTTTCAATATAAATGACATTCGTTTTTATTAATATTTTAACGCGAGCGGGTGGCCACAGATATTCCAGTCGGCATGGGTAACCAATCACAGATTTCAAACACCGAAGTGACGCTTTGTTTTACACGTGAAATACAGCTATTACATAGATTTTAAAATTCGTTAAAACATTTTCTGAAAACGGGACGATTCTGTCTTCTTTCGGAGCAACGGGACAAGATGCTTGAAAATGGGACTGTCCCGATCAAAACGGGACGTATGTTCACCTTAGGTAAAGAACATGAGTGCTTGAGGCCTCATAGACAAATTGAAATGAATAGGTACTTATGGATATGCCAAAATGGAGGTGACCGGAAAAATTAAAAAATCCCGATTTTCTACTTGAAAGATGCAAAATCGCCTCATATTATTTTACCGCTGAACCCGCCGTACATTATTTTTAATGTATTTTTATTTGCTTAAAAAATGCCTTATTTTATTTCAAAACCAAGATATCTGCATTTTTCTAAATTAACAGGCCTGGCACAATTTGCAATTTTTGAAAATCGTAAAAAAAAATTAAAATTATAACAGGTCTGTTAATTTAGAAAAACCATTTGTAGGAAATCGGGATTTTTTTCATGTTTTTCCGGTCAATTTTCAATTTTTCCATAAGAAAAATTAAGATAAAGAAAAATTGATCGAATTCCTAGATTGATATTAGCCCGGAAACCACCCCCTTTTTGTTGAAAAATTTGATAACCTCTTTAAGTTGCACCATTTTAAAAATAAATATTTTTTAAGACTTCAAACAGGGGCACCAATCCAGTTTTCAATATTAATGAAAATGTGGGACCTTTTCAAGACATATAGGTCTATTGTTAAACGCTGACACATCATGGAAATTAACAAAAAATTTTCTTTTGAACAGCTCTAATGTAGGTGCATTTATTATAATCCTGACTTTAACACAAAAACTTGTGTAAATAAATTATCAGTCATTTTCCTTCTATGAGGTCTCGCGATCACACCACCAAAGAAAATAAAGATTCTACTAGTGCAGAGCTTGGCAAACACGTACTAAATTTTAGGAACACCTTTTTGATGTTTGGGTATTTGTTTACCGAGTCCAAAGTCGTATCGCCATCTTTCAAGTGTTGAAGCGTGTCGAAATTAAATGTGGTGTAATCCGTGTCACTAGCTACGAAACATTCGGAATCCTCTACATGCATGTAGTATGACTCGTTTTTTCCGGGTAAAGGCGCGTATTTTTTTTTTAATCACGAAGAAAATGTGTACGTTTTACATTATTTTAAGTTGAAGGTCAAAAAAAATGTTTTCCACCTGCCTGGAGAGAATATATTTTCTTTGAATGAGAACTTACTCAAAATATTCTTGGAGCCTGAATGTAAAAAAAATTCTTTTAAATTTAAGATCGATAAGAACTTTATTTTTTCAACTTAAAATAATACAGAGCACAATTTGTTTTCCAAATTCGAGCACCGACGATCTATGGCATTGCGGTTAGCCTCAATTTAACGAAAAAAATAGTTTATTTTCAACAAGGTTTGCGCTTGAAAGCCTTCCGGAATCCCCTCCAGTCCAATATATGAAGACGACTTTAAAAATTCTTACCATTTTTTTTAAATAACCGTTATTTTCTCTAAAAAATGTATTAATAATTTCAAATTTTATTAAGGTATTAAGAATTCCCAATTAATTCCCTTTTATTCAATCAGGTGTCATATAGAAAAAACAAAGAAAAACTGATGTCCTTTCTCATTAACTTTTGTATGTAAGATCTTAAGACTTGAAGAGGTTAAGAACTATCGTCTAATAAGGCATTACATTAATTTCCACACTAAGTTTGCATTCGTTAATATTTTGCGATATGCGTCAATAACTAAAAGTGGCGGCTTAGGCCAAATTTCACATTGAAATAGCGTCAGTATGGGTTAAAGATAAAAATTTGAAAAAAATCCTAAAATATTTATATTCTACTTCGACCCAAATGAGGGATCGAGGGTCATTTGATTTTCGCAAAAAATGCAAATAACAGCCATCCTAATGTACATGCATTCGTAAAAAAATCTCAAGAGAGATTTAGAATTTTGAGAGAGGTAGGCGTATCATTAAACCGATTTCACCCGAACTCAATTAAATAAAAAGCTTGGGTACCCATTTCCATCAATTGTGATTTTCATAGACTGAAAGAAAGATAGACGAACGCGCTCTTATGAAAATTTTAACAGTAGTGTAAAAATACGCTAAAACAATATCGGATCTAAAAGCTTTTTTCTGGTCAAATGTAACATCCGTATTCTCATATCTGACTTAATTGGCGAATATGCATTAAAGGCATAACAAGAAAAACATCTTTCAAATTCTACAACCTATTTAAACTTAAAAATGCATTTACCAAAACTCAAACAGGACATAAACTTACAAATACTCCTTCTCAACCATGCTTCTGCTCCTTTATCCATTACGTTGTTTCGCACCTGTATTATAGAGTATGTCGTCTATTCATCTCTGTTACTTGCGACTCGCATTTCTTTGTCAAATGGGGCCTAACTAGCATGGCTTTTAAAGCTGCAACACAGGTTAATAATTCATGAACAGTGCTGTTAATTACAAAGCACTTAAGTGGCAAAAATGTGTACCATTTACAGAAAGGACCTTCGGTTAAACGTTTGTGTCCCTATTAACTTAAACGCCATTTCGTTAATGTTGAATGTGTAACCTTTAGCAGAGTTGTGCTATCTTTTTATGGGAGCGTAACTGGAGACCTTCATTAAATACTTGTGCATATCCAAGTGAATTTAATGAAAAAAAAAAAAGACTTTTTAGGGTGGGCTAATGAACATATGTACATGCACAAATGCTGTTTCAGATAATTGTTGTTATGAGCCGTAAGAAAAACACTTCTGCATAGAGTATTAAAGGAAGTCAATGTGGCTTCGCTTAAACGATATGCTGCGTAAACTAAACGCTGATTCAAGCACTCCAGTGTTATCGTTATGTATTGAATTACTTCTTATAGATGGCACGTGTGCACTTTACCGCAGCCGACTGAAATTTTAGTTTAGTGCCTAAAATTTTTCGTTCACTAGGATTAAGTGTAAGGAAACCGGTATTTCTGAAATAACGAGTTGTTTCTTGTTGTTGTCTCACACTTATTATATATGGCTCCTCTGCGACTCGTAGGGAAGCGGGTTTGGGGCTCTTATGCAAATAAACTTAATGTGATCAATATTCATGAGTAATTATTGCCATTTTAATAGGATATTCGGTTACAAGATTTCTGTCATCATCATGGCTTACATTTAACTCACTTACTTAAGTGATCAAAAACGAAACATAAGTACATAGTATAAATATATACAATAGTTGTTAATCTATGGCACAGGTGATTATTACGCTGAAGAAATTTGGCACTACGAATCAAAGCCTTTATTTTTTCTATAGCCTATCATCATAACGTAACTTCTAGAATGAATTGCCAATATAAAGATTTTGTCTGTTATTCCAAATCCAGCACCAGCGATCGAAACCGTAAATCGAGATTATATAAATAACTCGCTATCGATCGGTCGTACAATAATTTATGTATGTATGTAGCACAGACAACTCTACCATTTAAGACCACTATGCAACAATAATTTGCTAACCTGTATTTACTGTGGCATTTACCATTCTAAATTGCAATATGGTATAATCTGCTGCGGAGGTACTCATGCCAACAAAGTAAATCCTCTGTTGTCTTCTCAAAAACATGCAATTCGGATTATCCGAATAAGCGTCGTTTGGATAACAGCTTTCCTTTATTCAAAAATTTAAAAATCCTACCAATTAAGCACTTATATTATTTTAAGGTTTTGAAAGTTTTCTTCGTAAGGTCAGGCTATCTTTTCAATAGAAGTTATGTTAGTTATAATTTAAGAGTAAATAACCAAAACCTTGTCCAAATTCCTGCTCATTATATATCTCATTTTTATACCCTACACAGAGGGTTTATTCACTTTGTCATTCCGTTTGTAACGCATAGAAGGGGGCGTGGCAGGTATGGAAAAGTATATATATTCTTGATCAGCGTCACCACCTGAGTCGATATAGCTATGTCCGTCTGTCTGTCTGTCTGTCTGTCTGTCTGTCTGTCTGTCCGTCTGTCCGTCTGTCCGTCTGTCCGTCTGTCCGTCTGTCCGTCTGTCTGTCTGTCTGTTGAAATCAGGTTTACGAGAAAACTAAGCAAGCTATCTCAATGAAGTTTGGCACACAGGTCACACCTTCTTGCAAGCTGCTAGCATATAAAAATTGGCGAAATCGGTTAACGACCACGCCTTCCGCCCATACTCTATGGAAATATACCCAAGTCCATTTTGAAAAAAAGTTGCTGCGATTTTAATGAAAATTGGTGATTTAGTGAAGATGAGAACAAAATTAAGATTAGGCTAGGTTTGAAGTTTGCAAAGACTCTTAAAGGGGCGTGGCACAGCCCTTAATTTTAACTTTTATAACGCCATAGCTCGTAAACCGTGGAAGATATTGTTATGAAATTTGGTACACGAATACAGATCCTATAAATCTTGAATTGCGCATAAAGTGGACGTAATGGTAAAACTGGGCGTGGCACTTTTTAGCAATTGAAAATTTGGATTTCGTATAACTCCAAATTGGCACATACGATTTTCATTAAAATTTTAGGCATGATACCACTGAAAGTAGTCATCAATACATGTTTATTGAAAATTCTGAAAAATTTTGTTGAAGGGCGTGGCACAGCCTACAATATTTATAAACATTACAAAAAAAGAACTAACAACGCAATCGCTATGAAATTTAATATGGCAGATATACTCGCTAAAAGTTTCTTCTTGCAAAATTTTGGTACAATGGTGCCGGTGGGTGTGGCACCTCCCATATAAGCAAAATCTGTTTAATGCTATAGATAGTGTGCTATGAGAGTAATCTTCATAAAACTTTGTGTAGAGGTGCCGGTTACTATAAGCTTTGAAATTCAATGAAACTTGACAAGATTGCATCAGTGGGCGTGGCACCTCCCTCATTAACATAAAGTTGTAAGGCTATTTTAAGTGAACTATTGGTGCAATTGATCTGAAATTTGATGTAAGTGGTTTACTGGGTATTAGGTACATATGAATCAAAAGCTTTTGGTGGGCGTGGCACCTCCCATACAATTAAAATACCTTAGGTGGCATAACTATCGAAATAAATGAGCAATCATTCTGAAATTTGGTGTAAGGGGTTTGTTTATTTAAGGCTATTTTTGGATCAAAATCTGACTGGATTGTACCAGTGGGTGTGTCACCGACCTAAATTTTAAGAATAATTACGGCACATATCGCAAACTACACAAGCTATTGTGCTAAAATTTGGTTTGTGAATGTCAATCACGAATATCGTTTATTGAAACAAAAGTGGGCGGAATTGGAAAAGTGGGCGTGACATATTTCGTGTTTTTCATTTCTATTTTATTTTTTTCAACATTTCCCATATTCTTTTGACATTTTCAGTTTTTTCCAACAGTTTTCAACATTTTTGAACCTTTTTGCATTATTTTCGACTAATTCAACCTTTTCAACATTTTTTTAACATTTATTTAAAAAGTACTTTCAATGCAGTGTAGGGTATGTGAGTTTCGGCCTGGCCGAAAATAACTCCTTTACTAGTTTTTATTTCTTCACATGTGTTGCTCCCAGACTTTTTAATGTACTGCCCAATATAGTCCGCTGTGTTCGGAATAGAAACGCTTTCCTTAGAGAAGTAAAATCATGGCTCTTTGCCAATAACTACTCCGAAATTGACTCTCTTTTGTCCGTGTTAACTTAAAACTTTGTTGACATTTTGTTGACACTAACTCTAATAACCGTAAAAGCTCATTGTAATTTTCAACAATTTCTACACAAAAACAGAAAATAAAATCAGCGTAAAACTTTATCTTTCAATCAACAGATTTGCTAACCAACACTTCATTGTAAATATAATTATAACTGTAGCACAATTTTCATATTTATTCTCATTTTTGTTTTTTAAGGACCACACTACCTTAAAATGAATTAAAGTATTTTAATTTTAAGTACTACTGAATTCATCACTTGTTCACTTCGAACAACAGAATGCAGTATTTATCAATTATATAATGTTATAAATTTTACATGTTAATTATTATAATAACTGCTAACATCATTTGGTTAATTGATAATAAATAAACAATTGAATTGAATTGAAAAAAAAAAAGATAATATAGATGATTCTGATTGAAATAGCGTGTAAACAATTTTATGAAAACTTCGATTAGTATCGATCAGTTGGTAATCCATTAAAACTTTTATAATATGTAAAGTCAAATCTATAAAAATAGGTGTTTTGAAAACCATATTGGTCGAAGACAGCGGCATTGTTTTTCTATGGATTAAATCAATAAAGTGCAATGAATATTGCCAAAATAGTGGTCAATGCAAAAATAAACTTTGATCATTACGAACATGATGTTTAATTCAAGAAGTATAAAATAGATACTGCATTATCCAATATAGTTTGTAAAAACAATCCATACTTTTAAAAGCGATATTAAAAAATTTTTTTAACAAATCAATGAGAAATGGCTTAGACTAATTTTGAACATGACTGTGGGCCTCTCAGTTCTCTTAAAAGAATGTTTTGGGTAAATTTTTCGAAAAAAAATGTATTCCTTGCACTTGTATTGCTTTGATGTCTTGTTCAGTACTGTTAGTGCAAAAAACATAAAAAATTACAGCGCAAATTAAATTAAAGAAAACAAAAATGGGAAACTAGCTGCTGATACTAGTTTCAACCACTGCTACATGATATCATCAGTTATCTTTGTTAGCTGACATTTAAGAGTTTACAATAATACTACTTACCAATTTTAGATATAGCACTTGCAGTTTCGTTCGCATCGCCAAATAAGCTTTCAACGGAGCACATGTCAAGAAATGTGTACTATCAAAAGAGTTGGAAAAGCAATTGCATATAAAGGGGAAAAAATTTTATATTCTGCTATGATTTTTAACTAGTCGATGCAAAAAATAAAATATAGTGTGCTTGTAATCTCTCAACGTCTAACAAAGCTTACAGATGATAGGTCAAATCGCACATTTTCCTGGCCAAAACTAATAACGGCTATATTATCAGGGTGATCAACTGGATATGTATTTTTTATGTTGACTCTAGACTAAAAGAAGGATTCAGATATAAATCTTAGCCCTTCTACTACCAGTTCAAAAATTTCACGCACTAATTTTTTTTTCAATCTCATAATTATTAAAATAAGAGATATGATTTTATTTTTGGATTTCAATATAAGGTTAACAAATACATAACTTTGACTAAAACAATACTTTCCAAAGATAAACTTGATAAGACGTTTATATACATTGAACTTAAATTTTCGGTTTCCCTTAATTTCATCATCCTCTTCTTCATTCTTGCGTGCTTTAACATAGCTTGTTATGGTGAGTTCTTCTTCTGGGAGTTCACAGTTAATAATTGGATCACTTCTGACGGAAGTTGAAGACGCTTTTTAATCTGAACAAATCTATTTAGAGAAAGCGAAGAAATATTTGGATCTGATGTGTCCATTTCTCTATGAAACTAGTTTTTCAATAAATAGAATCCCAATGCCTACTGATTTTAATAGTTTTTCAATAAATATTAAAATCAATGGGCATTGGCATATCTTCTAAATGGTTAGAGTAATTGATTAACCACTTCAAACCTCTTTTGTAGAGCGTTCAATTTCCTATAGAAATAATTGAAGCTCATTTGACAATAACTATTTTTTAGTAAGTTACAAAATTCAAAACCAAAAAGTATTTTTCCTTAAGATTAATGAAAAGAGTGTTTGAGATCATTTTTGTAGAGCGTTTAATTTCCTATAAATATTGACAATGCAACTCGTTTAACAATCTATTGGTGATAAGATATGACCATTTTTATATGAGATAAAATTTAAAATGGAAAACTATGATGAGCATAATCTTCCCGTTAATATTAAAAGCTCAGATTTGGTAAGTACTTCCTAGAGGTACCTAGGAACTAGTTTCCGTGTGTCGTATTCAAAAAAAATGCATTTGATTTATTCGACACACCCTAATAAATATATATGTATATAAATATTGAATTTATGATAGAATAATCAAAGCAGCAAAAGCAATGTTGTGATTTTTTGGCCGATATAATCTTTGACACATTAATGATATCGATGAAAAAGCTTTGTTCAATAAAGTAAAAAAAAATCTTTCTAGTGCAATAATTTGTCATTTACTATAATCACGATAGTGCTCTTATTGTCTCATCATGTATATGCAGAAGTTAGACAGGCTTAACCGGCGCCAATACAATGTGGTAGCCTAATTTAAATGAATATCTCTTATGCCTTGGGAACATAAGCGTGAGTGCTTAGAATTTCCAAGGAAAATAACTGAAACGGCCAGGCTGAAGAAAGTGCTTCTCTTTCTCCTAAAATTATTGCTGCCATTGGTTTGGCGGCAATTTCTGCGACAAATATACCTTTTAACATTTTAGTGGTTATTCTGTAAGTTTAACCTCTTTTTTTGAATAAAATCTTTTAGTTTTGTGTGTAACCAACATGGACAGTATTTTGTGTCTGTTTTTTAACAATATATTACAAAGAAACGTGGAAAACTTAAATTTTTTTGCGGTTGGGTCTTTGATGCTCGTTCCATCTTCCTTGTATATGTTCGAATTCTATCACAAGATAAGTGAACACTGGTGCAGGGTAAGTTTTGCCTCATCAAAGGCTAACTAACACTTGCCTTATCATAGTTTTTTATGAATAAAGGAATTTCATAAGAAAACATGGAAGTATTCATGAACAAAGTATCAATACAGTTCACTAGTTTACATAACATATATTTAAAAAAAAAAGTAAAGAATGAAAAGCATTACATTAAAGACAAAAACTAGAAATAAGGAATTTAGTTTTTTTTGCACGCACTCACTACCCTCTCAGACAACGTCGGATGATAAGCTACACCAGTTCAGTCAATGAACAGTGAGAAATTAATGTCAGGGATATTTGGTATTCTAGGAACTTGAGTGTTAACACATCAAAATTTTCAGTGCTCCAAGAGTTAGAGGTTAAACAAATTTCTAGCACGTCCTTTTTGAATGAACTCTCAATTTTGCATATTTTTATTTAAACGAGTGATAGTTACTTCCACATTTACTGGCCATTTCTGTTGTTTATGTACAGAATCTCTTTGTTAGTACCGATGCTTCGAAAGCTTATAATTTAACTAACTGAGCAATCTGGGTTGTTACTTTAAGTAATGATTAAAAGCATTAAGTTCAGCTCATTTTATACTTGGAACGAAACCAAATCGATTTTTGATTAGTTAACAATTACAATAAGTAAAAACAAAATACGGTGAGCTTAAAATACGTTATTATCGAATCACAAATTAATCCGAATTTTTTAATTGAAACTTATTCGACAGTGCATAAGGAAACATGTCCCACAAAAATTAAAATCGGTGGACCTTCCTCTTCTGGAGAAAACCGATCTTGACCTTTTTTTGCATATTCAGCTTTTTATGATTTTAGCTCTTTAACTGACATTCACTGCAAATTTTTCCGACCTTGATTACCATTTTTAATTTATTCTGTAATGTATAAATATTGTGGTGCCGTCCAAGTACTTCAGCTTGGGCACTCCTAAAGGTCATGAAGTATTCATCTATATACAATAAAATAAAGTCGCTTCGTAACTTAAGAACGGCTGGACCGATTTCATTGATCTCTGATTATCTGGATTTATCTTCGCCCCGAAAGTAACATAAGCTATAAAAATTTTATTTAAGGTGCATATATAGAGTGACCCTTGCACAAAAATATTTTTAAAAAAGCATTTTCTCAAAGCCCACGTAATCGATTCACACCAAATTTACACCACATAGCTTTTATATCAAGAATCATAGCTTAGGCTATAAAACTTTTATTAAGAGTGCATATTTAGGGTGACCTAACGTATATATTTAACACATAATCGCTGGTGTCTGTTTGTGATTGCGTAACTTCTGAACGTCTTCACCGATTGAGGTCATGTTAGCCGGGTCAGCTTGTTACACTATAAATATCCCTTATAATACATATATGGTTTCTCTGTAGACTTAGTTCATGGATTATAGCTTATGCCAATATTTAATTTATTAAGTATTTATTTTATAGTAACAATATTTTCTGTTCTATTACTAAAGATATCAAAGTTCAACAAAATTACTTTTTTTTGTTACCCTGCACTCAAACGAAAATGCCTAACCTGCGTCAGGTAACACATTAACCTGATAAATTGTTCTATGGAACACTCAGAAAATAAATGTGGTAAATGTAACCAAATTTTTACCAAATCTCAGGTTAAAATTTTTTAACCTGATGGCCATTGTTGTTAAGTTTATCCAACCTGATTTGCAAGTTAGCTACAGAAATTTCTCAAAAAACGAAACGTAATGTTTTTTTTGCTTTTTTTCTATCATTCCCTTTTTACTGCTTATTAATTGGAACTTCATTTATGTCACATTTTAAAAATGCACCTTAAATAAAATTTTTATAGCTTATGTTTCTTTCGGGGCGAAAATAAATCCAAATAATCAGAGATCAATGAAATCGGTTCAGCCGTTCTTAAGTTACGAAGCGGATAACTAAACCGACTTTGTTTTATAGTATATAGATGAATACTTCATGACCTTTAGGAGTGCCCAAGCTGAAGTACTTGGACGGCACCACAATATTTATACATTACAGAATAAACTAAAAATGGTAATCAAGGTCGGAAAAATTTGCAGTGAATGTCAGTTAAAGAGCTAAAATCATAAAAAGCTGAAAAATATGAAAAAAGGTAAAAAACCGGTTTTCTCCAAAAGGGGCAGGTCCCCGATTTTAATTTTTGTGGGAAATGTTTCCTTATGCACTGTAGAATAAGTTCCAATTAAAAAATTTGGATTAATTTGTGATTCGATAATAACGTAATTCAAGCTCACCGTGAAAACTTACGAAATTAGAAAAAAAATAATACATATGTATATGAAAATTAAAGAAAAAAATCACCAGACTTAACATGAAAAACAAGAAGTATAAAGAAATAAACGATAAACTGAAAGAGTAAAAGAGATGATAAAGAAATATAAATAGAGATAAGTATTATGAATGGGTATTATGAGACATAAATAGACAAAAATAGAACGATAGAAATTGATTGTTGAATAGAGGAATAAGATAAGATAGAGGAACAACCAGCAGCAGAAATTAATTTTCGAGAATCTATAAGTCAAGATTCAGACGTTGCAGCAGCTAGTGGTATATGTAGGGGAAAGTGTGGTACCTCTGACACTTATTTTTAAATGTTTATATTTTCCAAAAGATTTGACATGTTTTAAAAACTATTACTGTTTTTCATCAGCCTTCCCACAGCAGCAGTGCTATAAGGCCTCATAATAGAAGACAAAAAAGAAGGACTTCATGTATTTTTTTATTTCATGTATTGCAATGTGTTGATTCGACATTACTTTTTTGTCATTGGATTGTACTTATACGACATCAAAAGTAGATAAATGGTTAGAAGTAAGGAACGGTGTGCATGTTGCTAGGTTGGTCTTCTGTTTCATGTTATGTTAAAGTGATAGAGTGTTGTGTATTCAATGTCAAATTAAAAATTAAAAAAACGTCACAAAAAATAAACATTAAAATTATCAACGCAAGGGAGGTTGACGCAGATAAAAAAAAATATTTAACTAAGAGTCTCACGACGTATTAAGATTTAATTTTTTCAAAGTACTTCTGTGACCCCTTCTACGGTATGCGCTCTTAGAAGGGCTCTTGACGCAAGCGATTTAGGAAGGCCTGCTTGAAGAGTATTTCTATCAGGCCTGCTAAAGAAGGCCTGTTTTATCGGGACGTTTCATATAAATTAATTTAATTATGTGTAAAATTACATCGAATTTTTTTTTTTTTTGAAAATTTAAATTCAAACTGAAAATTATTTGACAACAAACTAAAAATAAAGTTTTTCAAAATTTCTAAAAATAATAATATGTAAAGTAATTTAGGGCAAGTGTATTGTGTAGTGTAAATGTAGGAGTGTAAGTGTAGGACACTACACTATGTGAATAAATGTGTGTAGAAATTCAAACGAAAACAAAACATTACCCAGTAGGAATTCGTACATCTCTGATGTAAATAAGTTAATATAAATGTTGGTATGAAAAAATTCGAAAGCACCGCATGGCTATACAAAAATGTTTAAGATCAAAATTCATTAATAAAAGTTAAAAGTATTTTACTGAGAATTAAAACTATTTTTCCATGACTATAAACTTTTTCTCAACTGACAGTTGCATATTTATTTGAAAAACGAACCAACACATATAAGATCAGCAATGCACGGCGGAGCGAATGATTGCTCGTTTCATTGCTCGCGACCGTGGGAGGCGAAATGGCCTACCCTGACTGGACTAGGTCAATGAAGTAGAAAAATTGTTGAAAGTTTCTAGTCTATCATTATAATGAACAATTTGATAAGACCCACTAGATTGCAGTTTGCACTACGTGAATTAAAGAGTCCAAAACGTAACAGCTGCAACTCAAATCGTAAACGTCGCAAATGAATCAGAATAAATTTTTTCACTAGGGTGAAATTCGTCAAACAGAACACCTATGACGCGACTACTTGGAAATGCGTGCCAAAAGAATTTTTTTTTCATGTTACGTAGAATACATCTACGCACTTAAGTTATCAATCTCACGTCAAAAAGACGTTAAGGACCCGAAAAAAGTCGAATTTGATTATAACATTGATTCTAAAAAGTTTCATGGTGTAATATTTTTTTTCTTAAAATTCATAAAGTTAAAATTCAAATGGTATGAAAGAAACTTTTTTTGCGAGATATTATTTTCAAAAAAAAGTTTATATGGAACTTAAAGTGTTTGCAACAATCATAATATTGTAGTTCATATTTATAAAAAATTTTCTGGGGTGTATTTACTTATCTTGCACGCTTTCTAAAAGTTTAAAATTTTTGAAGCTTTTGGCCACGTCACATTGTATAACAAAAACTAAGGATCTTGAACTTTATAATTTAAGAAACATTTTATTTATTTCCGTCAAGTGATCGTTTATTATTTTGTATACATATGTTTCGACATTACTATTTGTCATCATCAGTTAATTTCGACTCGATGAGTCAGTAGTTCCTAAAACAAGTGGATTGATATTGATTTGTGTGGCCTACAGTAATGTCACCGATCCAACTTTGCACGTTTTTAACTTTTAAAACCCATAAAAGAACACAATAAAAATGTCACTAGTTTTTAGGACGACACAAAAAAATATCTTTTTGATTTTTTTCCATGAAATTTGGTAAATAACACAAAAAACGTACCTACATATGTACTTTGGACACATTAATGATTCCATTGTGTGCAGTGGCTCAAAATACCGGCAAACAATTGTCAGAGTGTATTTTAAAAGTAAACCTACACTGCGCTTTATTTTACAAGTATTAAACATTTTTAAAAACACTTCAAATCAAACTGGCGACTTCCACACGGTTATCAATCTTGGAATATATTTCAACACAAGCGAAGTATTACAAAGGTTATTTATACAATTTTAATTACATTTAATACTTTTAAATAGATTATAAAATTTTCTAATACATTTCATACAAAATTTTAATACAGTTCAAACATAACATCGATATTTTATACCATTTGGATTCAATTTGATGCTATCGTAAGTATTGAATTTGATTTTTAAACCATGTTGAATTATAAATATTTAAATACTTTCCTTGTTTAATTAAAATAATTATGTCGTATCCACTGGGATTCGAGCCTGGTTCCCTTTTAATACAATGGCTGCATGCGTGGTTTAACGACATCAGCCAAAGAAGTAACTTTTTTTTTGGTTGGCTAAAAGTCTATTTGAATTATCAATTGACAACTACGTAAAATAAAAATTCAATATTTCATTTTGATGGAAAAGTATTTAGGTTTTGGTCAATCTTACAAATGATGGCAGTAGTTTAGTTGGTAAAGATGAGCATATTTGAACAGTGGCATGACTGCGACCTAGGTTCAATTCTGATCGGTGCAAGTAAAAATAACAATTTAAATTTTCCTTTAAAGTTCAAAAAAGGCACATAACAACATGGTTGACTTTTAATCGCCGATTTATAAGAAATAATTAAAATTAAGCGATCACAACTTGACTAGTATCCAATTTGATAATACAATTACTAGAGCGGAACACTTCAAAAATATTGTTTTTAATAAAATTGATTATGACACTTTGAAAACTAGTCTAAATTTTGAAATGTGAGAGGATGTCTATTCTACACGTGACCCTTCTGCTGCTTTTGATTTGTTTCTTAGCAAGTTACAATTTCATATATCAAATTGTAGTAGGACATTCAATAAACGCAATAAATGTGTTAAGAAATGGATGACGTTACCCCTTTTAAGTAAGATTAAAAAGAAAAAACAACTGTGCGTCCGTGTTAGAAAACATCCTGATAATATTAGGCTTAAAAGATATTATGATAAAATATGTCTGGAGCTGAAAAGAGATATTCCACTTTGTAGAGACAGTTACTATTACAATAGATTAATTGAAAATGTCGGCTATTCAAAAAAAGAATGGGGTATCGTTAATGAAATTCTTAACAGAAACAGTACCAATGAGAATATAATTTTAAATTATAATAATTCAACTGTCTCAGATCCTTTGGTAGTAGCTAATATTTTTAACAATTTCTTTTCAAATATTAATTCATATCAGGAGTTATCAAACAATATTACATCAAATCAATGTGATAGTCGATTATTTCAAAGCAATAGTCAATCAGATAGTTTTTTCTTTGAACCCTTCACTGCTTTGGAAATACATAGAATTATATGTTCGCTTAAAATATCCAATTCCAGCTCTTTTGACAATGTGTCTAGCTCTGTATTGAAACATATTTCATTTCACGTTTCAGATATTTTGTGTTTCATCTTTAATTTAAGTATTCAATCAGGAATTTTTCCAGATTCTTTGAAAACAGGAGTAATAATTCCTCTACACAAAAAGGGAGATTCTACCTTATTGAACAATTATCGCCCCATCTCTTTGTTATCGACCTTTTCTAAGATTTTGGAGAAAGGTATGAAATCTAGAATGCTTTCCTTCTTAGATAGAACACATTTTTTCAGTGATTGTCAGTTTGGCTTCAGAAGTGGTAAGTCTACCGAGGATGCACTTTTAAAACTAACAGGTGAAATATACAGTAGCCTGAATGCATCGAAAGTATCTGCGTGCCTATTTATTGACATCACTAAAGCTTTTGATATGGTAGATCATACTTTGCTGCTGAACAAAATCTATAAAGCAGGCTTTAGAGGATATGTACATATATAACTGGTTCGTTTCCTATTTAAAAAATAGAAAACAAGTCGTAAGAATTAAGAATTGTTGTAGCTCTGAGAAATTTATTAACATAGGTGTTCCACAAGGTTCCGTCTTAGGTCCCGTTTTGTTTTTAATGTATGTTAATGCATTGTTTATTCAACCTTTTAAGGGTACAATCACTGCTTTCGCAGATGATACTGCCTTTGCTTACTCCAGCGATAGCTTTATTGATTTAGTTTCAGACGTCAATTATGACCTTGATATTTTAAGAAGATGGTTCAGTGTACATAAACTTTTAATTAGTAACAAAACGAAGTTTATGGTTTTTAATATTAGAGGTCCAGTGTGTGATAACTTGCCTTTATGTTATCATTCACCGAGTTGTCTGAAGCACTGTTTAACTGATGCTGATGTTACTTTCAATGATCATGTGGATTGCTGCGGGAATTGCTTTAAAATTGAGAGCGTTGACAATTTTAAGTACTTAGGGATTATATTGGACCATAAACTAAGTTGGAAGTGCCATACACTTCATCTTAAGCAATATTCTAACAAAGTTATTAGACAAATTTACCACCTTAGTCTGTACTGTAATCAGGCAATTTTAAAAGCAGTCTATTATAGTTTACTGAAGTCTAAATTACAGTATGGATTATCTTGCTGGGGTGGAGCATATTTTAATAAAATCGAACCTTTAGTTACTAAACAGAAGCATGCTGTTAGAATTACATGTAAAGTTGGTCGAAGAACCTCAAGTTTTGGTCTATTTAGATTTTTGAAGATTCTTCCATTGAGACATTTGTATTGCTACAAAGTACTTAAAATATTTTTTGAAAAATCTGGATACTATTCTGTAAGGCATAATGAAAATTACAACTTAAGAGTTAACACTGGGAATTTTATAACTGTTCCTACTATTTACAAAACGCATTTTTCACGATTTTACTATGTTACAGCACCTCGATTGTTTAATATACTTCCTGAGAAACTTAGATGTGAAAGAGTAAAAACAGTATTCCTCAATAATGTTAAAAATTGGCTTTTCTGCCTAGATTACCCTATTATAGATAATATATTTAATCCCATGGTCTAGCTTGAATATTGTTTATCATTTATTGTTTGTCATTTAACCTCTATTTACTTAATTTTTTTTTTACGTTATACTTTTGTTTAAATCTTTTAATATTATTTGAATTGCATTGAATTTACTTTACTTTTTACTTACTTTCCCCGTTGATATTCTTATAAATTACTGAATTGACTGATAAATACACTTGCCTCTTGTCAATTTGACAACAGAGTGTATTAAACTATTTCATAAATGTAAAATACTTTAAATTATTTAATTAGATCTAAGAATTTATGAAATAAATGTGAAAAAAAAAAAAAAAAATAATGCTTTCAAGAAATGAACAGTTACAATGAGATCTTGTTTATTTACACTCGCCGTTTCCGAGTGGTTGCGTATCTTTAGTTCAAGAGCACAACTTATTGCACACGAAAGACGAACGACAAAAACAGTTTCTTTTGCTGAATTTTCCAAATGCGAATAAAGAAGCGGTGTCGCAATCATTAAAGAAACCCTAACCTACTTAGTATTTTTTTACATTTGATGATGGTAAATTTTCACATTGATTTGTAATTTAATTAAAACTAAAGTTAAGCTGTAACTATAAATATATTACAATAAGAATTTTGTCATACTTTCATTCGCTTTTCATTTGTATTTTGATTCCATTTTACCTAAAACGTAATATGATATTTTTTAATGACAGTAGCGGCCTATTATAAAACATAAATACATATTATATTGGAGTCAAAAGTTTTGTTTCTTGATACTCTCAAGTTTCAGAGGCTGCACAATTTAATTATAAAAAAAAAATTAATTTTTTGACACTCATTGGATAAGAAGTTTTTTTCTTAATTTATTTTTTAACAGTAAAACTCTAAGTTTGGATTTTAAGTAGTAGAAAAATGGTTCACCTTTAGAACCCAGACGTTAGCAAGCACGTATCTATCATAGTGTAACAAATAGAAATGAAACACGTGCTATTTTTCATTGAATTTCAGAAATCAAATTTTTGCAGTCTCTGGTAGTGTTGGAGATTTTGCATATTTATTCTTTTTTTATTCAATTTAAATTTCAATATAAGAACTGGTAATAACATATTAAAGTTACCCTGTAAAAATAGTTCTCAATAATTTCTCAGTTAACAGTTCTTTATTCTAGTTTCTAATTCTTCTTAACATGTACATGTAAAAATTATTTAAACTGTCCTTTTTCTATCTCATTCATGCATTAACTGCGTATTCTGAATATGGATTAACGATTTACTCTCTTAAGTTCTCATTTTAAATTATTGAAGCATTTTATGTAAGCTAAGTTACTTTTCAATTTTTTAATAAAGTCAGACTAAGGTCATAGCTCAAAAACGAATGTTCTTGCTCCCGCGTTTTAAATTTTATTAAATTTTTGTACATTAATTTTTGTATGAAATCCCTATTTCTTTTTTCCAAAATTCATGTTTTTAAATGGTCTTTCATTGTGAGGGGTGCGTCATTTTTTTCCAAGACTTGATGGTTTTTTGAAACACCCTAGTGTACACACCGGCTTTGGATGCATTTTAGCCGAACTTATGCTCGGTTCAGGCACAGTGTGCATCGTTAGCATAACTTCGGGCTATTCGGTAACTATTTGTGTTTCATTGAAGCGTAGAATTCGCTAAAAAGCCTTGCAGCGGCATCTTCAACTCTTCCACCGTTCAATCATCAACTCAAAACTGTTGTAGAACTGTAGCCTAATTTTTTTTGTTCTCGGGGACCAACAGCGTCGTGAACACTCCCTAATAGTACTCCCCAGTGTCACAGCCCTTTTTACAGGCCTTTTAAAGACATGTATTAAAACAACATATTATATTTATAAACTCTTTATAGGGGCTTATAAGAGCCATTTGGCGTATGAAGTATAGAGACAATTTCCCCTCTTTGTTATCTTTTAAGAGACTTGGAGAAGTATCTGTCTGAGCTGTTTAAAAGACACATTGAAAACACGTCAAAACAATTCCGCATGTCTTGTCTGGTAGAATTTTTTTATAATTAATTTTATTTTATAATCAAATTATTTTATATGCAAATTTTTAAACTTCGTTATACGCAATTTACAAATTTGCAAAGTGAGTCTCGAACCCATGTCCCAGCGATTCATAGTCCCCCACACATTATATTATTTGTCAAAGGCGAATCATATCTTCTTACATTTGCTTTGGTAAGGCGACAAAAAATCGGCAATGATGTGCCCTATCTCATGTGTCTGAAAACATACAAGATATTGATGATGCTCTAGCAAGATATTATTAAACAAAATTTCGCTACAAAAGCGAAGTTTCTTATTAATTTTGATACAAATCTATTTAAAAAACATCACTGTATTGTAAGCTGGATTTTTGTCTTCATAACATTCCTTGATGCTACTAGGGCTATTTTAATAAAAAAAGTTGAATGGATCAGCTCTTTTTTTTAAATTATCAATTTACTTTCTTATAAATTTGTTTGAATTTATTCCAAAGAAGTGCCGAAGAAAGTCAAAATTCAGTAAGTTCATGCACTGAATTTGAATTTTGCCTTCGAATACTAGACCTGCCACATTGAATTTTATTAAAATTATTACATGCACGATGTCTTGTCATGCCTAAGAGTCCATATCTTTTTAATTGCTGCAATTTTATTGATGCATTTATATTCTTGTGTAAAATTGCACAATATGCTCCTAAGTACACCATTGGGAAACTCTAATAGGTTGAATCAATTTTCGAATTAAAGCTCACAAAAGATTCGAAGTGACCCCTTTGCTTTAAAACTATCTGTCGCATCAATCGTACAGCTTGTACCATTTTGCACATGACCGAATATGAAACAATCTGTTGCACGCGAAACCTTTATACGTCTGCTAGTTTGTTGTTGATATTAACAGTAAATACCATAAAACAGAGAAGGCCGAGAGCACCAGCAGCACCCAAAAGCAACCACGTCAATGATAAAATTTTCGTGGTTAAAAGAATAAAAAACTTTCATCAAATATGTGAAGCAAATCAACCCTTGAAGTTTTCCCAAGAGGCTTACGGCTTCACGGGATATCTTCGAAAGACATAATAGCCGTTTGTTTGGAATATGATATAGAATATGCGTGGAAATTGTGAGACTGTAGTAACTTTTTCTTTTTTTCAAATAATATTTCCACTGACAGTTGCTCATCCTTGAATGCAGAAAGGAAGCAGTGACTGAACGAAGCCTTTGGGGGTGAACTTCTATGAGCTCATTTCCATTTAGTGAAGTCAATGAATAACAATAGAATGAAAAGGCCCAAGTTTTAACTTTTAGTTTTTGTATTGGGATGCCTTAAAAAAGAAAAAAAAAGCATTTTGTGTTATTTTACTCCCCCACATTCAAACTCATGCTGTCCTTAGCACCGGAACAAAAACAAGCCTGTATTCATCTGTCTTTCTGTCGTCGTGTCTATGCAATATAGGGCTGTATTAACATTGCGAAGTTGCTTTTGCTAAAGTCAAAAATTGTTACATAAATTTTTTTATTGTATAAACTGTGATGGAGATTCCGAAAATCGCAACAGTGCATCGAAGTATTTGGAAATTGGAATTACATTTCAAGGTTTTTGGGACTAAGTGAATGCCTTTTTATGTTTTATAAGCGTAAATTTTAAAATGGATTTTCCTTAAGTAATGATCATTTATTGTTAGTACTCATATTGTCAAACGTCATGGGAAAAAAAAACTTGTTCGATATGGCTGAAAATTGAACTTATTGTTGTCCTTCTCACACCAAAAAATTATTATTTGGACAAATATGAGCTGAGATGGAGGAACTTTACACATTTCTTGCTAAGCCTTATTTTCAAATGCTTGTAACTTTTTTCCGGATGAATAAAAAAATTTTCAGCTTCCTAGATCAAACGGCTTGTTTCCTATTACAATTCCTATGGAAAAAACGAGATTTTCACTAAAACTCAAAAAAATATCATTCGTTTTTCGTTTTTTCAATATTGATATAGGAAACAAACTGCGCCGTTCACAGGTCCCTACTAGGAAGGATTCTATAATAAGGGCATATAGAACCGCTAATTTAGAAAATGAAAAAACCTTATTTTCCTTCGGGTGTATTATGTCTGCATTTTCAGACATACGAAAAATGTGGACGTGGTTTGGCAACAGTGGGTGGCACATCCAATACAACTAAAATACCTAAAACGCTATATCTTGGCACCTTTTTATTCGTAAAATTTAAACGAAATCGGACAAAAACTCTGCACTTACGTGTTTGAGCTAGGAAGCTCAATTTTTTGTGACAATAACTTTTAAGCCCCATGCTAAAACATAGGCAAAAAATTAGTTTGAGTATGGCAAACTAAAGTTTTGCCTCAGGCACCTAATGTTCTGTTAGTACGAGTCAGAATTGGTGAGTAAAAATCGCTGCAATTACATTATTCAACGCAAAAAGCTTCATTACAAACTTAATTTGCGTTGGAGCTTTTGGTCAATTATAGGGTGATGAATTAGTCTACATCGCCTATTCCAACTATTCTGATGAGGTATCAAATGTTCACTGGATTTGCTAACAGAACTAATCTATTGACAGATAGCAACTAACCATTACTGTACACTCAGGGTAAAATCACGATTTAAAAACAAGTCCCATCGGGCTTATTTTAACTTTCTTCCATTCTTTCTCAATTCAATCTTGAAAGAAGGTCATCACTTCCTAAAGCAACACTGAATATTTTAAAACAAACCATGAATTATTAAACTTAGAATAGAAAAACTGATTTAAGAATAAAATTTTATCTTAAAATCTTTCATAGTTCTGTGGACCCTGTTGTTGCTGTAGGAGCTCGGTAGGTAATTACTATCTTCTACAAATGAAAGTGATTTGGATACTAAAAGTTTTGATTGATTTTGATTCAATAACGTAGTGACACATATATAATAAGTATAAATGTTGTTTGAAAATTTTTGAGCCGAACAAGTTACTTTTAAAAGCTTACAGTACACGAAAAAAGTGGATCTAAAAGATCCTCCGGAACTCCGCATTAAGTTCCGAGAAAAACTTTTTGCTTGGAAGAAAATGAGGTGAATATGATTTTTATAAAAATGGTTGTACCTTTGGACTAGAGATGGGAACGGGCCTAATTTTTGAGGCCTGGCCTGGCACGAACACGAAACAATAATTTTGAAAAAGCCCAAGCCGGCATGAATATTTTTTGTTCAATGCGTCTCCTGGCCAGAAAGTAAGATATAGCAAAAAATTTCACTTTTTTATGAATTTATTATTTTACGATTAATAGGTACACATTATTAAACAACACCTGATTATTTTACATTATATATTTATGTAAGAACAGAATTTTTTCTAAGCTTGTACTCCTGAATCTTGTTGGTCTATCACTAAAAGTATTTCTTGATGTGGAGAAAATGTTCTCGCTTGTAGCCAAACTCACAGGTGTAGCCAATAAATTTCGCGCCAAAGTTTGCAACAATTTCAATTCATTGGCAGATGTATCGGACGCTACAGAGCTAACATTCGACTCCCACATCAACTGAAGTGGGCTGTTGTGAAAGTTGTGTTGGCGTTCTTAAATCTTTCAAGGACGACTTAAATTGTTTACCTGTCACCGATCAGAATTGAACATCGGCCGCCATCATGCCACTGTTCAAATATGCTCATCTTTACCAACTGAGCTACTGTAACCATTTCTGCGACCGACTAAAACTTAAATTCTTTTCCGTCAAAATGAAACATTGAACTTTCATTTTACGTTGTAGTCAATTGATAATTTATGTATACTTTCAGCCAACCATAAAATAATACTACGTTGGCTGATGTCGTTAAACCGCGCATGCAATCACTGTATTAAACGGGAACCAGGTTCGAACCCCAGTGGATACGACATAATTTTTATTTTAATTTAATGAAGAAGCAATAAAATATAATGTAGGATGGCTTAAAAATTAAATAAAATACTTAGGAAGGCATCAAATTGAATTCAAATTGTATAAAATATCGATTAAAATTAAATATAAAATACATTACAAAATTTTGTAATCCATTCAAAAGTATGAAATGCAATCAAAATTGTATTAAAAATCCTTGTAATACTTCGCTTGTATTGAAATATATTCCAAGATTTCTAACCGTGTTGTTTGACAGCAAGTTAACGTATTGCCAATATGGGAATCAGTATTCTATCGTTTTTGAAAGATGAACCTAAGTGCGATATTTACATATTGCTTTTAATTTATATGTTCGGGCTTTTTCGGGACTCTAATTTTTGGGCTTTTGTAGATGGGCCCGGGACCGCATGAAACTCGATTTGAGGCCCGAGCCCGTGGCTGAAAAGGAAAGGCCCGTGGGCCACAAAAAAAAAATCCTGCCCGCGCCCACCTCTACTTTGGACTACAATATGTGGATTCTTCAGGGCCGTATCTAGGGGGGAGGGATGCTAGGGGATAGAACCCCCCCCCCCCGAAATATTTTGACGGACACTGTGTATAAACGATTTTGCAAAGAATATACACAACGTAGAAAAAATCTCATATCCAAAACCCCCCCACGAAATAAAATCCTGGATACGTCACAGGGATTCTTTATTAATTTTTTACCCTTAATGATAGGAGATTTAATTCCTCTTGATAATCCATGTTTGCAAGTTATAACAATCCTGTTAGAAATCATGGATATCCTTTTGAAATCTCAGTATACATGTATGTATGTATGTGGTTGAAGAATTAAGTCAATTACAATACTTAAAAATAAACTTCACTCGATGTATACAAATCTCTTTGGCTTATTGAATCGTAAGCTTCACTTTTTGTTCATTATACCACTGCAATAAAAAGTCTAACCCTTTGGAATACCTTTGGTGCCAGCAGTTTGAAGCAAATCATAAGGAGGCGAAGATGTATGTGTTAACAATGCCAGGAATCAAATTTTCAATAGTTTTGGTTGACCATGAAAATTCCTTGAAAAAATAATTTTGTTTAGCTCTTCCAAAAACATAAATTTGATAATAGAGATTAGTTTTCAAAATTAAATTCAGAAAATGGTCTTAATTTTTAAATGCAGAAATATTAAACCGCATTACCTCTAAAGGTAGAATTTGTAAAAATACTCATGAACTTTTATTTGTTATTAGTCGACTGTTATTATTAATTAATTGAACAATATTTTGATCGAATTGTACAGTCTTAGCAGAAACAGATATTTTTGTGTGAAAGCATTGACCGATTTGTGAAATTTCACACAAAAATATCGGTTTCTGCTAAGACTGTACAATTCGATCAAAATATTGTTCAATACTCATGAACTGTATAAGAAAAAAAAGATTTTATAAAAAATGAAAATATTTATGTACATACTATCTAATTCAAGTAAATAGGTTTGACAGTCATATGAAATTGGATTTAAATAGAAAATATTAATTTTAAACAAATATCAGTTCTTATAAGTATTAACATACATTTATACTGTATAAATACTGGCAAAAGTTATGTAGCGCTCATGTATATATAATATTCTTTGAAAGAAATTTACGTGTACATACTCGGGAATATTTATAAATAAAAATGAATAAAATGTATAAAATATAATCACGTTATGCGATTCGTTTCTTTTGGGGGTAAAGCAATTTCAAATTTCGAAAACGACAAAGGAGACACTGCGAGGCGTTTATTGTCGCGCTACACAACAGCTTCGGAAGCGACGGCGCTACAATCGCAAACGAAAGCAACGTGGGTGTTTACGGCCAGGCTATTACACGTAGCGCGACACTTCGGCTTTTCAGCCGAACGAAACCCGATTGGTGATCAGTTTCATTCGTGTTAGGTAGTGGTAGAGTAAATATGATGTATGCCAGAGTAAGGCCTTTATTATTATTGAGAGGCAGATATTTATTGCGTAAAAATATATGAAATATTTGTCTGATAAAAATTTTATTGCACCTATCGATAAACAGAGGTCGAAAAAATTTTTTCGAACTACCGGCGGCATCCTCCGGGCCCGTTTTGTGCACTTTTTTTTAAATATCTTGGTTCCTTTTGGTCTGACTTCAATTTATTTTAGGAAAAATTTTAGAATACCCGAGATTGTATAATAATGGTTGGTAAATTTTGGCGTGTGACCAGCGCCTTTCACAATAAAATGTAAAATAGTGCAAAACCAATTTTTAATGTTTAACCTCGAATATTTTCAAAAGAGTTGAGCAAATGTGATTAGCGGTGTAAATTAATTTTTTGAAAAATGTCTTCTCCTTAACTTTTGCACAGGTTTCATTTGTGTCCGGTAAATAGGAAGCGAGACAATAGCGACAAACTGTTTTTTGTTACCAATCCAAGATGACTGACCCAATATAAAGGTTACTAGGTTTTTTTTTTTTTGATATACATATGTTTTCAAAATACCGCAATAGAAGGATCGAAAGGCACACCAGTGACTTTCAAAGTTCAGTGCCGAACATTTTTCATTGACTGGTGCAATACATTTTGATTTAGAAGAATTTGTTCAAAACACCAAGATGGTTTCTAAAATTGATTTTCGATATTTTCACATCGATTGGTGTATTAAATTTTTAAAAAATTGGTCCAAAAATATCACTTAGGACTTCCAAAATTCATTGTCCACCTTTTTTCAGCGATTACAATGATTGTTTAAACTTTAAACTTAGCTTAAAATACACTCTTTTCTACATTGCAACAATTTTTTATTTTTGCAATTCACTAAAAATGTAATTCAACGAAATCTTTTCCTGGAGTTTTGCTTCAATTGCCATTTCAAAAATCCTTATGCATGATCTATTGAGCAATCTTTTTGCAGCTACTATCGTTTGCCGGATTCATGAGCTATATTTCTGATACGTGGGATTTCAGCTATTTTAGAACTTACTGCTTTACACCTAGATATGTCTTACGATATTTCGCCATTTTAAAATCACTTTACTTATCTCTTAAAATTGATTAATTTATTTTAGAACTTTGGGCCATAATGGCTCAGTAAATGGAATTTATAAATAAATACCCACACTTTAAAGTGGAATAACTGGGTCCAACCTAATAACTTATTCTTAACGTAAAGTCGATTTGGTTTGTTTTCTTATAAAAAACCCTAAATAAAAACAATTTTAGGAACATTAATACATTTAAATTACAGATGCTTATGCTTATTTTTCGGTTATGGTTGTGTAAATATCAAAATTTTTTAGAAATGAATAATGGTCCAACGCTAAAAATCGAAGAAAAATGCAAAATTGAACAAAGCACTATAACTTGATCGAGCCTTAACTTTTAACTTAACTTCTTTAATTTTATCCTAGTTTTTTTTTTATTATTGGATTATATTCCACGAAAATTGACGACCCTTGAGTAAAAAACGTGTTCATTCATAAGTCAAAGACATTGTTCACCTTGAACTGAAATTTCAATTTGACATCAAGTTTACCTAAAAAAGTAACTTTAAATTATTTAAAATACTAAATAATAATGAAACTGATACTTTATCAGAAGGTATTCCTCCTTTCTCCCAGCATAAGCTATATGTATAAGAAGATTTTTTTGCAAAAGTACCTACGAGCATAAACGCTATTAAATATTCATTTAGTGAAAAGCCGCAGCTTGTTCTTATTTAACAGCGTACCATTTTAAAAATATGTAAAGAATTGTTTTTATTACGATCTTACATATCAGTCTTTAAAGTATGGCCTCTGGAGTGAACACATTAAAATAATTTAGAAACGGAAATGTTTTAATTCCATTAAAAGTTCCGTGGTATGTAGAGCATAACAATGCATGAAGTGCTATCACAATTCACAAATATGTCATCAATGCAGTGACGCGGACCAGCACCACCCCTTGTCTGCCATGAATGCGTCCACATCGATACTGAAGTACTTAATTCACACTGAAAAGGGGAAATGGAGACACACAAAGGGGTGCATTAAACGAAGTACGTTAATAAATATACAAACAGTGGGATATCCGACGGATATACACTTTGCACGCAAGGGCTCTATTTACCCTAACCATGAAATGTCAACATTAAAAGAAAAATGGAACACTAAAAAGCTACAACAAATTGAAAATACAAGCAAATGTGGTAATTTAAGTCTGTCTTTCAGTTTGTTTGTCAGCGCAGCGGCATTAGTGACTTGTTGGGTTTTATGAATTGATTTTTTTAAGGATTGCAAACACCCTCAATGAAGTAACTTTCCTGGTAAAGTTTTGTGTGATATTTTCATTTAAACTAAATAGAGCACTTAACGGAAACTGCAAACAAATTATTGCACTTGCATAAACTTAAAGGATTACAAGTGGGATTTCGTCCATTCAGTCCATGAATAAGTTACTTAATGGATTTGCTTAAGTACCTAGTGCAATAACGTTTTGGGTTATACTATAAGTATTCGACAACAGATGCGCATAAAAATTACGGTCTCTTTATGAGTAGCTATCTTGATCCCTAAATCTATTGAAATGCTTTCTCTGTGTAAATGTTGAAAGAAATGAGCTAAATTTTGAGAATGCGTGGTTTTCATCTAAACGCGCAAGTTTGCACAAATGTGAAAATATGCAATTTTGCGCGATGTGTTTCATGAACACCCCTTCCTATATTTTGTGAAATTTGAGGCAGTTAATGAGTATATCAAATTGTAATTGTAAAAATATAAGAATTGAAATGCCGAGAGCAGCGCTGCCGAGCCTTAAAAAATTTCAGTGCCAACCACATGAAACTTAGAGTGCCAAAGCGTGCCAAGCCAAGTTAATACGAAATTAAAGAACAAAGTATGAGAACGCTATCTGAAGCTTCAGATATCTCATTACACATACTAATCGAAAATTAAGAAACTTATGCAGTTCACACTTCATAGTAAAATTGCAACGTGACAAAATTACAATGTGTCAAATTATACAACTGTGAGTTCGCCTCCTTTGAACGTCTTAATTTTGGTTTGTAAATTGAGAAAAATCATTAAATCTGATTAAGACTGAAAAGGATACTCCATTTTCTGGATTGTGCCTACAAAGATCTGTGGACATATTACATACTCATGTATTTTTTTGTAGTACATATATATGTATGTATTTTATTGACAATATTTATTCATACCTATAAATAATATGCACACATATTTCTGTTTTAAGAATAATATATTATTTTCCTAATACAATATACGTATATGTATGTGTGCATTGTAGATACTCCTCATATATGTACCTGCATGGTATATATATAATATAAATATTTTTATTTGTTATTAGTCGACTGTTATTATTAATTAATTGAACAATATTTTGATCGAATTGTACAGTCTTCGCAGAAACCGATATTTTTGTGTGAAATTTCACAAATCGGTCAATGCTTTTTAACAAACATGACAGAGATGGCATGTGGCGCATTGTGTGCTTAAAAACAAATTTGACTTTGTACACGTCTTGGAGAACTCCCTTCATGGCTCAAGTGTTAAGAGCGGCTGTCCAAACATAATTCATGGAATGGTCGGGGTTCAAATCCGTGTACAAATTAACCAAAACTGGTCTGATGAGGCTATGTATATATGTATGTGAATATGTATATACGTGGTAATAGCCGAAACATATGTCACCAATTACCAGGTTAAATTGTTCCATTTGTTGTCTCTGTCATGTTTGTTAAAAAGCATTGACCGATTTGTGAAATTTCACACAAAAAATATCGGTTTCTACTAAGACTGTACAATTCGATCAAAATATTGTTCAATTAGTTAATAATAACAGTCGACTAATAACAAATAAAATTTCTATACCGGAAGGATCATCCATTTTTCATATACATAAGTGGTGCAAATCACAACTATACGAAAAAAAATCTCATCATAGCAAGTCTTTGAACCGACTGTTCAACAAAGCTATGGCAAACAAGAAATGACAAGAGATGGCATGTGGCGCATTGTGTGCTTAAAAACAAATTTGCACTTTGTACACGTCTTGGAGAACTCCCTTCATGGCTCAAGTGTTAAGAGCGGCTGTCCAAACATAATTCATGGAATGGTCGGGGTTCAAATTAACCAAAACTGGTCTGATGAGGCTATGTATATATGTATGTGAATATGTATATACGTGGTAATAGCCGAAACATATGTCACCAATTACCAGGTTAAATTGTTCCATTTGTTGTCTCTGTCATGTTTGTTAAAAAGCATTGACCGATTTGTGAAATTTCACACAAAAATATCGGTTTCTGCTAAGACTGTACAATTCGATCAAAATATTGTAATATAAATATACGAAAAACCCTTTCGAAATATTTGTATTATGCTGGCTAAGGTTCGCGGTGAGAAAAAATTACAAATCAGATGTTCAATGTTTTTAAGGTTATATAAAAGTTGATCAGTCAAAATTAACACGCTCAGTGCCAAAAAGTACCATGAAGTTCAGAGTGCCAATCATTTTTTTGAAAGTGACAGTTTGGCACGATTTTGCCGGTTTCGGCAGCGCTGGTCGAGAGAGAGAGAGGTGGTGGGAGCTTTACTGAGTTGCACAACTAGCAGCGCAAGTTTGTGTGATCAAATTGTCGCGAAAACTTTCGAGTTTGCTTAAAACTTTCTATTTCTGGCAGTTGTACTTGAAACATTTTTTTTTGAATTTAATTTTATTTTATCCAAGTAACTTAAATGAATACTTTTGTTCTATAAATTTGATGGGCTTTATTTTAAGCCTTAGATTGGATAGAATTCTTTTACAAATAAAAAAATAACTACATATCTCGTATAATGAAGCAAAGAGATGCGGACGAATATCTCGTATGGATGCACCCTTATAGCATGCCCCGATATATGTTTGCCGATTAGGCAGCTCTGTCACTACCAAAAATGTCAATATTATTTCGGTTCTTGATATCGCACACGAATTTAATTTATTGTTACATTCAGCGAACCGAACGGGAAATCTGGAAGCAGCTTCCAAGAGGAGCGCGTCAGACGTGCTTTTTTTTGTTCAAAAATCTATTAAATTGAAAAAAAAAAACTTTCATTGCGCATCCACTGGGGGTTGATTCTAGGCATTCCGTCACATTCACAATTTGACGACATCAGCCAACCCTCTTATTATAAGAACTATCAAGAGGCAACCATAGAAATCAAAATCTTAAAATTTCACTATGACAGAAAAATATTGTAATTTAAGTCTCAATTATATTAAAAAAAAGAATAGCTCAGTTGATTAAGATGTGCGCGTCTCAGAACACTGACATAACGCAGGAGGCCTAGGTTCGAGTCTGATCGGAAGCAAATAAAAAATTTGTTGAGTTTTTTTGTTGAGCATTTCATGTGGTACCTAAGGTGTGCATCCCCGCAATGACATCCCATGTCAAAAAAGATAAGCAGTGCAAAGTGCATTGGAAGCCACGACTCCCTGCTTCTCTAGGAGCACATCCAAAGCGCTTTGTACGGGCTTACGTTTACTGTTGGTAATGTACGTATTCATCCATTGATAAAAAATACATTGATGAAATTTACTTTTCATGGGGAAAGTTTGAATGGCAGCAATACATGTATGTATGTATGTAGTATTGATGTACGATATTTGGCAAGAAAAAAATAATGAAAAAGTGAGTTTCCTCCAATTAAAATATTTTCACAAGTTTACTTGTATTTCTCAAATTCTATTTTGCTAACGATATTGATATAGAATATAATTTCAAAGCCAAAATGGAATAAATGACCTTGTTAGGTTTTTGTTCCATTTAAGTAACAAATAAAGATTTAATTTTAAGAAAATATTTCTTTAAGAATTGTCGCTAAGAGCTGGTTTCCGTAGTATGGCGGTAGATATTTAGGAGACTTAACATTTATAGCAGCATAGTTCAGCTCCTCCTTTAAAGCTCATACAAAGAGTTATGAGCAGGGTTGCCAAGTTGAAATAAACAAATTAACGGCCTTATAAAATTTTTTTATTAAAATTTAAAAGATTTTGGAGAAAAAGATGACGTTTTTTTCATTCGTGTAATGTGTTGCCTTTTTTTATTACGCACCAACTTCAATTTTTGTTGGAAAATTGTTGACATTTTTTTCGTTAGTTTTTTCTCCAATTAACGACTTTTACCCTTTAACCTCTAATTAACGGCTTTTTGGCTTTGGCTTGCAATTAACGGCCTCTTGGCAATCCTGGTATAGACTGGATCTCACCTTTGCATAAGATTTTTTTCAACATTTTCCATATTTTATCGACCTCTTTCAACTTTTTAAGTATTTTCCAATTTTTTCGACATACTTACATATGTAAGTAGTGTCTGCATTTGAATTAGTACTTTGTTGCTTTTGAATCATTGAATTTTTGATATATAACTTTTTGTTAGTTCTCAAAAATTTTTCAAGAAAATTATATAAAAAAATTTTAAAAATAAAAGGTATTTTAAAATAATAAATTGGAATTAAAAATGGCAACTTTAAATAAAAACAAATGTTTATTTTGCATTTGGGCAATTGCACCTTATGCATTACTAAATGTATGTAAGGACTGTCCCAGAAAAAACTTGCGCTTTGGTTTTTAGTTAAAAAAAATACCCAGTAATTTTTTTGTTCTTTTTTCGTTTTTTGTTAACAATGGCTAGTGTTCAGAATATAAATAACTAAAAACTAAGTAACAATTTTTTTTTATAACAATTTGTTACTTTTTTCGTAAGGCCTTCATTAAATTTTGTCCAGTCGTTTCATCGACAGTATGGTACGATTTTTTCCACTTAAGTCTGAAGTCTTGTGGATTTTTTGCAGTCTTACCTCTCCTTCGAAATCTTATTTCATTAGAGCCCAATATCTTTCAGTTGGGCGAAGCTCTGGGCAATTGGGCGGATTTGCTATTTTTCGTACGAAATTGATCTTTTTACTTGGATACCATTCCATCCTATCTTTAGAGAATTGAGACCTTGCTAAATCTGGCCAGAACATCACGGTACCCTCATGTGCACGAATAAATGGTAAAAGACGTTTTTCGAGGCACTCCTCTATATAGACTTTGGAATTGATTGTGCCTTGCGTTACAAAAAATCTGCTTCTGAGACCACAGGTGCATATGGCCTGCCAAACCATATATTGCTTCGGAAATTTCGAAATTTTTTTTCTTTGAATTTACTAGACACGTGCCCCTTATTCGTTTCCAGGTAGCTGCTTAAAATCTGCTTTGAAGTAAGTTTCGTCGTCCAGAGCACAGCAATAAAATTTAGTCAGGTACCTTTCATTCAATGTTCGGGCTCGCATCGGAGCCATTAACTGCTTTTCATCAGAACGCTCTAGCCGGCATATCTTGCACTGAGGTGTTGGGATTTTGCTTAAAAAGGCGCTTCACCTTCCTCGCTACCTTTGTGTTAGAAAATTCTGGTTTTCTGTCTGAACTTTTTTTTCGTGAAACAGGTAGAACCTACTTATAATTAGAAATAACAGTAGAGACAGTTTTTTCTGATGCACCAACTATTTTTGCTATAGTCGAATATTTTAATTCTGAGTTTTGCAGGTCTGTAGACAAAATCAGTTTGAGGACTTTTTGTTGCTTGTTAGATATCTTTGTCGTTAAAAGTGCTATCTTCAAGTGATATACATCATATTAAACGTCACTTTATATAGAACAAATATTGTGTCTTTTTAGAGCTATATGATTACCAGGTAGAGTATTATACAAAATATAAAAAGCGCAAGTTTTTTCTGGGACAGTCCTTATGTATTTAACCTCACTCAACTTTTTTCAACATATTGCATATTTTTTCAATTTTTTCAACCTCAAATCGAAATTTTGAACTATGGTTGGTATTCTGATACTAAGATATAAGAAGCAATTTTAAAAGCGACGCTCTAATCCCAAATCCTATTTCAATCCAGTAATTTTTTCTCAGTGTAGTTTTATTGCTGAATCAGTATCAAATTAATACGAGATACTTTTAGAGGTAAAAAATATAATTATGTTACGGAAATGTCATAGTTTTTTTAGGTGTATATAAAACACATAGGTACAGCTATTTCTAGGTCTGTGCAACCGTCCGCGCTAAAATTTTTATATTTTGTTTTTCGGTCGTGTTTGCGCAGAACGCCTGTATCAGTACTGCCAGGGACGGAAAATCCGTAATTGGCAGAAGTAAGGGAGGGGAGAGCGTTCTAAAATCCATTGAAATCCGTCATTTTACACTCGGATCTCTAAAATCACTTTTAAAATAAACAATTTCTCTCATATTTTGTCACAAAACCAGAACTTAAATATTCTTCAGTTATTGCTCCTTAAAATCGTTTTTATTTCAGGTAAATTAAATTGACACATTAAGATGACAATACTTTAAAAAAAAAACTAAGACATGACTTCGTCGCTGTAATCTTGGTCTTCAAAGCCGATTAACCAGTCCAAATTTTTGTCTTCATAGACATAAATTACTACCATGAAGAATCCCTGATGAGGTGATATTTCCCAGGCTTGCTCTGGTTTTGTTTTTTTTTTTTGCGACTTATGGCGCTAAATAAGCGTTCGCAATCAGCTGAAGAGTGAGGGAGTAATTTGAGTAGTTCAAAATTTCGAGACATAAGTTAAGCCGCCCCCCCCCCCCTTCCGCTAATTTCACCCGATCCCAAAATTTGTGGACATCGGTCTGGCAAGAATATTTGTACGTTGCTTTCAACAACAGGTTCGGGTTCAACAACAGCCTCAAAACAACAACAACAACAGACGCAACTGGTATTCAGTTACAAGAAGTTCAAAATAGTGTAAGAGTCGCTTACCAAGCGAGCGGATCTGGCGATGCCAGATTGGTATGCCATGTTATGCTATCCTTGTTAATATCTTAACGTTTACTAGAGAGAGAGTTGAAAGTTTGCCAAATATTTAATTGCTCTTTATGAAATATACGATTTTTATATTCAAACGAATAGCATTCTCAGTGCTGAAGAACAGAAATTCTCTGAGCTTTTTTTTTAATTGCAAAGTTACTGTTTTTTATAAATACATTTTTATGCATACATATGAAACTAAAAAAGCAGCAGATTTTACTCAAATTTTGACACGTTAACTCACTTATCATCTCCTATGTATACATACGGTGACAATATATTTAGGAGCTAAGTCCGGGGCAAAAAAGTTAAAATTACAACATCACACAAACAACCAAAAATAATAAAATTATTATATAGTATTGGATTATTTGACAAATTATTTATTGAAGGGGAGAAATAAAAACTGTTGAACAATAATGAAATCTTCGTAGCGTAACAAAATCAAAACTAAAAATCTTAAGACTAAAATTTTTTACTAAATAAGACTTCAGTCTTAAATAGTAAATAACTAATTATATTCATTTAGTAAAGCAAAAAAAAACATATAAGTTGGTCTTTTAAGTCCACGACGCTAAAAAAACATTTTTGCCGAATAAATGTAACACCTCCCTCAATACTCGTTGGCAGAAAAAATCAGTTTGACCCACATAGTACCAAAATATTCAGCTCACTTTTTTTAAAAATAATTGTATTGAGGTGGTAAATTGAGTAAAAAATTGACGGAAAATGAGTTTGAGTTATATTTTTTTTAATATTTTTTTTAAATATTTTTGTTCAACTCCCACTTAACCTTAGTGGGCGTGGCGTAGGAAAATAATTTTTTAAAGAAGGCAATAGATTAAACTTTAATATAAGGGCCAAAATTCTTTTGTATGCCTAAAACTTGTCCCGTTTAGATTAATTTCACTTTTCATGGGAAAAGACGGGAAATTTATGAAAAAACAAGTTCTCATTCTCAAATCTAATACAATTAATTCATCATCTAACACAGCGAAGGGCACGTAGCTCACATTGCCCGAATCATTATTCAACGCACAAACATGAAAACAACAATTCGCAAATTTCAACGCCATCGGCGCACATCGTTGAGTTGAGTTCAAATGAAAACAGAAACAACACACAAAGGCATTAGCGACGGTGCCACATTGTGTCTCGGTGTTGGTATTTGTTTGTAGTCCAATTTTGTTAGCTAGATTTTCATGCCCACCGCTGATCTGAAACATTCAGCTATAACAAAGTTGTATATTTTTTGATAAATTAAGGTAACTTTCATATAAAAGATTACTGTCCTGGAGTATTAGTCTCATGTTATAAGGATCTTCTTTCTCATGAAATTTTAACTAGATAATTATCTATATATCCTAATAAATGTTAAATTATCCTGTAACGTATAATGAAATCTATATAAAGTATATAAAACAAAGTCAAAAAAAATGTTGGTTACAACATTTGTAACTCAAGAACGGCTGGACTGATTTTAATAATCTTAATTTTTTAGGATTCTTCTCCGCCCGGAAAAGGTTAAGGGCTATAAAACTTTAATTTAGGATGGCCCTGGTATAAAAATTTCTTTAAAATAACATTTTCACAAAGACTACTTAATCGATTCACATGGCATTTGCACCATATATCTTTTATATAAGGAGCATAGCTTAGGCAAGAAAACTATTATTTAGAATCCACATCTAAGGTGGCCCTCATACGAAATATTTTTAAAATATCATTTCCACAAATACAGCTAAATCGATTCATTGCTTAGGCTATAAAACTATTACATAGTGTTTACATATTTAGGGTGGCCCTCATACAAAAATATTTTTGAAATAGCATTTTTATCGATTCACATGAAATTTACACCACATGTCTTTTATATTAAGAAGAATAGCTTAGGCTATAAAACTTTTATTTAGTGTGCATATTTAGCGTGGTCCTCATACAAACGTGTTTTCAAAATATAATTTTCTCGAAAACCGCTTAATCGATTCATATGGTATTTACACCACGTGGCTTTTATATTAAATTGCACAGCTGAAGCCGTAGACATTTTTTTAAGAGTATATACTTAGGGTGGCCCTCATACAAAAGTATTTTTTAAATCGAATTTCCACGAAGGTTTCATAGTTTTTTTAAATGCTTCTTATGGTCTATGGTTCTATGGTTTATGCAAAGTTTAGTTTAGAAAAATGGGCGATGACACGCCCTCCAAAATCAAATTCGTCATACATCATCATCTACTGGACGCAGACGAATGGGAGTTGATATAAAAAATAGCTTTGCTAAAAGTTAACATGGCATTCATTGACTGTTAGGCTGTAAAAAGTTCGCCGGGTCAGCTAGTACAATACATATATTCAACACTGTGTCTCCAACAATGAATAAAATCTTAGCTGCACTGTGTTACTATATGAAACTGATCTTTAAAATGAAACAATGGCCATTCTGTGTATATTATTTCGTTTAGTTCGCTGTAAGTTATGATTGAAATGTGAGCATTGCGCGGGGGGTGTAAGCTAGCCGAATCAATTGCCCAAATATCATCGTGAGAGGTGAGTGTGTTAATGGTATGACCGCTGAGTTGCCGTCGGAGGAGTGTAGGAAATGATGATGTTTGCATTATTATTAAATAAAAAATTTGTTTAATTCTTTCTCATTTAGTACACGTTGATGAAATATTTATATTTTTTCGACTGCGTTACTACACAGTAGGGATAATAAACTTCGTTGCCCACAAGTTGACAGCGCGTTGCCGTTGATATCAGAGAATGAAAAAAAACTCTACCGTATGGTTCGATTTCGTTCTGTTCTATGAGCGTTAACTTTTTCCCTCTGCATTACGTACTTCGCTCATTGATTGAAACACTAACACAAACAATAGCAAGCGACATGAAAGAGCGTAACAGAATGGCAACGTTCTGCTCTACGTACGAAAAACTTTATTCATTTCGTTGTGGTTTTGACTCGCGATTGCTATCCGAACCCGTACCTAGTGTAGTGACCGTTTTTGTCATTGGATTCGTATGAGGAAAAAAAATTTTTTTCAAAATAAAGATAGCTCAAAAAATTTTTCGACCGCACTAAGGGAGGCTCGGGACCCTGGAAAGAAGCGTTTTTGACCCGAAAATGGGTCCCTGAACTATGGTACTCGTTCTTAACCCATTTTCGTTTAAAAATTTTGTTTTTTCTAACAACAGATGATTCGAAAAATAGTTTTGAACATCACTAAAGGTGGTTCGGGACCCTGGAAAAAACCGTTTTTGACCCGAAAACGGGTCTCCGCACCATGGTACCCGTTTTTGACTTCCAAAACATGGATTCACTAACACGAGTCTAATGACAAAAACGATCACTACATTTGGTACGAGTTCGGGTAGCAATCGCGAGTCAAAACCACAAAAAAGCGAATAAAGTTTTTTGTACGTAGAGCAAAACGTTACCATTCTGTTCTTCTCTTTTATTTCTGGTTGCTTTATTACGGATTGGTGTTTGAATCAAAGAGCGAAACAAAAAATGTGAGAAGTTAAGTTTTCGATTTCAACCTTACGATAAAGTGCGGTTTTTTTTCATTCCCTGGTTTATATCATAACCAGAGCTGGGCACTACCACACACGTAGTTCTCTTCAATGCATTTGTAGTTGTGTTGTTGTGTGCTTTTCAATTAGAACTGAATTGATTTTCACGCTCTCCGCTTCATATACGTATATGATAAATTATTCTCTTTCTGCTGCAGTCGCGCTTGCAGTACGATTTGCCCAGTAGACATTCGTGCATCACTGATGTAAATAAATAAATAAACTGCGAGAGCATCGCATGGCTACACAAAAAGTTTTAAACTCAAAATTCATCAACAAAAATTAAAAGTACTTTTCCGCGAACTAAAACTATTTTCCATGAATATGAGATTTTTTACAACAATGATGCACGAAAAAGCAGTATTTTTGGTCTCTCATTTGCACTCTCACATGGGAAAAAAAATGTCTTTCGCAGAAATAATGTTTCTGACCGCACTTTTCTCAACTGGCATTGCGCTATTCATTTGCGCACAATTGTTACGTTTTTGCACGTTTGATTCCAACTGGGTCTCTTGCGTATTTATATGACAAACGAACCTGAACATAGAGATCAGCAACTGCACGGCGGGACAAATGATTGTACGTTTCATTGCTAGCGACCGTGAGAGGCCAAACAGTCAACCCTACTATACAGGGTATCGGAGTTGTTTTATTGGTAACGCAGTCGCTTTGAGTGTACTTTTCGAAGTGATTTACATTATTTTAACAAAAAGAGCAGTACATGATTTGTTTTTTATGACAGAAAAATTTGTATTTGTCAGAAATCTTAAGTAGTTTTGAAGATGTGGATTTTTTCGACCTATATCTAAACAAATATTTTAGTGTTCGTCAAATATAATAATTTGAAATATATTTTTATCATTTTGCATTCCATTTAGTTCATTTTTAAAAAAGTAATAAGTGCTGTTAATGAGCAATTTTTGTGTTACTAACACTACCACTTCGATACTTTGTCCCCCAGTTTTTACTAGCAATAAGAGTAATATCAACTCTTCTTATTATTAAAAATATATATGTTGACTCCATATGTGTCTTTTTGTTCACCATAAGCTAAAGCTTCTCTCGCAAGCTTGCGATTTAATATATGTTTTAAGTCACCTTTTTTGAAAAAGTGGAAGTTTTTGAATTAGGCTTTGGTAACGCAGTGATCTTATCCATTAAAAATACCTTACTGATCTGATTATGTGGGAATTTTAAATTAGTCAAAGTGTCAAATAAGTGAGCTTAATTAAACATTCCTGAAAATTAAATTTAAGGTTTTAGTTGAGTAAAGCAGTTGTTTTATTTTTCTACCATTTCTATTATAAATTGACATAAATAATATAATTATCTATAAAACTTCGCTACAGCTATGAGTATATCATAGAAAACATTATAACGATTCTGCAAAGTTCTAATAACTATGAATATGTTATCTTTAAATAATTGATTTTTTTCTAAAAAGAACTTTGGCCCATAAAAGATATAACGAAGGTTTATAATTCTTTGCCATATTATAATTAAAAAACTTAACGACTAAAAGGTACGATATGGTTAACAACCTTGTTGTTTTGTTGTAAATATTTTTTCAACTCAAGGCAACTTAAATTGTAATTGCACTTTACAATCAATAAACTTTTGAGCGTTTCTTCATTTAGCTGGGTTTTTCTGCTCGTCGATACATTGTTCGTTATTAAAAGAAACTCTTTCCGTGTGAGCATTTGAATCGGGCAGACACAAGCTAAACTCTACAATTAGCAAAAGGCTTGCGAAAAAAATGTTTTTTTCTGAGATATGGATAAAAATTTCTACCCATTTTTCATCCACTGCTTCCAGTGCCATCGCCCATTTTTCTAAACCAAACCTTTTACAGGCCATACGAAACATTTGAACAAAAACTAAGAAAATCCTGTGAGTCGTTCGCGAGCTTATATGCGACACACAAACGGTTTTCGGTTTTTCTCATATGGGACGTGTGGCACCACTCTTTTTTTTTGAAACTTACTTTTGCTTGTATTTTTTTACGTATGTACCAAATTCAAATCGCATCAACTGTTTGAAAAACATGACCTCAATCGGTCTTGTCGTTCAGAAGTTACGCGATCACATAGAGACGCATCAACGATTATATGTATTTATTAATATTTCATAAAAGTCAATATATTTTGTTCTTTTAAAATATACTATAGGGAAAAATTAATAAAAGAAAAGTTTGGACTTTAACTAACCATACTTTCCCACATCATAAAGTTTAACTCAGAGCTTTCATAGTTTTTCCTGTACAATAGATGGGAAAAGACCGAGAATGTGTTTCGGAAGTGACAGGGGGGTCCTGGAGTCAACTTAAGAGATGTTTAAGAAAAAGTATTGTAGAGGAAATTAATTTAAAAATTGATGAAAAATCGGCAGGAGTTGATATTGCGGGACACCAGGAGCCCTCGACCTCCTTAACCCTCATCTTGTATACATGGATCAAAATTACCCAACGACGGATTTCAACTAAAATACCACAGGCCCTGCATTATGTATGTACATGTATAAACTTTTGTGACATATCTTTTTGACTATATAGAGAAAAAATTGAAAGAAACAGCACTATTAGTTTGTCCGGTTCAAAAAAAGTTACGTTCTGCATCAACATGGGTCAAAATTGTCCACTACAATTTTTCTACGACACATTGAGCCACAACACACTTGACACTACGTTTAAGGTTCCGCTTATCGACATCTTATTTTGACCACTGTTTAGGAATTCTATTTAACTTTGGTCACACTGATACCCACTACATGCAAAACGGTGCTATTGGTGCTATTTATATTCACTTCGAACATAGAACACATATAATTGGCTTGTATTTTTGACGCTTTCAATCGATAAAACGTGCTTGTCAGTGGAACTTGTATTCTCCCCATTGTACTCGTAGTAGTATATTCTGAAATTCGAAACCTGGAAAATATGGAATGAAAATCTGGGCTCTTTGTGATTCAAAAAGAAGTTATGCTTGGTTGGTACAGCTTTATACGGGAAGAGACCAAAACTATCAAAAAGAAGTGAAACAAGGATACTGCGTGGTATTGAACTTAATGAAAAATGCGGTAAATTTTTTACTTCAAATGAGGTGGAAATTGAACTACAGAAAAGCAAACTCACTTTGGCTGGCACCATTACGAAAAATTCAAAGTTTTTGCTTCGTGCATTTTTTTTTCTTTGCTAGTAATATCAAAACTGCATTTGTTACTTACAGTCGCTCCAAGCCAAAGTCGGATACCTAACAAAAGTTTTTTCCTTGGTTAAAAGTTAAGCTTACACCTATTTAGAAAAATAAAGCAAGATATTGTTTTGAATGCAAATTTAATCCATATTTAAGAACATGAACTAAAATTTTTAAATAATGCACTGACAATTTTTTTTAAACAAAATCTAAAGAATAAGAAAACATTACGCAAAAGCCAAACTCGGACTGTTCTAACGTACGTCTCTATAACTTAAATATTTTTAACGAATCAATATATTATAACCATTTTGACTCGGTTAGGTATAGACTAGACCAGTTTTTGGCAAAGACATACAGCGTTTTCAATCGCGCAACATGACCTAGCTAGCGCAACCGCTGTATTTTTATGCACTTAACTAAATCAATGCCGGCATACAGCTCACACAGCTTATGGTTCCATCTTATACGGTATGCGTCGTTAACACAGATTGGACCATAAGTCTTGCGAAGAATTTTTCTCGAAAGCTTCCAATATCTACTCATCGTTGTTCGCTTGCCTCAGCGCCATACAACAGGACGAGGAGAATGAGTGATTTGTAAGCGTTTTTTTTTCAAGAGAGAGAGCTCTACTTTTCAATTGCCTATTGAGCCCAAAGTAACACTTGTTCGCAAGAGTTATTCTTGGATAGATCTCCAGGCTGATACTCTTATTGTTGTTAATGCTAGATCCAAGACAGACAAAATCCTTGACCACATCAAATGTGTAGTTGTCAACAGTACCATGTTGTCCAAGACAGGCAGAATTTTTTCCGTTATAAAATGTAGTTTTCTTATGCACATTTTAATGTACCATAATAAACCTACAAGTTTAATAAACAAATTTTTCCCCGAAGTCGCATATTAACATGAACTTTCTTTTTTTTATGAAACTTCTTAAGTATGCACTTTCCTTTAGGTTTTAATATGAATAGTCCAAAATGTTTTAATTGAGTTTTTTTGCTTTAATAATCCATTATGCTCATTTATTCAAGCAATAGAACTTTTATCCAAAACTTTAAAAAAAAACTTTTATATTCGACTTTTGAAAATAAAAGTCAAAAAATAACCTTAAAAAAAACCTATTATGTGTGACAAATCCGCACAACCTTTTGTCATTTTGGTGTCGCTTGAGCTCGAAGTACAGGACCTAATCCAACCAAAACTTCAGCAAATATCTAATTCCAGAGCTGGAAAAACTTATCCTACGACCGTTGGCATAAGTTAAAAATAATAGGGGCTACGGTACTCCATGAATCAAATTTCAATCGGACGGTATCATTTAGTCTATCTTTTCATTTTGACGACGATGTTGCTCGCACGTTAACCTCTTTCTACTTAAATAATCCTTAAGCCAAAATTTACTGTTCTACATATGTACATATGTTCTAAAGTTTTGAAGTTTTTACTAACAAGATGCCAAAAATTGAACTGACCGTGTCGCAATATCCGTATCGCACGAATATCAAATAATTTGACTTATTCCATAGCGTTTTGAGCGTGCTAAACAAATTATTACCTGTAAACCTGAGAAAGCACGACAAATATATTTACACAGTATGACAACAGCAAAATGCTAGGTAATTGTAAAAATAATAAAAAGCTTCAGACAGATTTGGTTCAATACTTGAAGTGGTTTTCTTTCACAAATAAAAAAGTTCTGGATAGGGTCCATAGACATATGTACACAGAGTGGAATGATTTCGATTTTATCGCGCTCTTTGATCGAAATTTTTTTGGCTGTAAACTATTATTATTATTTACAAGTATTTTAAGTTTGCTCTTACTCGAAACTGAATATAAAATGAGATTCGTTGCTTTGCAATGGGTAGGACACGTCATCAAAACGATTTTCTATCCGAGTCACGTGAACCTTACACCTAACCATCTGTTTAACAGAATTCCGCATAATAAAGGGGCGAGGAGAGTTAAGTGCTCATCAATGACTTTCATGTACTCGTATATATATCGCGTGTCTCGCAATCATTTATTTGGTAATGTTATAAAGTATTGCCTTTAGAAGGCCATTGCACAACCCTTACCGGTTTTCACATGTGTGTGGCTTTTCGGCATTCTCGGTGTGAGCTCACGTGGATAAATGTGGGCACGCGCAAACATTTTGTTCACACTTAATATAGTAGTGTCTGGGCTAGTTGCTATTTTAGTTTTTATCTTATGGTATTAATCAGAAATGGAATTTAAAATTAAAAAAATTTGTTAAGTTTAAGTTTAGTACAATTGCGTACTGTCAGTTCAGATGCAAGTCTAACAATATGATAAATGTTGTCAACGAGTTGACGTTTTAAGAAAATTACCTGGGAACTCTAGCAAATTTATTCGGTATCTCTTATGGCTGTCAAAAATTTATATATTTTGCATATGGGGCATAATTTGCCAAACGTCCTATGCCAAAAAAGTTCTCCGACAGGGTTCAAAATTGATCTATTTGTTGTCCTACTAGGTGGTACTTTTCACACTAAATTTTTTTTATTTGAACAAATATAGAATGAGGTGGAAGGGGTACAATTTTTGAACTTTTCATAAAAATACTCTCTGAACCATTGTGCATTATTTGTCATGGAATTTCAAAAAAATTTGTGGATTGTAAAAATACCCCAAAAATTACAAATTCACTTAGCTGCAAACAATTTTTTAAACTTTGGAAATCAGTTTGTGATGGCTGATAAAATATTTCAACTGTCTCATAAACCTGAAATATGTGCAATGTCATGCAAAATTTTCATCAGTTAACGTCGAAAATATTTGAGAAAGTAAAGGGTGTTTTTTTTTAGAGGTATAGAGCTTCGAATTGAAATAAAACACAAGAAAATCGTTTTAATGTCCATCAATTTGGCTTTATTGGAAGGATAATTTTATGCCATTAATGTTTAAATATGATTTCGGGCATGTGGCCGCCGCGGCTGGCTCGAATAAAGCCAATTCTACAGGTCCAATTTTGAACCACTTTTTCGAGCATATGGGGCCGTATGTCGGCAATAACGCCACGAATGTTGGCTTCCAAGTCCCCTAACGTTTCTGGTTTGTTGGCGTAGACGAGCGACTTCACAAATCCCCAAAGAAAATAATCCAATGGTGTCAAATCACACGATCTTGGTGGCCAATTGACAGGTCCATTCCGCGAAATTATGCGCTCATCGAATGTTTCCTTCAATAAATCGATTGTGACGTGCGCTGTGTGGCATGTAGCGCCGTCTTGCTGGAACCACAACTCATCCACATTCATGCCATCCAATTCGGGAACAAAATAGTCGGTTATCATGGCTCTATACCGGTCTCCATTAACGGTAACTGACTCTCCAGCATTATTTCGGAAGAAGTATGGCCCAATGACTCCACCAGCCCATAGAGCACACCAAACAGTCAGTTTTTGTGGATGTAATGGCGTCTCAAGGGTCTCATGTGGATTCTCTTCACTCCAAATGCGGCAATTTTGCTTGTTGACGTAGCCATTCAACCAAAAATGAGCCTCATCACTGAACAAAATTTTGCGATGAAAATCAGCATCGAGATCAATCTCATTTTCGGCCCATACACCAAAATCACGACGCATTGCATGGTCTCGCGGCTTTAATTCTTGCACAAGCTGGATCTTGTAAGGTCGCAAGCCAAGATCTTTGCGCAAAATCTTCCATAAAGTTGATGGACAAAGCTCCAATTGCTGTGCACGGTGGCGAATCGATTCATTCGGGTCCTCTTCAACATTTTGCTATACAGCGGCAATTGTTTCTTCGGTGCGCACTGTTCGACGTCTCTGCGGATGCGTATTATCACATAGAGTAAACGTAGTGCGAAAACGATTCATGGTTAACCGAATTAATTGCTCTGATGGACGATTATGTCGACCATAAAATGGACGGAGCTTGCGGTAAACTTCGCGAACTGAACCATTATTTTCGAAATAAATTTGCACGATTTCCAAGCGTTGTTCTTTTGTCAACCTGTTCATAATGAAATGGCAAACCAAACTAAACATAAATGACATTAGAGTTGCCAGATTTGACCATAAAATGCCAGTTTTATCTCTATTCGAAAAACAAACCTCTAAAAAAAACACCCTTTATATACATGTGGGAGTTTGTGGGGATTGATAATTGTAACTTCACCATTAATTGTTAACAGTCCACATTCCATTTTTTTGGACGAAGACAGTTGCAAAATATAATAGTAAGGTGCGGAAGTAATTTTTGAAGCAGTTTGCTAAATTATTTTCATATTAATCTCTTTCTTTTTTAAATAAAACTAATACTTAACATTTTAACAAACATTGATTTTACATATCATACATATATAATTGTTTCAAAAGAGAAGCTTCTGAACTAAATTCGATCCCAAAATATATCGTAAACAACCTTTTGAAACTAATTTTAATGAAAATTTTTGCTTATAGTATAGCATAGAAAATTTGCGCTTACGCAGACCTCTAATATTCAAACACCAATGATTATTGGCGTAAAGTTGCTCGAAAAATTTTAAGTTTAAGTGGACGTCTACAATTTAATTATCGATCGAACAACAAAGTGTGTTAGTTCTGGAATACCAGGTCATTTCAAGGTCTTAGAATTAAAAATTCATATTGTAAAAATTAAATATACAACATTATTGAAGGACTATCCAAGTAGAATCGCGGAATGTGACTATAAAAAATTCGTTAAACATTCCACAGCTTACAGGATTGAAACTAATGGACATTTCCTTTTTTCATAGCACGAAGACTTGATCTATTAAAATATAACATAGCGAAATCAGAATTCGATTTATTGGCTAAAATCGGTGTATGTAGTCCAACTTGGCAACATCCTCAGGAATTCGGCATTTCGCGAATTTTTTTGGTGCGAATTTTGCATAAAGTCCGTACAAAGTTCAATTGGTACAGCAGCTGAAGCCACAACGTTTTGGTTCGCTAATTGGAATGTGGAACACTTGGAAGAAGATGAGCATTTTTACTGAATATGTAATAGTCTTTTCTGTGGAAGCTCATTTCGACCTCGGTGGTTACATAAATAATCAAAATGGTCGCATCTGGGGCACAAAAAAACCCTTTTGATGGTATGAACTTGGACAACACTTTGTTTCAACGGGATGGCGCGTCGTGTCACACAAGCCATGCAACAAACGAAGGTTTGCGTAGGAAATTTGAAAGTCGCGTAATTAGCCGTTTTGGTGATATGCATTGGCCACCGCGTAACTGCGATTTCATTACGTTGGACTATTATTTGTGGATAGCCATTAAAGAAACGTGTCACACTAATCATCCAGCAGTGATTGAGGCTCGTAAGGAGGAAACAGGTGCAGTCATCGGTTAAATAGAGCTACTTACAGTCAAAAATGTACTTAAACATTGGGTTCATCGCATGGGTTACTACAATGCAAGCGAAGGAAGTCATTTGAAGAAAATAGTGTTCCATAATTAAACGGAAAAAAAATTTCTTTTTTATTTATAGCAAAATCCAAAAAAAGTGATAATAATCTAATGCTAACTTACTATCACAGATTTGAACCATTATTAGCTGAATCATTAAGTCCACTTCATGGTGTTCTGAAGAAAGCTATCAAATACAAAAGAAAAACTAACCTGAACTAAAGAAGCAGAGGACGAATTTATAAATGCACGTAGAACATTCTTCAAAAATACATTATTTAACCTCTTTCATAAAATAACAAAATTGCCACTATCCATCAACGCTTCAATCATTGCAATTGGATCAGTATTGCAGCAACTGTAACGGTAAAACTATTGAATTAGTGATGGCTTTTTCCAGAATATTTGCGTCGTCGAGAATCGTCGTCAGTACATTCGACAAGTTTTTAGTGTATTCGCTACATTTGCACATTCGGTGCATTTTCGATTCATTTTCAGTACATTTTGAGTAAATATTCGGCACAATTTCAGCACATTTCGACTATATATTTCTAAAAATTTCCATGTTTTTTAGTAAAACTAGCGCGAATATACCTGGAGCAAACTTTGATGCCGTTTTTCTTTTTTTCGTTACTAAAGAAGTTAAAACTGCGAGTGTTTGAAATTTTAATTACCTTTTTCATGTTCATGTCGAAAGAGTACATTTAGCATCTAATAAGTACATTTCAAATCTCCACTCAGTACATTTCCACAAAACCGAAATGCCATCATTGTATGGAATCTTAAGCATATGTACTTCTCATGAAAATTAAGTTCAACCGGAATCAATTATTTAATATTTGATCGGGGACTTTTAGCCATACATTCAATAGCGTTAAGCACTCAAACATTTTTTAGAAGGCAACCAATCAACAATTTACACAGACCACAAACCTCCGACTTACGTCATTTATTAGAAAACCGACAGATCACCTCGGCAGACTTAAATATTTACATTGCTCCAATTTACAAACGACGTTCAACACATTTTGGATAAAAATAATATCGTCCTCGATTTATAGGGTGATTTACTTAGAGGCTTTTTCTTTGTTTTTTTTTGTTTGACAGATCACGCGTGACCGGTGTCATGCTGTCATCTTATTTTTATTCAATATTGTCTTACATTTTACTATATTATGGAAATACTTACCCCAGAACAACACAACTTTATATTCACTCAAGATTCACATGATTTTTGCAATTATGAAGTCAAGAAGGCCACCTAGATCGCGTGATATAACACCTGGTTTTTTTTTGGACTATGTGAAAGCATTCGATGATAAGCCCGATATGATTCAATACTTGGAAGCCAGCACTACTAGCGAAATTCGCGATACGCCTCGAAAACTGGAACATCCGAATGTAGCGTAGTCGCGGCCAATATTTGAATAAAATTGTATTTGATAAATAAATGTCAGTTCCGACATCCAATAAAATTAAAGAAAAAAGTTCTAAATGAACTCATGTCCTATTACACTAACTTACACTCGAAATGTTCTATCGATAAGAGGTTGCTTTTCTTATATATTTTTCCCGCTGAATTTGAAAAAAAATTTAACTTTTTTTATGGTACAGTTCTTGAGATATTGTGTTTTTTTTAATTTTTTCGACCTCTTTTACTTTTAAATTCAAATCTTGAACTAGAAATGTTAATTTCATTGTCCTTGGTACTAAATTATGGGCAATAAAATTAAATTGGGATCTTTCATTGAATAAGCGGTTCAAAACATGTTGCCAGGAAAAATAGAACACGAATAAAAAAAAATTGTTTTATCAAAAGAAAATCGACGATAAAATGACAAATCATTTCCTCGACAGTTTGTTGAGTGTTATCGTTTCTTATGTATTTTTTACTAAGTACCACGATAAATTTAACTGGACATTTCTGGCTCAAGATATGAATTTTAAAGTGAAAAAAAGACAAAAAAATTAAGAAATCACAATATCTCAAAAACTGTTTCAGAGGAATTCAATCTTCATTTTCGTATTCAGCGGGGAAAAAAAGTAAGGAACGAAATCTCTTACAAAGTTACATGAAAAAAAAAACTGTTTGTAACGGTTAGATTCAACAAATTGTCGAAGAAATTAATGTTTTCAGAAAATGTGAGACTTGGGTTCATTCATTTGATTACTCCTAAACTTGTCACTTTACGAGTACGGTCGGTTCTTTTCTATTTTCCGTGGCCACAGCATCAACTGTAATCTTTGAACCACTGGTTCAATGAAGATCCAGCCATGTGTATATGTTTGTTTGTTAAAGTCAGGCTGGATAAAGCTATTTTTTCCCCCGTGGACCCCGCGTGTGTCATAGAACGGTGCGAAATTAGGCGTAAAACATTTACATTGTCATAACTAGGGCGACCAAAAGTAAGCTCTAAATAACCGATTTTTAATCTTTAAATATGCATACTTTTATTTCTCTTGTGAAGGTCTTCACTTATTTCTATAACAATGAACAACCAAGTGCATATTCACGTTTTCAAACGGAAAGCTCCACTGATAATCTTTTTAAAAACCACCATAAAATAGCTCATCGATTCTGTTCTGGGTCCAGTCCACACCAAAGTTATGCTAAAAATCCATTTTTAACCTATCCACATCGATTTTTTTATGACTCCAAAATAACAGCTTCCTAAATCCGGGGCTGCACCACAAGCCATGTCAAAAATTAATTTTAAATTTTTTTTTTACAGAAATGGGCCCGAAAAGGGCTTTTACATCAAATCATGCTGAAACTCTTTTCCAACCTTTTCCTACTGGTTTAAGCAATCAAAATTTTCCTTACATGTGCCCAAAACAGCCTTTCCCCATTTTACATAAGTCCAATTCCAACTTACTTTGTCGCCTGGTGCGATTAGTTTTTTTTAAATGGAGCTCAAGCACTGCATTAGCGGGGTCCGCGTCTGCTGACTTCAAAAATTTATTTTCGGCCTTTCTCCATGAATTGGCCCGTGTTTACTTGTATTGTATATTGCAACTCTATTTTCATCACCACTTAGCTACAAGCCAATCCTAAAAACAACTCACTCTCAAAATTCAAGCCAGCTTTCTAAGGAATAACTTATTGAACACTATAAGCCAGGTAAAACGGAACAGATAAAGTTAATGTGAATGTTTTTATTGAATGAATTTAGGCTTGGCTATTGCAAGCTAAGCCGACATTCAATCTTGAAAATGAAAATGAATGGGTTCGTACATCATTGCTTTGGCTGCTTATTGCATGTGACAAGAAAATACGGTTGCCATTTTTTTTCCGAAATAAGCAAAAATATGTCTCAACGCCAAAATTATGCATGAACACCAAAAAATACATAGAATAAGCAAAATATGCTTTTTTAAGCAAATGCTTGCTTACTTTTGGTCGCCCTAGTCGTAAGCAAAATATTGTAATACTTTAAACATGAGATGCGCACAAAAATTTTTTCGAGAGCTGGTTGCAACAATAAAAAACTTAAAAATATTTTGCGACAAAATTCCTAGTATTGATGAAAATTTTTAAATAGCTGCGGTGAGCTAATTGCATGGAAACAAAGGGAAAAAAAAACAAATATCTTAAAAACAAAATCACACAAAAAATAAAGCGATCCGAAATTATTTAACTTAAGAATCGGCAAGAGTTCACCGTGTCGATGCGTTGAAGAAAAAAATACTGGAACAAAATACATGCGATGATTGTGGTCTAAAATGATTTAGCTCGAATAACGGAAAGAGCTTGAAATGAGCACAATATTTTGTGTTATTGTCGTAAGAGCTGGAAGAGCTAAACGAGCTATGGGCTGCGCATCCTTGCCTTAAACAATAAATAATGATTACAATTGTGAATTGTCTACTGTGTTTTCATCACATACTTTAACATTTTCATACCTTTTGATGATTGTGACTCAACAATGACTTGTTATTTTGAAAAATTTGTCTCCCGCCAATATTTTTAGAAGTCTCCGACTCTGTGGTTAGCTGTTCGTAATGTACCTTCCTAGCCAGATGTAGAAGCTAGCTCAACTTTTGTGAACGTAAAGCGTCGCGACACAAAAAATGATAACTCAAAGTTGTTTGACGAGTCGAATTGCTGAAAATCTTTCTTAAACTTAGATTAAGAGAAGGGTTGGAACACAAAAAAACAGTGCGTGAAAAATGGGTAGAAATTTTTACCCAGCTCTCAGAAAAAAACATTTCTTTCGCATGCCTTTTGCTAATGGTAGAGTTTAGCTTGTGTCTGCCCGATTCAAATACTCTCACGGAAAGAGTTTCTTTTAATAACGAACAATGTATCGACGAGCAAAAAAACCCAGCTAAATGAAGAAACGCTAAAAGGTTTATTGATTGTAAAGTGCAATTACAATTTAAGTTGCCTTGAATTCAAAAAATATTTCCAAGAAAACACCAAGATTGTTAAACAGATTTGTTCAGCCAACGAGTATTGAATTTTGATTTTGTTACTTATAAAGATTTCATTATTATTCAACAGCTTTTATTTCTTCCCTTTAACAAATATTTTATCAAATAATCCAATACTACATGATAGATACCGTAGCTATATATCATATAATTCTTCACATCCATACATACCTGTTTCCACGAGAAAAACAATTTTTGATAAACTGCATTCAATATTACACCCAAAAACTAGACCAACTACACGTAGTAAACTGATTCAATCAAAACATTTCTGTCCAGGAGTGCGGAAAGACTTAAGCAACTGGCCCACAAACTGCATAATATGACAAAACGATATACAAAATCCATATCCAATACCAATCCTATCAGGGCCGGCAAAACATATAAAACCCGGAAGTCGAGTGACAACGGTAGTCTAAGATAGGGGAGGGCGCTGTTTTAATATATTATTCAACATGACGAACTAATATCGGTTGCGAGAGAAACGCTCTGGAGCACTCTCAGATCGTTTATGTTACGTTTTATTGCATGCAAACTTAGAGATAGAGAGACTCCAAGAGTGTTCCATAGCGCGTCACTCTAAACGCTAAAAAATGTAAATTATTAAAAAATTTACAACGATTTTAATTTGATGACTTTTGGATGGCTGTTCCAATTCAGCTTATTACTCTGCATACTAGAAGGTTTTCAGTACTTGCTTCTTTTATGTGTAATGTAACTGGGAGAGAATTTAGACCTCAAAATATTATTTTCACATAAGTACAATGTGGATCGAATTTTCATCTAAGCCAGTGGGGGGCATGGAAATCTAGCAAAAGAGCGCAACAACAACATCATGCAACAACGAACTAAATTTTGAAGTTTTTTTGCTTTCATTTTCGAATTCGTCAACAGCACGAAAAAAAAAACCAAATTGCATGTACACTGTAAAAATTCAATTTTAGTGTCAAATTTTTTCTTGCTACATAATTTTACTCACATAATAATTTTTCAAAATCAATTGCTTGATTAGGCAGAGCTATTCGTAGCAAGTCTAAAAAGTTGAAATTAGATTGCTTATTTCTACATTCACTTTTTATTTGGTTGAGATGTGAAAATGCAGTCTCGCAACGCAAATGTACATGCTCGCAAAACTTGTGTCCAATTTAAGCATAGGCGCTTTTAGAATTGGGTACTTCTCATAAGAAACTTCTCTTCAAAATGAAACACCAGAGTCTTTTTGCGTCAATAATTGAAAATCAGATTGAACTGAAATATTGGATTTTGTTTTTTAATAACTTTTGGATTTAAATATATTTTGATAAGTTCCTTAATTTCCTTTAAATCACTGAAATTGTCTCAAATACAACTCCAAAAGGTTTTACCTAAACATTTTCGATCTTAAAATTCGAAGAAAATAGATTTTTCAAGTGCATTCATGTTTTTCTTTCATTTGCTTCATTCGTCGAGACAATGCAGCGCCGTCGCTAATACCTGTGTGCATTGTTTTTGTTTTCATTTGAACTCAAGTCAACGCTGTGCGTCGATAGCGTTGAAATTCTGCGAAATGTTTTTTGGTTGCTTGGGCGTTGAATAACGGTTCGGGCCATGAGGACGAAAAGGGCCTCTACTTGCCCATCGCTGATCTAAACGAAAAAACGAAAATTCTATCTGTAAAATAAGTGAGACTTATGTTTTAACGCGTAGTACTGAGTATCAGCCATGCAGAAAGTTTCGTATTCTTGGAGTATTTGTGCACTATACATAATGTTTACGTGGTACTTTTCTACCAATCGGGCATTGTGATTGCAGTTTCAATGATATTTTAAAGCTCTGAGCTTAGCGGGTCTTCGGTATAAAAATATTTAAAAATTAATATAAGTAGTTGTCCTAGAACTTCAGTTTTAGCATGATGTCATTCGAATGTGTGCTTAAATTCACTAAATTAAGGTGCCGATTCGAACATTGACTATCCAGAAACTAACCGAAACAGAATAAATATCTTTCTATTTTTGATACGTTTTATTACATTGTAAGAGCATATTTTTTATATTAAAATTGTCTAAAAGCTCAAAATAGTCCTGTCGGCACATGAACCTGACGTTGGACATGCTATTGGATGTAAAACGTAGTCGTGGTCAGTGGCACGCCTCTTAGCCAGAGTTTAATTCTGAAATACTGCGGTTGGCAAAGCCGGTCTTGAACATATTAAAGTAACTTAATTCTTAGGTTAGAATAACTAGGGCTTAACATATTATATATACTCCTTGGTCGTGACCAAATTTCGCTCACTACCACAAACTTTAATATAAAAATACTGTGGTAAGCGACGCTCAATACAGTTTTTGCAACCCTCACAGTTCGCTGGTAAACTTTATTTTCAACCGCTCAGTACTATAATATCACAGTTCGAAATTAATAAAAATAATATGTTCACAATTTAGAGCTCAACCAACTTAATCACCACTCAAAACTGCAAAAACTGCACCTCAAAATTGAATAAATCACAGTTCATTTAATTACAGGCAGAAAATACATTCCTGGGGTGAAATCGCTAACTGGGATACACTGCCGTACTAAAACTGTTATAAATGTAAGATTCTATTCAAGTTATACAATTGCCGTTTTTGCAACCCTCTAAAGCGCAGTGTACTTTCAAATTCCACCCACTTGTGCAGACTTGGCGCACACACCCAACTCGTTCAAAGTACATACATATAAAATTGTTTGTCCAGAATACCTTATTTAACAGCAACCCTTGTCTGACGTGACATAAAATGGAAAAAAAGAACATTTGGGAAGTGGAAAGCTATTTTGGCACGCCCATTCCCATTGAAGTGATTTTCAGGGGTTGGGTTGTGTTGGGATATGCAAGCTAAGTTGTTTACAACTAAAAGGTTGATGGAGCTGATGAAGGTTGATTAAAGCTGAAATGTTTTCTCGTGTATTCAACTGAATTCATAATGGGACCTATATTTGAAGGAAAAGGCTTAAGTTGACATGCACGACCTGCGTAACTTTAAATTTCAACGGGACCTGGACAGATAGGTACGTTTCAAAGAAAGTAAAGCTTTTAGCCGATCTAATATCCAACATATCTTGTACATTTTGCATTTATTGAAAACCAATTCGAAATTGTGTAAGTAACTGTGTGTACCATCAGTACAGTATCATATGATCTAAGTGCGGAATATGGTCCGGGAGGTAGCGTTGCAGTTTTCAAAGTCATTTCCTCCCACTTAGATTGTTTTCCAATTGATAGCTAAACTAAGGCTGATAATCCAAATAAGCGTCAGTCGCCAGAATAGTGTTGAGCCTGGTTGTGAGAGGCCGACAAAAAAGCTTTGCTCAATGCCTCGGAAAGTGAGCCACAGGTAGAAAAATATGTTTTGATCAATGTTGTAGAGGAGATGAAATCACATCGATTTTATGTCCAAAAAATTTCCGCTTGAAAAGACTTGGCCCACTTTTTATAGTCCTGAAATTACTAATGACCATCTCTATTATCGAAAAAATACGGTTTGTATTGAAAGTTCAAAATAAAATTGCTCTTTCAAGTCTGCAAAAACTATTTTTGCCTAAAATAAATATAATTGCTTAAAATTACATTATTTATTGGAAACTTTGTAGCGGTGAAAGGTGGGTCAAATATTGTCGTTTGGGAATTTTTCGGGCATGAAGTCGATGTGCTTTTATCTCAACATTGTTCTCAATATATTTTCCTATTTGTGTCCTACTTTCGGATTAATTGAGGAACTTTTTTTTGTTGGCCTCCACGATAATGACGTTTATTTCAATTATCAACTACCTACTATAATATCGCTTGCAAAAAAATAAATAAGCGGACAATGCAACGCTACCTTCTGTACTAGCAACTTTTTTACATGTAGAGAAAACTTGTCTTCAAAATTCTTATAGTCTCCAAAAAAATAGAGTTTATGAGCATTTAAAGTTAACCTAGATCTTACATTATAAATTTTGTTAAGGAAACCCTTAATGTATGGAAAAATCTGTTGCTGGTTCCTGCAATAGTTATGAGTGCTGTAAAACAATCAATAAATGTATGCTATAAGGCTAAAAACTATTGCGGGCGAAAGATGTCTATCCAATATATTTACATATATTTTATTGATGTATCTTATATTGGACAAAAGAGCTGCCTTAGTACTAACTGTTTTTGCAGCTCCGATGCAACGATGCTTCTTGGATAAAATTTTGATAACTGACCAAAGAGATTTTTTCAATCTGATTTAACTTTGAACATGCCACCATAAGTCGCTGCTGCAAGGCCCTTGCAGAATACTACCACTGCTACCAGAATCAGTAGGTTTCTCCACTTACCACTTTCGGTTTTCCGGATATTCCAAGATTGTTGCAACACGATGTGCCACAAAGCAAGCCCAAGAATGAGGTAGCTTTTGTAACCATGCAAGCGCAACAGTAGAATCTGTCCAACAAAGTACTTCATCAACTCTCATATTAAGATCTACCAAAAGATAACTGAGCATTTAAGTTTAAGTAATTATATAGGACCTTAAAAAATTATGAACAGCATTGACAAGTGATGAAGGTCTCCCATGCGAACGCTTTGTCTGATGCATCACACAAAGCATGCATTTATATCATACTATCGCTGTCTGTTTGACGAATCTTTTCTATTTAGCAAGTTCCATTAAATCTGGTTCAAGCAGACCTCTTGCATAATTATCTTTGCGACTGCTACAATGGAAGTCATCCACCGGACTGGATAAAACGAATTTCCCGTTGCAAATATCTCTTTTTGTAAAGTTATTTTTGTCACCGATCGGCTCCCCAAATTCGTGATATCCTAGGATATTCATAATATTTTTACACCTAATGAGGATTTCAGGGTAAACTTTTATACCAATTGCATCTATGGACATAATTTTCAGTTGCATGAGAGCGAATCCCATTGTTGCATGGTCTTTAGGTTTGCTTGCTTTAAGTTGCATAAAAATATTACTAATCATCATACAGACTATATCTTTACATGTAAAATCGCGTAACTTCTGAACAACTGGACCGATTGAGATCATGTTTGTTTTTAATGTTTTATTTGGTCCTGGAATGATTCCTAGCATAGTTTGGTTTAAAAAAGTGACCGATGACACGCCCCGATATAATTCACAATTATACACACCATATCTAATAGACCTTTTGACGCAGATGAATGAAACTTGGTACATAAAGGGTGTTTTTTTTAGAGGTATAGAGCTTCGAATTGAAATAAAACACAAGAAAATCGTTTTAATGTCTTATTTAAAGTTCTATTCTCTTAAGTTATAAACAATAATTTTGCAATTTAAATCTTTAAATCGAAATTTTCTTATGTTTCTTTTTTTGATGTTTTTTTTTAAAAAAAAAAAACAAAATCTTGAAAATCATTTTGCAATTTATTTCAAATTGGGCCGAGTCCTAATTCTCGAGACTTTAAATTTTTCTGTGTCGCCACGCACAAATATTAATCACAAAATAACAATCAAAATCATAGAACGGAATCAATGCAACGCAGTGACACAAATGGAAATGTAAGATAATTATTAGAATTATTTTCATTTACTTAAGCAAAAACAGGTATGTAATTATTATAAATTGTCCAAATGTGCCGAAAATGTACTGAAAATATGTGGAAAATTCGCCAATTTATTAAAAATATGGCAAATGTACCAAAAATGTATGCACTGAAAACTTTTCAAACGTACTGACGACGACTTTTCAGGACCCAAATGTACCGAAAAAAGTACAAATATACCGAAAATGACATCACTGGTCTGTACCGCTAAGAAATTTGTACCGCTTTTTGTGTTCATCTCATCGAATCATCGAAGACGTTTTATGTTTGCCTGGAACATCTTCTTCTGCCGAACGTTCAGCATGCTGAACTCGACAACATACTAAAATTTAAAAAAATCGGAGAGGTGTCCTTTTGAATTAAATGAAATTCGTGTTTTTTTTTTCATTCCTGTTGCATTTTTAGGTTAGGATATCTTAAAAATCTGACGTGATGGAGCGATTTCCGGCAATTGTGGTTTGACCATCAGATCACGGGACAAAATTTGTTTGTGGGCTCTATATTTTTTGAAATAAAATACAAAAATTAAGGAAAAGAAATGATTTTTTTTTAATTCGGCAAACTTTGTCGAGAAAATAGAAATGAACCGAAAATATAAACATACGAGTACATGATTTATAATTACGTTTGAATTAGTCGCAAATATCGCTACATTCCCATTCAAATACTCGTAAATGTATAGGGGTCTGGCCAGACCACATATAACTCTTCGCAGCAGTAATAAATATATATCCATATAGTTTTCCTTGTGTATGTTTTTTGGTCCTGATTTTTTATTGATAGATAACCAGTAAAATTCTTTACAAAGTCAAGGAATTTCAAGTCGCTAGCTCAATTGGAAATGTAAATATATAAAAGATATGAGCAAAAATAAGTTTCACAAGAAAATGGACGGTGTCAACCTCACATATGAAACAATCAAAATTGTTTGTATCTCAGTAACTATTTCACACAGCTGGATAACGTAAGATACATATCTAATGGCCTGTGTAATGTTCTGAGCATAGTTTGGTTTGGAAAAAATGGGTGATGCCACCCTCTTCAATCAAGAGCAAAATCAAGTTCATCATATCTAATCAACGACGAAATTGTATGAAACTTGGTACACATATTAAAGATAGGAGCAAAAGTAAGTTGTAATAAAAAAGTGTTCGGTGCCGCAGCTTATATACATAAAATTACTTGACACATATATTTGGTTTTGGCTGAACAAATTTTTTTTCGAAAATATCCACTTTTGAATTCTCGATAATTGGCTGGATTTAGTCAAAACTACTCATACTTGAAGTCTATTATCTTCAGGTGTATTGATCCGATCAATGTCGGATTTCTTTTATTTGATGGCTTATTTCACTTTTGAAATAAATTGAAAAAAAAAATTATGTTGTCAACAAATAAAAATATTAACAAATTAAATGCTTAAATAACTCTAACATGTTGTTCCCCCAACTAGAATTAATTAAAAAAATAAATAACATTTTATTTTTTATACTTTTATCTACAAGACTCGTTTTACAAAAAAGTGGAGGCTTCATTGAATCGAAAGATATTAAATATTTTCGAACGCAAGTCATGCAGAGCAGAAGAAATCTAAGCGTGCAGCGTGAAACGAGTGCTAACGAGTACCAACGACTCGTTTCTTTTCCCCTTCTTTTGTACATGGCTGGCCGTTGGAAAAACCCCCCCCCCCTCATGAGAGAGGACCGGCCAAAATACCAGTTTAAAACTTATTACTGGACGGGGACTTTAAATGGGAAGATAATAGGACCCTACGAATTGCCAGTAACTGTAGACGGCGCTGTATATTTGTATTACAGAACAACTGGCTAAACTACGAGACGATGTACCTTTGGTGTTAAGAAGAACTATGTGGTCTCAAAATGACACTCTCTCTGTATTAAGACACTTAGATCGGTGCTAATACGGCATATGGATCGGCCGTTCGGGCTCGATATTGTGGCCTCCACGATCCACAGACTTAAGTCCTTTAGTCTGTTTAGCGGAGATACGCGCGGACGTTAAAAATATCATTTAAAAAAAGATGAAATGATGTAGTGTACAAGATCATAAAATTATATTACATAATTACGGTTAGGGTAAAGTTTTTTGTTAACCCTACGATATTGAGAGTTTCCATACATTATTTCGTAATATAGTTGGCAATTAACTTGATTTTATTTTATATTTAAGCCCTCTTGCCACTAAAATTGCAATATCATTGTAACCATAAAAGCTGTAGGTTAATTTTTTAGGATTTTAGAATCTGTATTAAATAGGCAATTTTATATGTTGGCAACCTATCATATCATACATTTTTTTGACACCAACCACTACAGCTTAAAGTTTGAAGAAAATATAGAGCAAAACAAAAATTTTAAGTTCATTATTTTTTAAAGGACCACTGCATCTACGGTTTTATTTTTAAATCAAATCTGATAGTATAATTAATTAAAAATATCATACAAAAAAATGGTTAAAAAATACCTTCATTTGTGGCTGTGTTACCAAAGCGACTGAGTTAAGGTCGCAATTTTTCGAAAATATGAAAAAGGCCGATTTTCTCATAAACGGCGCGAGTTTTACTAAACATGATATAAGATTTTCTAACACGCCTTGGAGTCACACATCTGCTGTTAGAAGGTTATCCATTATTTATGGGACACCCTGTATATATGGTTTACTGGATTTCCGTCATCTTGGTTTTTGAAAATCTGCTCTCAGATTCATATTCAGTAACCCCGAAAACCCCCGTATGCCAAATTTGGTGCAAATCGGTTGATTTTTAAACGATACGTCCACTATATTGCATCCGCCATCTTGAATTTGAAAATTTTTAATAAAAAATTTCAGATTCGTAATCGGCAATCTGAAAAATCCTTTTATACCAATTTTGGTATAAATCGATTGACTAAGACCATATAGTAGCGCTATTAAGGATTTTGGGAGGTTACGTATGGTTCCTCACGAAGACACGGATCGCAAAGGCAATCGCAAGCAAAACAAGAGCCACAACTTTTAAGGTATTGCAGCATCGGTAGCAACACAAATTTATTTTTTTATAATTTTTTTTACCAAAGAATTCTAGAGCATGAGAATGTTTTGAACATGTCTAGTGTACTTGTGCATGAATTTTATTTACCCACTCGGCATGTAACGTTTCAGAAATAGTACGTAATGTACCAGAAATAGTACGTAACGTACCAGAAATGTTTCATTTGAAATAATGCAAACGGAACGTAACAGAAATCTTTCATATAGATTTCAAATGCAATGTTTCACATTTAATCATTCTGAAGTGTTTCTGAAAGAGTGTAGATGCAACGTTTCCTGAACTTTTCAAATGAATTCTTTTTGACACGTTACAAGCGAAATATATCACATGTAGTCATTCTGAAGTTTTTCTGAAAGGTTGCAGTTTAACGGTTTATGATCCGATGTTACTTTTTTGTTATCTGTCGTATATGTATATACAACATCTAATGTGTTCGTAAAGATAGTAAAGAACTGTGTGAACGCTAGTTCACTGTTAAGTAAAGCTTTGTATAATCATTGTCAATTATAAATTAAGAAACGTCACACAAAATAACTGTATAAGTATCGACGCGGGTAAAATGAAACAATAATTTCCGTTTCCGACGGCGTAATAAAAAATTTTTGTTTTTGACTTTAATCTCACAAGGTTTCCATAACATTTCCAATGAATCAAACGGCGGACATTAATACATTGCAGAAAGCTATTTTTTCGTAGTGAAAAATAAGAAACTAATTCGTTGAAGATATTTTGTTGTTTTATATGTTCAATTGTACCCTGAAAACAATAAATCCAAAAGTGCTATTAAATTTAGGTTTGGACTTTTTAGAACGGTGCCAATTTGTCTGTTTTTTATTTTATAATTATATCTCAAAAACTTTACTTATTTAGGAGATACACTTTCTCAGATTTTTTGCAGAGAAGAAAATTTATTTGTCAAAAAACTTAATTTTGCAACAAAACAGGTTAAAACAGTATTTACAAAAAACCGGAAAAATAAAAATTTTTTATAATTTTAATTAATTTTTGGATGTAAGTCTTATCTGAGCGGATTTCTAAATTATGAAGTTGTATGCTCAAAGTTTTGATAAACTCGTAGTACACTGTATGTAAGTATATGATCTTATATATAAAAAAAACTTTAATTTTGGACTAATTTATTGCTATTTTAAAGTTTTGATTATTTTCGGTAAGTAAAAATAAGTAAGAGCTTTCTGAATTTCGGAAGAATGGCCCTAACTCATTTTTATTACATATGTAAGATAAATAATCTTTTTACAATGCACGGACGTTGGGTTAAATAACGAAATAATGCTATAAAATATAAAAGAGTGAACTGAAGGCTTTTTAGAAAGGATATCTAATAGAAAATTTAATTAATAAAAAATAAGTACCATAGGGTTAATACTGATTGAGTCATTTGATTTTTATTTTATTTTAAATGTTTAAGTATTTCTGAAAGATTTTTTATAAAAATTACACAGGTTGACAAACCTCAGTATCTGAAACGCAAGTATACTTTTCCAAAGGATTTCGACGCATTGAATTCGAATTTTTATTTTTCGATTTATTCTAACCTAAGTGTGCGAATATGACAGTTTTTCAAGGTATTTGAGGTTACATTGCATCGAAAGGTAATTTTTATTTAGGAAACCATTAACTGGATGCTTCAATTGAAAATACACTAAGAATTATATCGATATCTTTCTTTTTCTTTGAAATATAATAAGATTCTCAGGATTGAAAATATTTGCGGCATGTCGTTCAGAGAATTTTCAATAACTTTATGCTTAACCGCTGCAATTCATCAAAGCGCTCAACTTTGCTAAAAGGACAATTGAAATGTTAGGAATGCCAAAGTTAAAGCAAATAGGATGACATCCCACTGAAAGTCGATTTACTCTCACACTCTCAAAATGGCTTCACACTACCAAATTTTTTTCCTACCAAACTCTTTTAGAAAACCTACCAAAATCATTTGTAACCTACCAAAAATTCTCAAATAAAAATAAACAGCTTTTTACAGCATTGAATGCATTTATTAACATTTAATGTTACATACTTAAAATAAAACTGCATGTGGCACAAACTAAGGATTTGAATTCAATTGATATATTTTTTTTTATCTTTCTTGGCTGACCACACATAGTGCGCAACGTTGTTGACGAGTTCCTCACATATCATTTTGTTACTGTGCTTGTGAGTTTTCCTTCTGATTCTGCGGGTCTGCGCAGACATGCAACAATTGAGTTGTGCTACATCCCAATGTGCCAAACGAATACGTTTTAGATCCGTTACGGATCCGTTCCTGCGGATTATTTGTACGAAACGGATTCCGTTTCGGATCCGATTCGGATCCGTTGTCGGATGAAATTCCTCTCGAAAAAACGGAAGGATCGTCCGCTTTGCCGGATCCGTAACGGATCCGAAACGGACCTCAAAAACGGAAAAAAACTGGAATCCGCATTTTCGTATCCGTAAAGGATCCGAAACGGACGTCATATACGGATCCTATTCGGATTCGTTTTTCTAAATAAAAAGGATTCGAGACTACCTTTTTCTTTAATAATGCGGATTTTACTGTACAAAAAAATTAACGCAATTAAAAAAATTTTTTTTTTTGTTTCCCAAATCTATTTTTTTTTTTTTATTTTTACTTATTTTCCATCTATTTCTTATTTTTAATTTTATTAAGTGAATATGATTAGAAAACATTAAGGAACTTAATTTTTTTTACCTACCACCGATCAGAATCGAATCTGCGAGCCCTGCGCCATGCCACTGTTCAAAGATGCTCATCTTAAAAAACTCAGCTACTTTCATTATTTTTCAGACATACCTAAATTTAATAACATCTCTATCAAAATGAAAAAGTGAAGATTCATTTTGAGCAGTTGTCGATTGCTAATTCAAATAATAAACTTTTAGCCAGCAGAAAACAAGTAATGCGGTGGCTGATGTTGTTAAACTACGCAAGCAACAACTATTGGATAAGCAAAGGCAAGATACAGTTTCAAACCCCGGTGACTAACGACATATTTTTTTTTTATTTTTTTTTATTTTTTTAATTTAAAGATATATAAAAAACAAAAAAGGAGTTGAGAACTGTATTTGTTTATTTAAAACATCTTAAAAACTGCGTTTTATATTAATAATAAAAAAGCGTATTCCGGTTTTTACCGTTTATGACGTCCGTTTCGGATCCGTTACGGATACGAAAAACGAATCCGAAACGGAAAAAGCGGATTCCGATTTTTTTCCGTTTATGAGGTCCGTTTCGGATCCGTTACGGATCCGCATCCTTTTTTGTGCATATTGGGATAAGTCACTACACAAATTCGTCGCATGTATGCGTATTCCCTAGCCGTAATATGTATGCAAGAAAGGAGAGATCATACCCGATTGTTGAAAACAGGAATGCCAAACGCTTATTTTCAGATGTAAATATTTACTTCCTGATTCGAAAAACTTTACAAGAGACTTTTTCGAATTTTATAAAAATTTATATTTAACTAAATCCTACGAAAATCAGGTTTAACCAATCGAGAGGAAAAAAACCTACCAAATTTAGTACGAAATGCCCAACTAGGAAGCCCCTGATCATAGCTCACTCAACAACAACAATATTGGCAACAAAAGTACATTATTTTGTCAGCACTCGTATATCAACGATAACAATGCTCTTTGTGCTTTGCAATTATACTTTCTTTATAACATTTCTTTCCACTTTTATACGAGCAATTTAAACTTTCTTGCACGTTCTTTAGTATATTTATGTACAAACATCAGTGCTGGCATTTAAGATTTGTGAAAATGTACTGAGTCGAGACTTGAAATGTACTTTTTAGTAGCCAAATGTACTTTTTTGTCTTGAACACCTAATTTGACTTAAATGAGCGAAAAAATTACTATAAAAAAATATCCTCACTTTCTATCTACACATTGCGATTAATTTATCATTTCCTAAATAAAAAATAAGGGAATTATTATTGTAAAAGGTAATTCAATTCATAATTTTTTCATTTACTAAAAAATATAATAGGTCATAATTATAAGTTGTCCAAATGTACCGAAAATGTACTGAAAATGAGCTGAACACTTGTACTGAATGTACTGAAAACTTGTCGAATGTACTGACGACGATTATTCAGGACAAATGTACCGAAAATGCCATTACTGAGATACATACTAATATTTTTGCAACAAATGCACATAATAATTGCGCGAATTGCTGGGAAGCATTTTTGTTTGATTATGTGTTCACTGAATAACGATTACGCCCGTTCCAAGAGCAACGTATTCAGTATAGTTCGCATACTAATTGTGAATAAACAATGAAATGGCCGAGAATATGTCACAAACTGAGACGCATTTTTGAGGACTATGGTATAGATATAATTTGCGTATCTGAAATAGGGTTAAACGAGAGTATTCCCGATGTTTAAATAACATGGTTTTAGAATAGTGATTTATGTGCGTAACATTATAACTTGTTAAGTTATTTTCTTATCACCACCGGATAGTATCATTGAGTATATTTTTGTCCCTATTACAAACGGAACTCAAAAAATGCTTATCGGAAGCGTTTAACGTCCTAATCGTACTGTAGATGTATACGATCTTTTAAGTCGGACAACACTTTACTAGATGTTTTCTTTGTAAGCGATACGCTTAAGATACTTTTTTATGACCAATTATCTGTCCAACAATTTTCTAAACATGGCCTCATCTTTTATACATATGAATTTTAACTTCACACTATTTTTATTATCGTGATTTTAAACATATCAATTTTATAGCTCTCGAGCGAAAAGTGAGTTGGGGTTGTTATTTATTATAAAGATTCAATTTTTACTTTTTCTAAAATAAAGTTAGTAGCCCTTTTCAGGAAAAGTTCAAATTGTGAGAAAAAATCTTTGGTTCAGCAATGTAATTAAATACTTCTTAGTCCGACAAGATGCCGCGTACAATCACTGGAAGTGGTACAAAGCACCTGATTATACAATAACAAATTTATATATAGGATAGATAGTAACAAAAATGAAGGGAAACTCGCAACATTGGTATCGGGAAAGGCCTTTCTGAACGAAGTGATCTGGACGAGATCGATGACGTCAATCATAAATTTATAAATTTGTTCAGACTTTAGTAACACAGTGGGCTCAAATTTGAACTTTGTACTCCAAAAATGTTCAACGAAACTTTTTATGAAAGCGATTGTTAGATAGAGCCCTCTAGTTAACTTGTTAGAAACAAAATGCAATAATGTAGCATATTGGCTGAAAGAACATTGTTTCCACTTTATAAAAATCTATTTATTTTGCTTTTATCGGCATTATATGAATTTTGCGGTTTTTTCAAAAATTCAAATGAAAAATGGTAAAACTGGAAAATTTGCAAACTTGGACAAAAAAAAAATATATATCCCTGGATTTCGGAATTTTTTATATAAATATTGTGAAAAGTAATGCTAGCTAAATGCCAAAGTGTCAGCTGCTTTTTTTCACAACTTTTTATTATGATTATTTTTCTACTGCAACATTTGAAAGAAGAAATATTTTCATTTCTGCACATTTTGGAACGCTTTACAATAATTTTATCAAATGTAAAAGCTCATAGTGTCAAGGAAGCTGCTGGAATTTGGACAGAAGTTCCCTTAAGTAGACAGGAACAGGTAATGGGTATTTTTTCTTTTTAGCCCTCTTGAGGTAAAGGATATATATTCCAAAGCTTTTCAAAAACAGAACAGATTAGCTTTAGAACTGCTTTTCTCCAATTACTTGTAAACTATGAAAGATATCGCAAAGTTTTTAACGTTTTTTAAATCAGCATTGCTAAGTTAATGGAAATAGATAAATAACTTCAAGAAGAGGCCTCAACCACATCCCACCTTTGTATGGGAGGTAGGCGTGTCTGTGAACCGACTTTTTTCATATTCGCAACTTTTTGTTGTTTTGATCTTAAAAATATATGGCCGCCGTTCCATACAAATCCATACCCTGTGCAAAGCCTTTTGCTAGCAAACGCATATCTGCTTCCCACTCTTTTGTATGGGTGCGAAATTTTTGCCCAAAGCGAATTTTAGCATAGCAAAAAGTTAATGTAGATTTTATTAATGTAGCAACATATGATGTCTCATTATTCGCTAAAAAATTGTACAATTTGTCACTTAAAAATTTACTAAAATATCGAACTTTACTTTAATATACTTTTACTTTACTTACACCTTGCGACCAACCTACGTCTTTAGCAGATTAGGTTTTTTGAGATCTACTCGAGCTAAAACTTTCATAACGCCATTCATGCTTAATGTCAAAACGTCAATTTTTTATATACATATTCGTCTTTGGAACACCCTGCCAATAAATTTAACATATATTCCCAATGTCGTTCAATATAATAAGAGATTCATTATTTTTGTATATAATACGCTTAGAAAAGGAAATATTAGTAACAAGAAAGATATTAAATTAAAGAAAATTAATTAGGCTTTCTAAATATCTTAATAAAATTACAAATTATCTCTACAATTTTTAGAGAAAAAAAATGTTAAAAATTTTTAAGAGAATTCAAACCCTGTGCATCAATCTTATAGATCGTAAAATTACCTCCCATATGACATCAATATATTTCAAATCTGTTCAGAAATTTAGAAAATCTATTGCCGCAACTTTACATGACTATGACTCGAAAACTAGATCAATGCGACACTTTTTTAATATGTTCTTATTCAGAATTGAAAACCACGTAAAAAAAATTATGAAAAAAATGGCGGCTTAGGCCAAATTTCACATTGAAACCTGGTCAGTAAGGGTTAAAGATAAAAATTTTGAAAATTGCCTACAAACTTAGAAAAACATCTAAAATTTTTTTATTCTATTTTGAATCAATTCAGGTGCGTCCTCGATTTATTTTTTCCTAAGAACCACTCTAATGTACATATATTGAAATTTGTAAACTACATCTACTATATTTGAACATGATAATTCAAACATTACATAGTTTTAACCCATTAAGACCCAAGCCTAAGCCACTAGACCAAAATCGATAAAATTTCATCGAGGGAATACTTTAGGATCGTATGTCTGAGTTTTGTTTTTTAATTTATTTCACCTGCTTAGGGTTGGGCTCAGCTAGATTTTTCGACCACTGGGTACAACCGATATATCAAAATGCAAAATTTACTAATATGAACCAAAAACTATTTTGTATGGCAAAAAATGCTTTTGATTGAGGAGAATCGTCTCTTTTAGTTTGTGGACAACTCAATTTTGGAAATTATGAAATGTGTTGAAACATTTTGTGTGCAACTGTAGATTGCATTCGGTGTGAAGTCATGATGCATGCTTCTTGCAAACGCTGCAAAGACGTGGCTTAGCGATCTTCAAGATTCCATGGACGCATATCGTTCAAGGCGATGGTTTTGGTCAATTTTTGTGCTTTGGCGATTTAGTTTGAGTATTCTTTTGATCACTCAGGCTAGTTCATCAGGCCTGATCGTTTCAAGCAATTTCCTATGAGCTGGCTTATCGACTTGGCAGCGTCTTCATATATGACCAAAGCGAAATATCTTTACTGAATTTTCCAAAGCGCAAAAAAAAAATTACCGAATCACGCCAAACTAAAAATATTGCATGCAAAAGTCCAAGCTAACATATTAGCTAAACCCTTGGGCGAAACCACTTCTGGCTCACCTGGTCAAAATGCGAAAGTTACTGGTCGAAAAATCGACCGCTGGGAACTAATGGGTTAAGCTATTATCTTGACTGCATTTGTACCACTTGCCGGCATGCAACTATGGTTATAAGATATCTTGTTGTGTTAGGAAAAATATAAATAAGAAAATAAAGCTTCTGAAATAGAAATGAAAGGTTTCTGAAGCGTAAATGAATAGATTTACGAAAAGTATATATTATGTAAGGACGATCCGTACTGCCTACCGAAGTTATTTTAGCAAAAACTCATGAAGCTCCACTCAGAGTAGCATAAATACTTAGGAACATCCGATTATGAAGTGCAAGTTTGTTACCCAGTTGCCAGAACATGCTTACTACGAAGACACTTTATGTGATTACTCTTGATAGATGCATTGCGTATAATTTATTAAATTAGTACAAACCTAAAAGAGTGAAAAATCTGCATATTAAGATATGAAAGCGCACAGACTTATGTAGCGCTGACAGAGTGTCATATTTTACTTTCTTAACACGCGTATTAGCAAGAACCCGAAGTAATTGACCTTAAAATGTTTATACACCCATCCCTCGATTTACGCGGTACTCTTTTGCGCGGTTTCAAAATAACGCTTCAAAATTTTATTTAATAAATTTTTTTTGCAGTTAAAAACACGTATACGAAACGTATTTCAGTTTACTGCAAAAACTATTGAGGAAGCCCTGCAATTAGCGAAAAATTAGAAAATAAAATTCTAAAAATCGATCCAGACTTTGAACGTGCAGTTAAATTTCAAAGACATAATAGAAATTGTTGTGCTAAATATCAAGAAATTTATAAAGATTTAAATAAGAATAATAAACAAAACAACTATTGATTACATAATTTGTGACAAAAGTAAATTGCCAACCGGAAACCATCAAAAAGTCTTATGAAAGCGTTGAAAGTACAATATCAATTGAGAGCAATATTGAGCCATGTGGAAGGAAAAGATTGATAGCAGACAGCAGTGACGAATGGATTTTTTTTAATTTACCTTTAACGGTATTTTTGTTTTACTTTTTTGTTACTTTTTTATTTAATTTTCTTACTTTTTTTAATTAATACTTTGGCTATGTGATTGAATTTTAAAAATAACAATTAATTCCATAAAATCTAATTATTTTATTTAATTATTATTTTTTATATATCCTCCAATTTTTCATTAGGTAGGTATGTACATTAGGGTTGGTCAAAAAAATCAAATGTTTTTTTTTTTTTTAATCCGACACACGGAAACAAATTCCTAGGTACCTCTAGGAAGTACTTACCAAATCTGAGCTTTTAATATTAACGGGAAGATTATGCTCATCATAGTTTTCCATTTTTAATGTTGTCTCATATAAAAATGGTCATATCTTATCACCAATAGGTTGTTAAAGCAGTTGCATTGTCAATACTTATATGAAAGTGAACGCTCTTCAAAAATTATCTCAGACACTTTTTTCATTAATCTTACCATTTGCAGTAGAATCCCAATGCCTATTGATTTTAATATTTACTGAAAAACTATTAAAATCAATAGGCATTGGGATGCTACTGCAAATATCTTCTAAATGGCTAGAGTAATTGATTAATCATATGAGACCTTTTTTGTAGAGCGTTCAATTTCCTATAGAAATAATTGAAGCTCATTTGACAATAATTAGTTTTAGTCAGTTACAAAATTCAAAACAAAAAATAATTTTTCTTAAAATACTTCAATGTTTGACCTTGAATATCTTTCAAATGGTAAGATTAATGAAAAAAGTGTCTGAGATAATTTTTGTAGAGCGTTCAATTTCCTATAAATATCGACAATACAACTGGTTTAACAATCTATTGGTGATAAGATATGACCATTTTTATATGAGACTAAATTAAAAATGGAAAACTATGATGAGCATAATCTTTCCGTTAATATTAAAAGCTCAGATTTGGTAAGTACTTCTTAGAGGTACCTAGGGACTAGTTTCCGTGTGTCGGATTCAAAAAAAAAACAGTTGATTTTTTTGACCCATCCTAATGTACATTATGGGATCAGTTTACGCGAATTTTTTTTACCAATTATGCTATTTTCTTTGATTTCTATTGCTCGATGTACGCGATTTCAAATTTTGAAATCCAATCCACTTATTTTATATGGACTTCTCATCTCATCATGCAGTTTTGTGGGCGAGACTATGTAGAATAAGGAACAGGTACACGAAGTCGTAACTAGCCGATTTCATTTATTTTTTAAAGTTCAAGATCGGATTAAAGAAACAGGCCGCATAATTCGGGCACACAGCGTTACATTTTGGGGACGGAAAGTTTTGGATTAAATTGTGTAGTAGGTGTTTTTTTCTATGGATATCAGTCAATCATCTTTTTTACTTATCAATTTCATTGCATGTATGTAAGTTCCTTTCTGGGGACAACAATATTTTCAGGACTATACTTCCAAAAAGTATAGTAAAACAGTTGTACAACTTCTTTTCAGTATAAAGTGGAATTTAATACGTATGAGAGGTCCCATAGGTAATTATGGTGGTTTCCGATTAACCGGTGATTTTTTGGGAAAATCTATATTTTGACTCCAGGCTACCAAAAAGTTTATTGTATTGCTAAAAACCTTAATATTTCAAAAGCTTTTATAGAGTATAGTAATATAACGTTATTTTTGCTTTGACGAAAATTTGCTCTGTATAGTATTCATATTATGTGTAATTTAAATTGTTTGCAAACCTTTATAAGCCAACACGTATAGGCTGAGAGCCCGCTGTAGAAAAGTCGAGTGCATAAGATTACAAGATAAGACATACAGGGAAGATAGTAAATCTGTCCCGATGTCTGAAATAGCCCGAATTTTAGCCAATTTTTTTGTTTTAATTAAAACTAGTATATTACACCTCAAAATGTATGCCAAACGAGAGAACTCGAACAGAGGCATTAGCATAATATATAGGGTTGCATTGTTGAATCCTAGCCCAAACATGGGTTTCCACCGGTTTTATTGGTCAATTTTCATTAATGAAGATAACTGCTTGAAATGTGTGGCAAATGGTAGAGCTTGAAGCGCTTAAATAGAATACATAGGGTAGCCTTGCCCAATTAAGGGCTGCCACTCATTTAATAATTCCTAAAAACGGGTGAGAACCCATGTTTAAGGCAGGATTCTACCAGGACTCATTTTATGCTCTTCGAGCTCTATCGTTTGGCACACGTTTCAAGCATTAATATATATTACTAAAAATTACCCCAAAAACCGGTGGCAACCCACTTTTGAAACAGGTTTCGACAATGAAACCCCACATATTATATCTATGCCGCTTCGAGTTCTATCCATTGACATACATTTCGAGCTGTAATTTTATACAAATTTAAATAAAACAAAAAAATTGGGCGAAATTCGGCAACTCTGGTTGGTTGGTTTCACTAAAATAAATTACTATCTTTCCCATATATCTTATCTTTTAATCGTATTCACTTTGCTTTTCTACAGCGAGCTCTTGGGCCAATATGAACATATACACTGAGGAAATAGTATGGTTCTTTTAAATATATGTATTTGTTTGATAGATTTTTAAAATATTTGTTAACCATCAACAAATTTTGGTAGTTATTACCATGTCCTTAATTGAAATTTAAATTGTTGCTTATTGGGTCAAACGTTCTATTAGTTTGAATCGATTGAAAAAATTTGTTTGGTTGAATTTTACATTTGTTAATCCTATTTTTATTTGATTCCACTTCTCATTAACATGATATCTTTGCAGTTCACAGCATATTCATGTAAAAAACTACTTAAGTATATTCTGCTTGGTACGCAATTTAGGTATTTATGATTGTATAACTACAAACGACATCCTACATAAGGATGTAAAATCGTTTTTTGGTCATCGGTTCATAGCACAAATCGATATTAATTTATGTATGCGTTTGCGAAAAGAAAATATATTATTAGTCAAATAAATGATTTAGTGATTATTAACAATCGAATGATTGCTGCAACCAAAATATTTGTTTCAACCAAAATATGATTTGGTAATTATTACTAAATATATAATTGATCAAATAATATTATTCAATTTACTGTAATATGTGACGTTTTAATATATATCAAATATTTAATTCGCCTATATCAAATATACCATTTGTTAATTATCACCAAATTTTGGTATATGTAATTAAATTGTTTTCTCAGTGTACACCATATTATTATTAAATCAATATGTTAACAATGGCTATTAATGTTCTGTACTTTTTCGAGGTTATTTTTATTTTGAATAAATAAAAATAAAAATCTGAGGAAAATACCGGAAATCAAACTCGGGACTTCTATATAGTAAGCGCAGTATATAAAAAATTTTTGCATAGGTGTATTCATACAATTCCATAGACTTTTCGTATGACTGGTGCATCGCCCTTTTGAATCCTTATTCAAAGTTTTTTTACGTTCCGTTGGAAACCCCGTTACGTATCAACAAGCATTAACGTTTCATAACATTGTTTTCTAAAATACCATAGATATAATATCTTAAAAACATTGATTCTATAGACGGTGTCACTATGAGTTATCCAATACGAATTGTATAAAAGACGGATTTCATATCAAATGTGCTGGCCAAGACTCAAACATATCCGATTGACCTCAACCTTGGGCAAGGTTTTGTTCTATTGGATTTTTACTTTGTTACATCCTAAGACAATTCTCTGATTTTTCAAAAACTGGCTGAAGTATCAGGTATAATAATTTCAAATTTTGGTCAACACCCCCTGTTTTCTGGATATAATTTTTTCCCAGAATTAACTATAAAAATCTTAACTCAAAAAATTTCGTTAGAAATTCGTCTGAAATTTTATGACTTGATCTAACTCTTTTTTGAAGATGATTGAAATTTGATTTTTGCTTTTAAACGGAATGCTGAGATTTTTTCACTATAAACTCCAGAGAGTGAGTGTTTCTTTTCTTTTCGAGAAACTACACAGCAATTTCTGTACGGTCATATCTGCTGATGTTGAACGATGCTTTTCTTCGTAAAAAAACTTTTTGAGAGATAATCGCAAGGATTTTATTTTTGAAAGTTTAAAAATGGATATGATTTTTCATTGCAAGGGCACTGGTCACGTGCCCTACAAAAAGATTGTTTTTCAGTTTGTTGTTCAGCACTGAAATACCATTGTTTGCAAGGTAAATATCTAGGGAGATGGAAGGTGCTTCTAGAGAAAATATTTAAAGTGCCGTCGGAAATAGAGGATACAGTTTTTCAAAAAATCATTGTCATTTGGGAGCCTCTAGACTTATTTCCAAAATATTGATTTCATCAGATGGTTCCATAATAAGCTTTAATATTTATACTCTTAAAGTTATGAAATATAACACATACTTTCGGGATATAACGATTTTTCTGAAGCTTTGACCGATTTTTTTTTTTAAAAAACGACTTATAATTTGATTGACACACCGAAAAATCTTAATTTGTGCCCATTAAAATTATGTAACATAAGGTTAAATTTTTTATTCTAACCCTTACTCCACCGGAAAAAAAAATAATAATTTCAACGGTAATTATGTGATTTAATTCCCGCTCATCCGATTTATTTGAAATTTTTAAATATTGGTCACGGAAACATCTTCATAATATTTTTTTGAGCTTGAAAATCGCATATATCGGTTATTCTGTTACACGGATTTCAGAACAAAAAAAATTGACTTCTTCAAGTGCGATAAAATCCCATGCAGCAAAATCCTGAGATTCATGCAAAGTAATTTTATGTACTCGGTTTGTAAAAGAATGGCCTGGCCGATATGTTTGTATGCATATCCTTCACCGGCTTCGATAGACACATTAACTCTATACAAAAGTTAGGGTCAGTGGAAGGCATTCGGCCGCGGCTGAGGATTTAAATCCTTCAATATGTTCAGCATAAGCTTAGTGCTTCACCGAGACCGAGGTGAAGCGAGATTCTATAGTAGTTGTTCTCGCGTCGTTTTATAAATTACAGTCTCGCCTAGTTCTCGGACGAGAACTTGCCATCACATGTCTCGCCACGCCTCGCCGAAACCTTGGTAAAAAGCGAGGATTTTATTGAAATGAAAAAAAAAAAAATTATCAGGCCTGCATATTGTCGGCATACAAGCAAAATTGACTATCTGCAAACAAATAATTAGTGGGTCACGCTAATTAATCTTTTAATTATGTTTACATCCTCTTAACTTTGTGATATATATTATTTTTGGTAATTAAGAAAAAGTCATAGTCTGCACTTTGCGATGACCGGTCGTGTCTCTGCATTGCGCAAAACGGTTAAGCTAAATTGTTCTAAAGCTCTTCTCAGAAATTTATTTTTTCTTTTTTTGATTTCATCATGTACTGCTCTATTTGCAACAAAAGAATTGATCGCGCCGAAACTGATAAACCGCAATGTTCCGTTTGCTTTGGCTCTTATCATTTGGAGTGCATTAAAATAAAATTTAACAATTATGAAGCTATGCAAGCGGAAAATAAAAATTTTTGCTGTCATAAGTGCTCTCTTCGGCCTGGCTCGTCTCCTAAAATGCCTACTCCACCGAATATATCTGCTAAATCACTCAACTTTAAAAAGCAAGTAGGAGTTAAAAGTGTGAGTACAAATTCTATTGTGAAAGAAGCTCTCTTCACTCCGGTGGCACTAACGAATGAGTCCAGCGCTGTGGCAATTGATAATCCAGAAACAACAGCTATCGTAGATGTTGATCTTAATATACCAAGTACAGTCACCCTTGATATGTTATATGCAGAAATCATAAAATCTCGTAAAATAAACGCTCAATATTTTAACGAATTAAAGCAATTACAAAAAGAGAACAAAGAACTCTCATCAAAAGTACATTGGCTTCAAAAAAAAATCAATAAACTTGAACAAGACAAACTGCAAAATTCCATCGATATTGTTGGTGTACCGAATGCAAATAATAGCAATGCTCGCGAAATCTCAAAAAAAATTCTTCGTGATGCTCTCAACATCGATATCAACGACGAGAATATATCGGAATGCTGTATTAAGTCAACTCAAAATAAACAAAACTCCGATGTCAATAGTAATGCTTTGAATGCAAACAATAAACAAGGCAACGTAAAGAATAAAAATGAAAACAGAAACAATAGCAAACCACGATTTATAATTTCTCTACATCTCTCTTCGTCTTCTCTAAAAGAAAAAATAATATTGGCAAAAAAAACATCCTACAAAAATTTAAATGCTTCTTTTATTAATTCAGAATATAAGAATAAAATATATATAAATGATAGTTTGACGAATTACAACCGTGCTCTACTAAATAAAGTAATAAACTTTAAAAAAGTCAATCATTTTAAGTTCGCTTGGTATAAAAATCACAATTGTTGTTTAAAAAAATCGGAAAACAGTGAAGTTATTGTTGTGAAATCGTTTGAAGACTTAACCAATTTAACAAATAAATAATTGCTTTTATGTTTGATATTTCCGAAAATTACAACAATAACTTCAATGTAAATATTTTAAGTGATATTCTAGATCCTACGTTCAAATCATTCAATGAAAAAAATACAATTATAGTAGTACATCAAAATGCAAGAAGTCTGCGGCAAAGTTTTGATACATTAATCTGTGAACTTAACGCTTTCCATAGGTTACCCGATTTTATTTTCGTTTCAGAAATTTGGATATACACTTATGAAGTTAATGATTTCTGTATACCTGGTTATAATTTTTATGCTTTTCCAAACGATAGCTACTCTGCAGGTGGTGTGGGAGTTTTTGTGAAAAATTCTTTTAACTGTTTATCTTTTAAATGTAATTTTAATAGTGCTGATGGAATTAAAATAACATTTGAACTGGGCAATGAATTATTTACTTTCGTGTGTTTTTATAGACTGCACGCTACGTCAATTGGTTGTTTTATAGAAGAGCTGGAAGCTCTCCTCACAAATGAAAGATCAAAAAATTTGTTTTTAGTTGGTGATTTAAACTTAGATTTATTAGGAAATAATGATGCTGTTGATATGTACTTAACCCTGCTTGCCGAACATGGCTTGCACTCTTTTTTAAATGTTGCAACCAGGCCAATATCTTCTACATGCCTTGATCATGTTATAGGCAGACTGAACAGTATTGATTTACTTCAAAATTGTCTAAACTTTGACTTAAATATTAGTGACCATTCTATGACGGGTTTTGTTCTTAAAATCGAACAAACAATAAGGTCAACGCGTCATTCACCTCTAATGTATAAAAAGATTAACTATGATAACCTGAATTCGAGTCTTCTTTATGAAAACTGGGCTGAAGTTTATAACTGTGCGAATATATCTATTGCATACACATTATTTACAGAAAAATTAAAATATCACTTTAGTATGGCTTCTCACGAAAAACACAACCATAGATCTCATGATTTGCCAATAAAACCTTGGATGACTAGTGCACTAATGAATAAAGTTCTACTGAAACACAAATTAAGGAAAAAATGTATTAAACACCCAAGAAATGTCCAGCTTAAAAAACGTTATGAGAAAATTGCAGCGGAAGTTAAACGTGAAATCCCTTTGGTCCGTGAAAATTATTTTCGCTCAGAGTTTTCGAACTGTCAAGGCGACATTAAAAAAGAGTGGCAAGTAATAAATGGTATAATTAATAAACGAGTAAAATGCAACGATCCTATAAGTTTATATCTAAATAATGTCTTATGCCACGATAACTCTGTTATCGCAAATGAATTCAACGATTACTTTTCTTCTATTGCAACTTCATTTAACTCTAATTTTACGCCCTGTACTTGTAATATTATTGAAAAAGATACTTATCAACCTAATTCCTTCTTCTTTGAGAATGTAACTGCTATGGAGGTAGTACAAATTATCCTTTCATTAAATAATTCAAATGCCTGTGGAATGGATGAAATAACAAATAAATCATTGAAGAAAATTGCATATAATATTTCCGATGTACTTGCTCATTTATTCAATTTAAGTGTTCACTGTGGCGTGTTCCCAAAAGAACTAAAAAGTGCAATAGTTACTCCCCTTTTTAAGCAACTGAATCGAAAAGATATTCAAAATTATAGGCCTATATCTCTTCTTCCCACTATTGCAAAAGTTTTCGAAAAAGCGATTAAAAAGAGAATAGTTAGTTTTTTAAATAAAACAAATTTTTTAAGCTCTAGCCAATATGGTTTCCAGAAAGGAATTTCAACCGAGGATGCTCTGCTATCATTCAGTTCTATGCTTCATAAAAATTTAGATAAGAAAATGCAGTGTGCCAGCCTCTTTGTTGATATTACAAAAGCGTTCGATATGGTTGACCATTCGATCCTTCTGGACAAGCTTAATAGAATTGGATTTAGAGGGCACTTTCACTACTGGCTAGCCTCCTATCTTGCAAACCGAACCCAAGTCGTCAAAATTGAAAACACCTTTAGCAACCCTACTGCACTTAAACTTGGAGTTCCACAGGGATCAGTCCTTGGGCCGGTTCTGTTTCTCATTTATATAAATTCGGTTTTTGCGCAAAAATTCAGAGGAAGTATAACAGCGTTTGCTGATGATCTCGGTATCGCTTATGGAACTAATACTTCTCATGATTTAGCCTCAGACATAAATCATGATCTGGATAAATTAAGAAGGTGGTTTGCTGTTCATAAATTAATTATTAGTAATAAAACTCGACTAATGTATATAAATTTGACGTCTCGAAATTCCCCAGATACTCTTTTTAAGTACCATGACTGCAATTGTAAAAAATTCAAACTATGTAGCTGTGTCTCCCCTACTTACGATTTAAATGAGACATGCAACAACCGGTGTTTTGAAATTGAAGCTGTAGATAAATTTAAATATCTGGGAATCCTAATTGACAACAAGTTAAGTTGGCGTCAGCACTTAGATTCGCTCATAGTATATTGTCGACATGTAATTAGAAATTTTTACAAACTTCAACATCTATGCTCGCAAAGTCTACTCAAAATGATTTATTTTGGTCTTTTCCACTCAAAATTGGGTTACGGCATTTCCTGCTGGGGTGGTGCGTATGTAAGCAAAATCAAACCTTTATTGGTTTTACAAAAATGTGCAATTAGAAAAATATGCGGTAAAAGTCGAACAACTCCATCGTTTAATTTATTCAAAGCCTTAAACATTTTACCTTTACGTCATTTATATTATTTTCAAGTCTTGAAAAAGTTTCGTGTAAACAACTTGAGTTCAAACAGCATGATTAGTTCTCAATATCATTTAAGAAATACTAGTAATGCAATCGTCCCCCAGTTCCGCACCACAAATTACAGAAATTCTTTTTCTATATTATCTTATAGATTATTTAATAAACTCCCCTCCACAGTAAAAGCATTGGAATCCTTAAGGAAATTTTTAGCGTACATTAAATTTTGGCTCTTGACCTTCAACTATGATGAAATTGAAACCTTGCTACAAGCTTCTTGATAAAATTATTTTTGAAACATGTATTTGTCTGATTTTTTTAATTAAATATTTATACCAATATAATTAATTGTCAGATTTATATTTATATTCTTATTTTTTATATTTAATTACCACATTTTGTAACTTTTTTTTTTTTTTTTTTTCTCTATATCAACTTGAGCTCGAGCTTTAGCTTTTTATCTTATTAATCATTAATCTAACTAAGTATATTATAAATTATAGTAGGCAAATGATACAGTACTTTGATACTAAATTTGTCTCTACCTTTTCTCCCTTAAATCAAAATTTCATTGCAAATTATAAATTATGGATACCAAATTATTATATATGAATGTTATGGAGAAATGAGAATAAATAAAAAAAAAAAAAAAAAAAAAAAAAAAAAAAAAAAAAAAAAAAAAAGTATATAATGCCTGATAAGGTGTTTTTTATAAAAGTATATTCTTACATTAGTAACTAAAATGTGTGGCCTTAACATCAAAACCACAAAGCCGGCACGCGTTGCTACACCTCGAGAAGTAAAATAAAATCTGTGATATTTTTTTTTGGAGGATTGAATCATATATGATAATTGATGAAATATGATGAATTTAATAATTTTCTTACAAAAAAACTAAACTAAGAACCTTTTACAAACTATAAGAACCACGTGTACCAAATCTTTCGGCGATCGGTTGAACGGTTGAACGGTTTTGAAGTTTAACATTAACAACGAACATGCACACATTGAGTCTTATACTTATATATAGATATTTTTATTAGCTGTATAAGTAGATATATAATATAATTAGTTTAAATTTTTTATATTACATGTGTGCTTGCATTAGACTGTACCACCTTACAGACAAAGAAAAAAGTCCAACATGCGCCATCAAATCCGAAGCATTTTTGAAAGGTAATTTCGAAATTAAATCTTAAATTTTTCATCATATCTTCGGCAAATAAAGTCTGATCTAAAAGTAAGATGTATTAAGATTTTTGGTCTTGAGTAAAACAAGTTTTTGCTCCAATGGTTGTTGACATCAAATACCCCGTTCTTGTACTTACTCAACAGGTCTCAGTTCCTACCATCCTAATGTGACACCCTAATGTCAGAACATTACAATAAATTATTAAATTTTTCCAACTGAAGTGTTTCGATTACTTCATTAAAAATTATTTTAGAGTCTTTTACCGAACGTAGGGGTCCCCTTATTAAATTTTTCGTCAAATTTTTCTGTTTGATTTTGATATATATGATAGGAACTTTCACGGTTGCATAATTTGAGTTAGACAAGACAGGGCTATTATGTACAATTTTACAATGGGTTTACCAAACTGTCATTTCTAATAAATTCAAATAAATCAAATTTCAAAAAATATTATCAAAACAAAAAATACTTCACTTACTTCCGATACGAGCTGGTGTTAAAGCGAGGCGAGTACGATTCGAGATGCCGGTGTGATATTGCCCCACCTCGGTCGAGCGAGGAAAATTTATTTTTTTTTGCACCTCACCTCGTTCTGGCCTCGCTCTCGCCTCGTTCTCGCCTCGTTGAACGAGGTTGCCTTGCATTCTCGGTGAAGCACCACATCAGCTTCGACACGGCCATCTGTATTATGATCAACACTAACTTCGCTAGCACCGGTTCCACACTTTTAATGGTTTTTTAAAAAGCTATATATTCGACTTCCAATGGCTATATCTCCGAAACCCGATGCGTCCTACAACATTCGATAACATATTCGTTGTCGTACGACTTTCCTCTACATATTTCACATTACCTCATCTCCATCCGACAGTAGGTCCTATAATCCAGATTCTAGACATATGAATTCCGAATAACTTACTCTATAAATTAAACTTGTGCTTACAGTTTAAAAATTTTATATTTCTATCGTCAAACCATAGCTCAAGGTTTGATTATGCTTTTAATTTTTTATACCAACACGATAGGAGATAACCTATTTTGACCAGCTGTGTGTTAGCTTCGATTGAGGACACAGAATTGAGGGAATGAGGTTGAAGTATAGAACATGTTTTGGTGAAAGTGATTCAATTATTTTGATACATTGAATAAGGTACCCTATTCACTTTTGTGTACGAAATTTAAAAAACATATCGAAAAAATCACATGTGCGCAGATAATGTGCCTTTAACGCGAATAAGGTAAATTTGGTTTATTTAGATGTAGTGATATAATATTTGCTCTGTCGGATATAGGCGCACACACATACCTATCTATGTATTAATTGATCGAGAGCCAAAAGAGTTTATTTATTTTAACCGTCCGATATTCGAAACTGAACAATTCAATTCAGTATTTTCTGTGTCTCTATCGTAGAAATTGACAGCTCAAATTTAAATTATTTTACTTAAATTTCTTCTTCATTTATTTTTTCAACGCTTATTGTTTTCTTGGATTTAAGGTCACTTAGCCGTTATAGCCCAGCACCTTCTTATAAATGCACTTTATTATTAAACAAAACACCATTAAAGTTTCAGCACACGATACGAATCTGTTAAAAACCACACCCCAAAAACACAAACCCATAAGAACAACCAATCCAGACTATACTTTCCATTGCTTTAACTGTCGCCCTTTATCTCTCTCTATTTTTCGCTTTCGCTCTTTCTTCCACTTACTCCCTTCCGACTGATTTCTATCATATAGTATATTACATATGTACACTTATTTGTAAATATGTATATACCAACATATGTATGTATGTAATTTATTATATATTGAATGAATTTATATACCGAGGCATTTAAATGTGTATGTATGTATGTAAACATTTGTATGTATCTACCGACAACAACACGGAAACTATTTGTCTCTAGTCTCGACATTTGTTCAGCTCGCCATAAAATGAAAAATCGCTTTGTTGCAAATCGCTTGCTCTACGATATTGGGGCTTCAATAAACATGTAATTGCGTTTTCGATTCTTCAAAAAAAAAGTTGGAATTTTTTGGCTTATATCGGAATCTTGTTGCATCTTTTTTATTATAAAAAAATGTTAAGTCTAAGATGGTCGCTGTTTTGTCAAAAAATCTACGTATGATAACATTGCACAAGCGCCAAATGTAGGGATGGCAATGGGGTCAATTACCAAGGCGGCGTCAAAGTTAAAAACTTTTCTGAACTATATATGAATTATAATGGAGTTTCAATCAAAATTTAGTTAGAGTCTTAGCCAAAGTTTTTCGCTGTGGTCCAAGAAATTACTTTTTTCCATATTACAATTTAAATAACTCCAGGATTAATGGCTAAATTTTTTCACACGCCTTAAGTTGTACATATATATGGAAACTTTGCTACAAATACGAAGGCATTTTTTTTGTTCAAAAGAAGTACTACTTCACGATGTTCAAAGTTAATATCTATTTTAGCTGATTTAATAGTTTTTTCAGTGTCTTATTTAAATGGGCATATCAATGGTTAGTAAAATCCCGCGGAGACGATTTGATATGAGTATTTGTAATGGGGTCCGGTTATTTACGAATATGCAGTCAAAAATAAATTTTTTTCTGTTAAACTTCAAATATTTTAAAAACAAAAGTGCAAGATGAAGTTTATTTTCGAATTCAATGAAGCTTAAATATCCTAAAATATACAAATTTGTAAAATCCTGCATTAAAAATGTATTTCCCAAAAATAAATGCTTGACCAAATTGAGCAAAATAAATATTATTTTTGGAGTTAGCAGTTTAAAAATATCCAAATATCTATAACATTCGCCATCTTAAAAAGCTCTATATCCCATGAACGCTTACCTCTACGAATGAAATGTATGTATTCCCAGCTATACATTAGTAATAAATGATTTTTTGAAATACCGTTTTTGTGACTTCAGTTAACGCTACACTGACATAGCGGCCGTTAATGAGAAACTTTAACGTTACATATCTATATCTAGCAACGAAACCAAAAGTAAATTCGCAAACATAGCGAGTAAAATTATAGCAAGCAAGTTGCTTAACTGTCAGGACTACCCAGGAGATTTGTGTTTTCTCTATTGCGTAAAGAATATCAAACGAGTACTCGTATAAACAACGAGTAGGAAAATTTGCGACTTCACACAGCTATTATTAAGTAGGGGTCTGGAGTCTGGCTTCTGCAATTGACCTATAACAATTTGTTCCTTGTTAAATGTCTTTTTTTTTTAATTAAATAATCGCGCCAAAAGTCAGTGGATGAAAAAAATATGTTGGCCTTGCATAACGTAGAACATTTTTTTTTCGATTTCAAAATATTTATGAAGTTTGAAACAGTAATGGCATACTCTACTTTTTTCAGTAAACTTCTCATTAACCATTTAATAATTTAGTAGTTGTCAGAAAAATACTGCCAAATTTTTTTTTATTGGAACTAAGCACAACTGCGTTCGTCATCTGTTTTTGAAACAATAGAGTGCAGTTTTTTGATGCAAGATCTAAGTATAAAACAAAAAAAGTACTTTATTAATATCGAATTTAACAATAAGATCACATATTTATTTGTTTACAACAAGCAGCCATAAAAATAAAATCTAACAATTCAATTATGAATTACATAAATAACGTACAAAAATATGATTGAATAAATAATTTTAAAGTTCTAAAAAACGTAAGTATCTTCAGATTTTTTCTGTCGATACAGAGCATTTCTATGGGAACTGGTCCAAAGAATTTCGTGCAATGTCACCAATTTCATTAAAAGTTCTCGTAAGCATGTGTTCTCATAACTGTTGAAAAAAAGTCCTGAAATAATGTTTGAAAAATTCATAAAAAATTCATAAATTTTGTAAATTTATGGGATCCCGTTCGCCTGTTTCGCTAATACACTGTATATCCAAATTACAACAATTAAAGCTAAAAATGATAAATAACAATAATATATATTATATCAAAGCTACATAGCTCGGTCAAATCTTATGATGCGGAGTAGCTAATGAGCAAAAATCCATGTTTTTGTTGCTCTTGTACAAGAATTTCCATATTTCATTATATAATCTAAAAAATCGTGCAAAACAAAAACTTAAAAGCGATTCAACATTTTATAGTAGAATCGAATACGCTATGAGCAAAGTGTCATGATTTGGGTGCACATGGTGCAGTTTCTCTGCTTCTGTCGTGCCATAGAAAAAAGAACAAAAGCACAAAAAATAAAATAAAACCAAACCTTACTCGCACCGCACTAACTGTTCTACACCATAATCTCATGGAACGTATTCCAGATTTCATTGGAAGCGTGACAAATTTGAGGGTAGGGTCACTTGTGGAAATAAAATCTACCCCCAAAGCAAACTTTGCGAAAGATTTAGAATGAACAACAGCGAAGACTGCATCGAAACGGAACGAACCGCATGGAAAGGAATTGTTTGTGGGAACAATTGTCGTCAGTCTGTTTATAGCTCACTTGCTGACTGTTTAATTCATCACATCGGCAAGGTCGTTTGCGAAACCAAAACAAAAAAAAAATCGCGATCGTGGCCGGACAATACATTAATGGCGGCGATCTTTCTGCGCGTTCGAATACACGTGGCAGGAACACACACTGACGCCTTGGTGGGCATGTGGTGTAAATATATACGGAAACCCAGTTGCAATTAACAGTGAAGATACTTAGTATAATCTGTGATAGTAAATAAGAACCTGTAGTTTTCTGTGCTCGGAAAAAGTTCATGCACCCTTGTCTCTTAACTATGCCTATCGGTAACCACAACTAAAGTGAAACTACGTGTCCCGTAGATAACATTATGGAACTTTTAAAACTAATGATGTTCAAAAGTGGTTTTTTAACAAGTTGTAACAGTGATGAACGAGTGCCACCCATTAATTTGAGTCAGCTTCCGGAGTTCCTTCTATGTAAGTGCGACCGGTCAGGCATATGACTCAGATTGGGAATTAATTTATGAGATGTAATTACTATGCATGTGAACATAACGGCACTCACGCCCCTTACAAAAAAAGAAAAGTATTTGAAACTTACGAGTTCCGTTAATTCTAAGAAGAAAAAAAAGTTCTGTTTAGTTTAAATTTCTTTTAAGTTCAGAACTTTTCGTTAATCCCTTCACGAGAATACAAATGCGATAAGCTGCAAGTGACTGAGTTATTTCAATTTTCATTGCGATCGCATACAAAACCACATTGAAATTATTAAAAAGACATCATCTCGAATTTACCTGCATATTTTTAAATTTTTTAGAATTTTTATTATTTTTGACCATAGTTTATCTGGCCAAAAAATAGCATAGCACGATCCTGAGAGGCTCTTTTTTCAAAACAGTCTACAACCGAAATACTTTGGGAATCAGTAAGGCATATGAACAATTTCATTTCATGTGCTACCTACATATACATATTAATCCATGAGCGCCGGCTCTAATATTTAGAAATATTAAACACACAAGTGGCTATTTTTCTAATTCAATATGCTTACACACTGAATCTTTCTTTCAAACGATATATCTCAAACACTATCGATTAAACAATTATTTTGCTTTCGTATCGAAATTCTCGACATAACTTCGGAACACATATAAAATTTTAATTGATAGCGCGCTCCATGTTTCTGAAAATATCAAGAACACACATTTTTTTTTTGCTTTATTTATAATCAAGTTTTAAAAATGTATGAGTCTTCAAATCGAAATTCCCGACTTAACTTCAGAAAATATCGTACAATTTATAAAATAAGACGGGTGCGTGCTTTAATAAAAACCTCATCTTTTCCAAAGTTATGTCGGAAATTTCGACATGAAAGCAGATGCATTTTTGGGACTGATTGAAGAACATACTTAAAAAAAAAAACGGAAAAAAGTTAATTATAATTCAAAAAAAAAACAAGTTAATTTAATTTTTTTTTACAAAATAAAATCATTTTTAATCGATAAAAATGCTGGGTTTTTTATTCTAATCTCCATAGTTTTTGAGACATTTCGTTTCATAATATATTCAAAAAAGTCAAAAAAAAAAGAACAAAGTTTGCAGTAGTTCAAAGAATGTCCGATATACTTACATATGTATATTTAAGATAAGCACAAAAACCTAAGAGTGCTCCGTAAACGGATCAATGAATTGTAAAATTGATTTTGAATAAAATTGTGATTTGAGTACTTTTCTATCAGTTTTAATCGAAGTTGGTGTTTAGGTACGCGTTGAAAAATTGGCCCTAAAAATTTATCCATAAACGTAGCCGCAGCAACGCAAAGAAACGTTCGTAAATCTCTTTAGCCGTTTTCACTTATAAACATTGGGCTCTCTAAAATCATAACAGCCTATTCACATTAAGACATGCCCGGATAAGAACGCTTTTCCCGACATACGAGTTAAAATAACACGGTACAGATTTGATCTGAAATAAGGTAATACCTTATAAAGAATTCAACACTTTTGTTTTTGTAAATATTATCCCTTTTACCGGTGTTTTTGGCTATTTTAAAACCAATTCTTCATATGGAGTGCGTGTCCGCCGGGAAGGTACTTTGGCTATAAATTTTGGTTAAATGAAAGAGAATGAATCAAATGTTGTTCAATGGCTTATCTAATGTTGGTAATTATGTATGGAATACAATTTAAGTCACACGAATGTGGGTTATTTGAATTCCATAACGGATTTTGTGTTTGATTTACTCAAGTGTTTCTGGTTCTCTCCAGATATCCCCACAAGAAAAAAGTCCGTAGCAGTCAAGTCCGTGAAGTCAAATCAACAATGGTTTGACAATTAAAACACGTTGGCTTATCGAACATTTTCCCATAGTAAATTTGCCACGTCTTTACTCCACGACACTCCATGACTGGCAAATACGAACTGTCAAAACTTTTATTTACCAAAATGACGGATACCTTGTATTTGCAAAACCTTTATAATGTGTTCGGAAAAAAATGTTTCTCATCAAACAAAAAAGGACCACGGAACGATGGCTTTAAAAAAATTGAGAAACACTGAAAATGATGAGGCCGCGAAACATTTTCTTGTTCTTAACATTTGTTTTAAGTCAATCAAAGCCGAAAAATTTTTTCCTATTTTGATGAGGAATTTTTTTTTTTTTCAAAGACAACATCAACCTTCTCTTTCTTTTTTCTTGGCCACAATTTACCGGTATAAGAGTTAAATATTTTTTATGTTCGAACATCTTCTCTCGGATATACTTAAGTGTGAATTGATTGGTTGAATCTCCGTAATGCCAACGCTTCACTCTTCAAGCTAACATTTTATCGACCTTTAGGCGTATTTGATGATTGAACATTTCATGAAAGAAATATATTCAAGAGTGAATTAGCGAAATTGTGATGCTACGCTTTTCCGGACTATAGCATTTTTTCCGCTTTTTCAATCTCTTATATTAGTTTTCCACTTTTCAAAACATTTTTCGACATATTCAAGATTATTCAAATTTTTCAACTTTAACAGTGTAATATGTTAGTTTTTGCCCTAGCCTATTATATCATTAAAAAGTCGATGTGAAGATAGTACCGTCCTGCCGTAAGAGCAAGATTGGAGTAATATGAAGATAAATTAATAAATATCCTATAGCTATGAGCTGCGGAAGTTGAAAAAACATTTCTTTTGAGTTAAGTTGCAAAGGTATATCTTTTTTACACAAAAAGATTGTGTTTCTGAAGTGCACTTCGGTATTTGGCATTGCTTTTTGCCAGACCTTTCTAGAAATTCGCAGCAATGGTCCATTTGGTCATAACGTCAACCAAGTCCAAAGTTCCATTTCGGGCAAAAACAAAATCGGTAACAATCGCTCTGTACCTTGCTTCATTGACTGTAACGTTGTGGTTTTCATTATTTTTGAAAAAGTGCGGTCCAATAATGCCGCCGGCCCACGAACTGTACCAAACAGTGCTTTTTTCAGAGTGCATTGCCAGCTCTTGAAGCCTCTGGTTGCTCTTCTGACCAATCTTTGCAATTCTGTTTGTTGACGTACCCATTGAGCCAAAATGAGCTTCGCTGCTGAAGAAAATTTTCACATTTCTCACAGAGCACGAATTTCGATAGTAGAATTCAATGATTTGCAAGCGCTTTTCGTTTTTTAGTCTTTTCATAGTAAAATGGCAAACCTTACTGAGCATTTGTAGCTCTAACACATGTTACGAATCACACGTGAAATGTCATTAAATTTTATTTTTATTTTATTAAAAACTGAAAAAACAAATAGCGAAAAATTCACCCGTAGCAATAAGGAAAATTTGTAATAGAGATGAGGGTCAAGTTTCATCGTTCTTCAAAAATTGCTTGGAAGAACACCTTCCTTCTTCAATAATGGATTCCACAGGCTATAGAACTATTTCGATAATGATCCTGACAAAAATCATAGTTTAGAAGTGACAAGATCTGTAGCCGACGCTACCAATTGCTACAAATAAATTCATTTGAAAAAAAGCTTCAACGAGAAGTTTGGAGAAGTTTTTAAATAAATCAGCGTGACCACCGTAATAACGTAAAATCATGAATCTAACACCACTACACCAAGGCTGGAAAGAGACTCAAAATCAATAGATTTGTAATCGTTGCAAAAGAATATGTATACTGAAATTACTTTTTGCGCTTGAGGTTAAAAAATGCCTATTTCAGATCCAAATTATCATGCAGGTTCTTAGTGGCATTTTCATTTATAAGACCTTCACAAGTAATAAGATGATCATAATAAATGTGGCAGTCTACTATTGAATCAAATAAGGGTTCCAGACTAAATATTTTGCTAGGGTTGTAACTAAAAAAAAAAAATAAACATGAACTATCGTTTTATTGTCATATATTTCAACATTGAGGAATTCTAGTCTCTGAATTTATTTATATATAATAGTCCGGGAAGCAGCGTTGCATTTTTAAAGCAATTTCTCGAAAAGTAAGCCCCAAGTAGAAAAATATGGTGGGACCAATGATGTAGAGCAGAAAAAAACCATATCAATTTCATGTCACTAAAATCCCAAAATGACAATATTTGACCAACATTTCATCGTTTTAAAGTTTCCAATAAATACTGTAATTTTGAGCGAAATTTTCTATTTTGGGCGAAAAGTATGATTTTCAGATAATTTTAATTTAAAACTTTCAATGAAAACCGTATTTTTTCGAAAATGCCGATGGTTATTAATAATTTTGAAATTATAAAAAGTGGGCCAAATACTGTCGTTAAGGGATTTTTTCGACATGAAATCGATGTCGTTTTTTCTACTCTACAACATTGATCCTAACATATTTTTCTACTTGTGGCTTACTTTCCGAGCTAATGCTCAAAATTTTTTTGTCGGCTTCTCACAACCAGGCCCACCATGATTCTGGCGACTGACGCATATTTCGAGCATCAGCTATACCTGAACTATCGTATGCAAAAAAAATGAAGTGGGAGGAAATTGCATCGAAAAATGCAACGCTACCTATATGTAAATACTATCTGCCCCGGCAGTTGTTGCTGTGCCCATTCTGGTTGGTGGCGCTATGAGTTTAATTTTGTTAAAGTCCCTACATAAAAAAGTCTGGATAAAAAAGAGTTCGTTCAATCGGTTGGATCATAGGCAAGGAAACCGAAAAATTTCCGCACCAATGATCAAACGCTTTGAAGCGCGGAAAATTTTAAATAATTTGAATGAAGGCAAATGAACTGCTTGATGTTTACAATTGAACATTGGTTATGGATAATTCAAGCCAAGAATTTTGAAAACAAAATCTTAAATTTAAATATGGGACATAAAAATTTATATTTTTAAAAGTAACTTGAAAAACTGTAGATTAAAAGCAGAGAATCACTATAGATAGAAATCTCAAATCAATATTTTGCAAATTGAGTACTGGAAACGATAGTTCAAAATTCACTAAATTGATTTCATGCAAAATATTGACGCTTCATATTTTTAACTATATGCATACCATATCGCAATTGGAAAAAATAACTTTTTTGTCGATAAAACCCACGAAAGGTAGCAAAAATGGAGTTTTCGAATAGTAGGCTGGCCAAATGTGTAAAGGAAATTTAGTGTTCTATGTATCTAAGTAACTGCACAATGTCACCTTTGCACAGAAATTGAAAGACGAAAAGTTTGCTTTTTTAGATTTTGAGTCGATTTCTAAAACTTATTTCAAAAAACACGCCTTATTTTCACAAGGAGTGCACTTAAATGCAATTAAAATTCTCGAAAAACAAAAACCGTTTCTGAATATGATGTAATCTAAAAATGATATTGGCAATGTTATGAAATATTCGCAACACTCAAATTTTCTTAGATGGATTGAATCTTACTAAGCCAATGGAGCCTGTTACGTGGTTGTCGGTAATCATTAGTCTCAACTCTTTGGTAACATCTGGTTTATACTTTTTATTAATGATATCCTTTGTATGCTGATGATCTAAAAATTTACTCAGCTATAACTATCTTGATTTTGAAAACTTACAACAAAATAAATTACTATGTTTCAACAACGAAAAATGTTTCCAAATAACATTTCATACAACGAATTCCACAATTGACAACACGGCCACACAAAAAAAAAGTGGGTAATACTTTTCATGCGATATATAGTAATCATGTCCTCAGTTTTTTCTAACCTCAAGAAATAGGTGAGAATTAGTAAAAATCAAGGAAAATGCACTCGTAAAAATGCAAAAAAAAATTATATTTCATATCTAAATTTATATTCTTAACTCAAATCTACCAGAATTGGGTCAGACCATCTGGATTTTTTCCTTGCCTCAAAAATGTAGCTGGATATCATTTTGATAATTTACTTGTCTAATCTATCGTTTTGCGGCTATATCTCGCTCTTTTTTCCGCAAACGATCTATTTGTATTTGTATTTATTTAATTATTTCCTACCTAATGCAACTAGATATATATCTTACAATTACAGCTTAAACATTAAGTTTTACAATATTTTTGAAATTAATAAACTAAATTAAAACTAAAATAAGATTAAGTAAAATATTAGGAAACATTAATAACTAAAATATTATTGCAGCTGTGAAAAATAATGCATAAGTCTATTTTTGTATTGCATGGGATGGGGAATTGTGCTTTGGCACAATTTCGATCTTGTGGAAATAAGTCATCACTTTATGTAATAGTTTTAAAGTTCGAATCTTTAAAACGTTTGTATGCAGAGGAAGTAGAGGAGCACAAAATTAAGAAATCCATAGCTTGCGCAGCATCCCATAAGCTTTGCCAATTGTGCAGTTAATATGGTTGTTCCATGACAAGCTTCTTTCAAAGTAAATTCCAAGGTTTTTAAATAAATCTACAAAAACTATGTCAGAACTATCAAGCGATATCTTGGGAAGACATGATACATTTATAGCTCATTACTTATCACTAAACACTTACATTTTTTAGGATTAAGACATAAGCCATTTTTATTAGCCTAATTGAAATGGTAAGTTGACAAAATTATTGTTTAGGTCGTCAACGTCAATTAAGTAGTTCAATTTGCTGGCTTATGACTATCTCAATTCCAATATTTTGTATGTCCCTTCCATATCTTTTTACTACCTAGTGCATTTTTAATCTTTTCGGCATAAAAACTAGCTTACAATGCCCTGGTCATACCAACCACTCTTTTACTCGATCCTGTAAAATTCGTATACAATGGAGGTGTTTTGTAACGTTACCAACGGCTGTATGCGGCATTACGTTGCACAATCAAGTTTTTAACGGTATTATTAAACCATGAACCATATTTTTTAACTGAAAATCATATACTAAAAATATCAGATCATCTTTAGAAAATAATGGGAGTGCTAACTGATCATATAGTAGTACTTTACGAAGGTCATTAACAAAAACAAGATCTAAAAGAGTATCTGCAGACTTGGAATAGTGCGTGGGAGCTTTTTTATTCACTGCTTTTAGACCCAAGGTTTCCCTGGAAACTCTTAGTTGATTGCCTTTTAAAAGATTGCAATTAAAATCTCCTAAAATTATGACGTCTGGGTGGGACAGGGACACATTTTCTAAAACACTAAGAAGACTGGACATATTCACAGAACGATTTCGACGATACACACTACCTACAAGCAGTTTATTGATCCCGTTTATTATTCTAACAAAATATATATTCAATTTCACTATCGGGAAGTGACAAGCAAAGCAGTTTACAAGATATGTTATTACGTACATAGATTGCTGCGCCACCAACATGACCATACCTGTCTGCTCGAAAAATTTGAAAGCCGCTTAATTTAAACAGTGCATCAATCAAATGAATGATATTGAAATGTATCAGAAACATGTTTCGGATACGCAAACTATATCTATTCACAAATTTTCTGCCCAAACGATTTCTTTGCTTTTGACTAGTATCTCTTTTAAGTGACCAACAATAGTTCGCTAGCATATGATCATCGATTTCGATAATGATTTTCCATGACTGTAATGTCTTGATTAAAGGGTTCTCTTTGTTCCTTGCTGTTGTCACCAAGATTGTCTGGGAATTCATCAATATGGGAGATACTTTATGGCTTAGATACAATATTCATACAAAAGTACCAACCATTTTCACTGTAAGATCTATTCCATTTTGCTGGTGTGGTATAAATGATGGCCTTCTTATTAGTTTGGTACATTATTTTGCAAGAACTGCAAATGATGTGTGGAACCCATTCTGTATCCTGGCGTAGTAACTCAATACCAAAACAATCCTTATGCAAATTCTTGTCTTGTCTTGTCCGTAATGGGTACTACCGACTTACTGAATACGTACTTACAACAAATACAGCAATCAAATTCCTTTGTACCCTGAGAATGTTTTCTTGTAGCATTACATTGTTGTTGAAACATTTTTCAAGGATTAAAATCAATTAAAAATATATTTAGTTTATTAAAACAAAAGCTTTATTAAAGCTTAACAGTATTATTTTGCATATTTCCAAATTTTATGCCATTTTAGCTTTTGTTAGAAAAAATAGTTCAGAATTTTTTGATCCAACCACTTTATACATCGTAAGTTCGATCTAAATTAGAATATGGTGCCTTTATCTGGAGGCCGTACTACTCTAACCATACTAACCAATTAGAACGTATTTTTATTCGATTTGATTTGCGTTCCTTGAATTTTTCTCAACCAGTTCCACTGTATAAGTCAAGATGTTTACTATTAAATCTTAAAACCCTTGAATTAGGTATAGCGATTTTATAATTACTATTTATGTACATATATATGATACCATAAATGGTTCTATTGATTATCCAAACCTGTTAGAATCCATTTCTATCAATATAACTGTGACGAATCTTCCCTTAGAATGAAAAAAACTTGTCAATAAAATAAAAAGGTTTGGAGCATAAGTAAGTTTCACTGAAAAATGAGCCGTTTCGCTCTTACAATCCATTACATAAGCTCATGCAATAAGGACCTTTATACATTAAATCGTTGCTGCGTCTGTTGGGGATCGTGTACTTTCTGAACGATTTGATCAATTGAGGGCATATTCCAAAAACTTATTTATTTTGTCAAGACGGCAATATTAGTTATCAAAAATGTTGTTAATTATTATTTATGCACAGTATAAAGAAAACGCGACTAGTTCGATTGATATACAAAGCGGAAGTAAGGACATTTTATTTAACTGTAAAACTTATAATAAACAGAGTTGTATGTATGGAACAGAGTTGTATGACAAAACAGAGTTGTATGAGAAAAGCTATGAAGGGTCGTTCTACAACTTTAGTTTTCAACATCTTTCCTGAACGACACTTCATTTGTGTTAATCAAATAATTGAAAGAATTATTTAGGCCAAGTGCCTCAGAAAAATAAATATGTCTTGGTTTGGCACGGCCTTTGGTAAAGATGTCAGCAAGCATGTCGTTTGTTAATATGTAGCGTAAGTTGATCTTTCCACTGACCAGGTTATGTCGAATAAATTTACCTTCCATATCCACATGCTTCGTGCGACGGGAATACGAATTATTGGTTGCTACCTAGATGGCACTTTTGTTGTCACAGTACAGTATCATACCCTTTGGGGCGTTCGGTGTCAGCTCTGTTGGAAACGTTGTAACCATATGGCTTCTTAAATAGCAGATGTGATGGCCATGAATTCGGCCTCAATCGATGAAAGTGCAACAGTTTTTTGACAACGAGTGCACCAAGAAATAACACTACCTTGAAACTTGAATGCGTAACCCGTTGTTGAGCGTCTTTCATCTAAGTCACTACCCCAGTCTGCGTCAGAGAAACCGGTAATTTCACTTGCTGCTTTGTTGAAGACAAGACCGTTTCTTATGGTACCTTTTAAGTATCTCATTACACGTTTGATAGCTGTCCAATGTACCTTTCCTGGATTCTTAGAGAATCTGCTTAGTAGATTAATGGCGTAACATATATCAGGGCGAGTAATTTGTGCTGCAAACAGCCTACAACTTGCATGTAGAGAACCTTTGCCATATCCAATTTTTCTGTTTCGTCGACAGGACACATTTCAGATCTTAAATGTTGGTTCAAATCAATCGGTGTTGCAATTGGATTGCAGTCACTCATGTTAAAACGTTTCAGCAAGTCTGCGATATATTGAGATTGATCAATCTTGATTGTACCTTTAGCCCTGTCTCGCGTTATACGCATACCTAACACTGATGAAACTTCACCGATGTCTTTCATTTTGAATTGAAGTGATAACTCCTTCTTCAGCTTGCTCAAGCATAACATATCATTTGAGAACAGCAGCACATCGTCTACGTACACAGCTACGAACAGCATTTTGTGACCTTCTGCTCGATAGTATACGCACTGATCAATGTTACTTCGTTTATTCCAAGACTCAACAAAACGTTATTAAATTTTTCGTTCCAGAGTCGGCTGGATTGCTTAAGTCCATACAGAGATTTTTTTAGCTTGCACACATGAGCTGATCCATCGTCAAATCCATCTGGTTGAGACATGTAGATTTCATCTGTCAGCTCTGCATTTAGGAATGCAGTAACAGCATCCATTTGGTGTATAATGAAGTCGTGTTTGGCAGCCAGCGCGATTAGCAAACGAAGCGCAGTGTACCGAACCACTGGTGCAAAAGTTTCTTCATAGTCTATACCTTTTTCTTGACTATATCCTTTTATTACCAGCCTGGCCTTACGACGAAGAAGTTCACCATTTGCATTTATTTTCGATTTAAATACCCATTTGGATTTAATTGTTTTCTTGCCAGGAGGCAATTCAGTAAGATACCATGTATCGTTTGAATGAAGCGAATTAATTTCTTCATCCATTGCTATCTTCCAGTCATCTGCATCTGAGCTAGCCATAGCTTCACGAAGCGTTTTAGGGTCGTTTGAAATGTATTCAGACACACAAAAATTATGACCCACCCGCATACCTGCAATTCTCTCAGATCGTCTTAAAAGGTTGTGTGCTACTACTTCAGCCTCATTGTAATCAGAAGCACTTTCGAATACAGTAGAATCAGCATCTGGGTTGCTTGAGTCTCCAAAGTTCGGTTCAATAGAATCAGCGTCGGGCTAAGTTTGCCAAATCTGGTTTTTCGTCAACTTTTGACACGTCTTGAGCTGATTTAATCACAGTATTACTTATTTCAGCTATTAAACGAAAAGTTTAGAGAAGACAATGCTTTGCTGCCACGCATTTTACTGATACCCGACACACCGATTCGGTTCAAACGTTTCCAAATTTCCAAGTGTTTGTCATTTGCGGACTCTATGATTAAGTTGTTAATACCAATACTCCATTTTAAACATCAAGAATTTATGTTTTCTTCATTCAAATCAACTGCATTTTTCTGCGCTGCAAAGTTTTGATCAATCCTCCAACGGCGTCAACGACGCATTCTGTTCTGACTTTCTCACACAGGGACTTACACTAAGCCAAACTCATCGTGACACCTACCGGAAAGGGCAGAGCAACGTCTGCAGGGCGAGCTAGTATGTGCAGATATATTCCATGAATGCAATTGAATGAATTTATTTATATGGTCTAAGGTAACACAAACATACAGACAAACAGCTATTAATCTGCAAAATTAATAGGTACCGTTAGTTTAAAATCCAAATATCAGTTGACTTTTTGACAAGCTAATATTATATACATACATCGTATATAATGGGTTCAACATATAACAATGTCCAACACGGACTAATCGGCTAATACACTGGCGTTGAATACTACAGTGAATATTTCCAGCTGTAAAAATAAAATAGGAAGAAGGCGTTTCCGTGCTCACCATATCTATTTAGTCTTGGTCAGCATGCTAAACACTACAACATGTAAAAATTTCAAGAAAATCGAATAGGTGTCCCTGAAATTGAAATATTACCCAAACTTTTCGACTAGAAATTTATAAAATAAGTTTTTCAACAACAAAATCATTGGAATGAAAAATAGTAAGTGAGTCATTATGTTGAAACTTTCTAGAGGAATAGTTTTTGGACTTAAGACTTTTTTTTCATTTATCATTTCCGAGAAAAACTTGAAACTACCCGCCTTGAAAATGTGATTAGGTGTATATTAGGTCCCCATTAGTTTTGCCTAGCCAGAACGTTAGGGCCAAGTGTGGAACCCCAACGACAACCTAATTTGGATAGTAACGGTGCGCCCCAAATTTTCCTGAGTAGGATTGCTCAACGCCTGCAACATTAGGGTCTCATTGGGTTTTTGCGTAAGGCCCTTACGTTCTGGTTAGGCAAAACCAATGGGGCCTAATTTATGCCTAACGACATTATCAGGTACTAGTTTTGGATTTAAAACATGTGCTGGTGTGGGAAGTACTGATTCATGTCCTTTGCGTAGTGGTAAATCTCAGAGGATAAGCCAACGCGCGGCATTAAACGTTCTGTTGCAGCAATGTCGTTGCCGTTAGTACTACCTAACCCATCATTGCATAGTACGTTGCCAGCAACCTCTTCAAGCTTTTCCTACACATGCAAAAATCGCACCGACTCTTTGCGTATGTTCACTAAACTCTTTAAAATTTTGTTTGACTCATTGGCTTGTGGTGGTGGATACGGGAAAACAGTAGGTCGGTTACCCAGAAAATTTAAGCCAGCATTTTCTGAAAAAGATAGGATAAGAAATATAAAACGATTACCGAGAAAGTTTCCTGATCTTGATGGATACTTGAAGGCGTGATTAAAACTCTGCGCAGCTTCTTCGAATGCTGCATTTCACCCGCTACTAAATGCGCCCATTTTGCGTGGTTAAATTTCAATAATTTCAAAAACATTTCATGTGCATTTAACACTTTTACTCTATAAATTACCTTACTTTTAACATAGATAAATAGCACATAAATTGATAAAGAAAAATTTAATAACCAGAAAATTTCATTGATTTTAAAAAATATTTTGACTTTATTGAGTATGATTTTAAAATTTATTTCTTATTTGTATATGACATAAACGTCAAAGAAAGAAATAATACATTCATTTCGACACTTTGTTGGTATTCTCCTGTATAGTGAAGAGGGCCATACGTTACAGTCCTATGTTTTAATATTGTAAACGACACAAACGTATTATTATAATTGTTAAAAACGACTCAATAAAATTGAAATTGTCTGAGTGTTAAAAATTTATTCTTGGTTTCAATTTATACGAAGTGAAGGGAAACCAAACGATATAGTCCACAATTGTCCGTACCAGCGTATTTGTGGCGATTTTTGAAATTTGCTTCATTTACTTAGTTGGCGCAGCAGAATAAGAAGGCGCATTCCTAACATATGCAAGTAAAAAAGCACGTGTGAAAAAAAGCAAAAGAATTGATGTGTCTCAATACTCTAGTAAATAGGTCTAAAGGAGAATACGCAAAGATCGTTGAGAAAACTGTTACCTTGCGTAAGTTCAGTTTTCTCAGCGGTCATTTCTTAAAATTCAGGAGTATTTAATTAATCACGACTACCACATATAACCATGTCCAAAGCATTAGGCAAACCTAAGATAGGCATGCCTTTTACTACCCGTAGTAAGGCCTAATCAGGCAGTCGACAGGTACTCGTAATTTAGAAATTCCTTAGAATTGCCTAATTAGGCTGCTGCTAAACATACCCAATTTAGGCTAACCTCATTATTTCCTAATTAGAGCCGAAAGTATACTTCGGCATGCCTTAGAAAAATTCAAGTCGGGTAAATTAAAAACGGACTTTTTGGATTTTGGTTTCCATCGAAATATAGTTGTAAGACATCCCAGATACAAAATTAAGAAAACATTTACAGTGTTCGCGCTTTTGGGTTGAAGTAATTTCCGACGAACGTGTGGTGTCAGTTGAAAGATAATTTAATAGACTTCAATGTTAATGATATATAAAATTTAAAAATCGATTTTTAAATTTTCGAGTTAGCGATAAATTTTTGACAAATCTTATGCGCTTTTAAGAAAAGATATAGCCGCAACTTTCAATGCCTGTACCAGAGACTTTGCATTTGTGGCAGAGTACAAGCTTCCGTCGGACTGCAATGCTAAATGCAAAATCTTCATATATTCGAAGATATTTTAGTAAGACAGTGTCTTTTTGGATAAAAGATTTTTTTTTCGGCAAATAAGCGTTTTGTTTCTCAACATAGTGTCCTCTCAGCTCAACTCCTCTCATTCAACCCAAATCTCTCACCGCTCAGACATATCTTCAAGTTTGGAAACAGGAAATGGTCGAATGGGGCCAAGTCTGGAGAATACGCTTGATGGGGTAGCATTTCGAAGCCCAATTTAGGGATTTTTACCATTGTGACTACACACGTATGCTCCCGTGCATTTTCGTGATAGAACAGTACTTTTATCTCCGCCAAATGCGGTCGTTTCTTCATATTGAATCGGTCCAAAAGCTCTGAACGATATACCCCAGTGATCGTTTTTCACTTTTCAATATAATTGATGTGAATAACACCATTTTGTTATTTATTTTTCAATATTAAAAGCCTCGTAAGCAAAATAGGGTTTGCCAAAGAAACAAGAAAGTTAAATAGTTGCAGTTTTTGGTAGCGACAGAGGTGCCTACTAGAAAAAAAAAATAGCGAAGTGGACGACGGGAAACTCAGCCAAGTCCGTCTTAAAATCCGTTCGAGTAAACACAATTACGACGGTTGACGGAATATTTAGCTGTCATTTTTTTTTCATTGAGAATTTAAACGTAAATAAAAGAAATGACATCTGATCGTCGTCCGCGGACGGATAAAATAGAATTACTTAAATCAGCGATGGGGATGAAAATATAGCATAAGGGCGCAACAACAACGGAATTTTAAAGCTATTTTGCTTTTATTTCCGAATTCGCCAACAGAACGAAAATTCAGCCAATTGCACTAAGTAGAAGCAAAAACAATTGCTAAATATATTCGTCGAAACACAATGCACAAAATAGACGGCGCACAGTGGGTGGGCATGCATAAAATAATGGCGCTAGACATTTGAAATTTTGTAGAGAATGTGGAAAAAACAAAAATTTGTGAATACGAAAAAATCGGTACACGTACACGCATACCTCCCATACAAAGGTGGGATTTGGATGAAATTTTGTTCCCAATAGGTATCAATTTCCATAAATTTAGCAATGCTGATTCCAAAAACGTTACAAATTTTACGATATCTTTCATTGTTTACAAGCTATTGGAGAAAAAACTTTTCTGTTCTGTTTTTGAATAGCACTTGAACTTATATCTTTTACCCCAATGGGATAAATGGAGAAAAAATATCCCTTATCTTTTCCCCTATACTTAAGGGAACTTCTTTCCAAATTCCAGCAACTTCCTTCATACTGTAGGCTTTTTGAAATGTGAAGAATGCTGCTGTAGAAAAATAAGCACAAAAAATGGTGAAAAAAAGCAGCCGAAATTTAAAATTTTTGCTAACTATACATTTCTTGCTAATACATAAGAACTAAGAAAATCCGAGGATAAGTACTTTTTTTACTGTTAAAGATTGCAAAATTTCTCAATAATGACTTTTTAAGACCTAATTTAAAAAAAAAATCAGCATAATTCACACATAGAATACAAAACCTTAAGCAAACAAAATGAAATTTTTGAAAAGTATAATCTATGAACTTTTTGCAAGTATGCAATTTTGGTGAATTTTGATACAAATAAACTCATAGGTCAAAGCTCGTAAAAGTCAATATGTTTTGTTCTTCTCCAAAATTTTTTTTTTAATAAAAAAAATTGTTAAAAAATGCAGCTGACACTTTGGCTTTTAGCTAACCATACTTTCTCTCAACATATATAAAATAGTTGCGCAATCCAGGGATACATTTTTTTTTCATATTTCACTTTTACCATTTTTCATTTTAGTTTTTGAAAAATCCGCAAAATTCATATAGAGGCGATATAAAAAATGAATTAATTTTTATAAAGTCGGAACAATGTACTTTCCCTCAATATGCTACATTATTGTATTTTGTTTCAAACAAGTTAACTTGTTAGCGCCCTATCTAATAATTGCATTTATAGAAAGTTTCGTGGAACATCTTTGTTAAACAAACTTCAACTTTGAGCCCACTGTGTTACTAAACTCAAAACAAATTTAAGAACTTTGTAGTTTTTTTTTATTCCCTAAGTATTTTCTGACGATTGTCTTAAAAAAATTTTCAATCACTCTGTGCCGTTGCTAATCCCTTCCGATATCGTCGAAATTCTGCGAATAACGGTTCGGGCGGAAAGGGCCACTACGTGCCCTGTGCTGACTTAAATCTATAGCGACGGGTAGTCATCACCGCCATCCCCGTCGTCCGCAATAACTCTTTTCCATTTTATACGATCACGTGGGCTATAATTTTGTCAGAGGGTACCCGTTGGAGGATTTCTTGTCACCCGTCCTAATTGTATTTAATCCAGTGACCGGCAGCCCATATGGCCGCGGCCAAGCGAGAAATTCAGATTCAACTAAAACGTTGAGTGAGAAGGTTCGTGCTGCGCATTTTGTCTGTTGCACTGCGAAAAATGTACATCGTAGAATGAGAAAAAACTTATTTTTTCGCGTAAAGTTTTTGTTGCCAGCCAGCAATGTTTGATTTGCATGCGTATTTTAGCGGAAGTGCACAAAGGGAAAATAGAAAGTCATTTCTTATCTGTTCATAAAGAATTTCATAGCAAACAGGGTAATGAGGGAGATTTTAGTTTTTTCAATTACTTTTTTCACTTTTTGTATGCATGAAAACAAATTTCGATTGATATCCTTTTGAGTACATACATATTTTCGAATGTTCTTAATATTATATTTAATATTATGAAGCATGATGAACTACGATTTTATTTTAAATTGTTTTTTTTTTTCTTTAAGAATTTTTTTTTTCCTAAGGTCTAATTTTTTTTTCCCAATAATAATGATAATATGCAGAAGTCGTTTTTAGACTATTTTCATTCATTCATGCACGGTTAGAAATCTTCGAATAAATTCTAATACAAGCGAAATATTACAAAGATTTTTAATACAATTTTGATTACATTTAATACTTTCGAATATATTACAAAATTTTGTAATAAATTCCATATTAAATTTTAATACATAAGTATTATAATTGATTTTTAAGCCATGCTGTATTGTATTTTAATACTTTTTATATTAAATTAAAAAAATGTATGTCGCATTTACTGGGTTTCGAACCTGATTTCTTTTTTCTTAACGACATCAGCTAACGTAGCATTTTTTTAGGTTGGCTTAGAGTATATTTGAATTATCAATTGACAACAACGTAAAATGAAAATTCAATGCTTCATTTTGATGGAAAAGTATTTAAGTATTAGTCGATTACATAAATGATGGCAGTAGCTCAGTTAGTAAAGATGAGCATGTTTCAACAGTGGCATGTTTGGCGACCTAGGTTCAATTCTGATCGGTGACAGGAAAACAAACAATTGAAAATGTCCTTGAAAGTTTTAAAAATGCTACACAAATAAATAACCAAAACTTACAGCAGCAGCATCAATATAGAAGAGGAGACGGAAGATATGGTAAAAGTTTTTTTTTAATCTTAATAAAAACGAGTTTTAAATTTTAATACAAATTTTTATTAAATTTTAATACAAATGTGTATTAAAATTGAAGTTTAATATTTAGGCAGTATCAAATATTAATACAAATCTGGTGTGGTCATATATGTATGTAAGTCCAAAAGTATTAAAATTTATTTCAAAATTTCTAACCGTGTGTCTACTCAATAGACAACTATATATTGAAAAATAAAATAAAGTGGCGCGAAAGTAATATCAGAATTGTAAGCATGTATGCAAAAAAATTAAAACATAAATGAATTTCTCTCAGTGGTGAGAGCGCTTTAGATTGCCCTCTTTTTTGAGAATAAGGAAAAACGTGAGTTTCGCTCTTTGCCGATTAATGATTTAATCTATTCAGTTAGTCCATGTATTATCAAACGGTCAAGCTGGCATTTGGTTTCAGCACCATGTATAACTTGGCAAGTCTTCACTTTCAATAAGTCCGTCTTTGAACCTGGATGCGAACAAAGCAAAAGCATTCAGAACAGATTTTGTCACTTCTAGCGACAGCTAGTTCCAATTCAACAATCCTTAGATTTGCAGCTGACAAGCTTTCATTTCGATTTCGATAAAACAGACTGTAGATTCTTATGATCACGAGGGAACTAGGAGTATTCGCATTGGGCTTTAGCCTAGATACGTCCCTAGTTGGAAATTGAAAATACTTTTCAAATTTTCACCATCTACGTAGGTTACTCCAAACATTGCAACATCTGAAGACAAATCAGAACTCTGCTTATTGTTATTACTTAATTAACAAACTCATATTTTAGCTTTTCAGGCTCTTCGCATCGTTTAACTTAACCGCGCTTATGATTTCCAAAAAATGGGAAATTTATCATTTGGCTTATTGTAATATATATATAAATACATATATATTTTCCACGAGCCTTGCCTCAGCACTATTTCAATTGACAACCTCTAATACAGTTTGTTGGCTTACTTAGTCAAGAGCTCTTTCATTTGGCACATGGGGCATTTCAAGTGAAGCGGACAATGTAAAATATTAGATATCGAAATTTGTTCATATTCGGTTTTATTGTGCTTCTAGAAGGTGACAGCATTTAATTTTTTTTGATATAAAAGCTTAGTTTTCGAGGTATGGACTTTTAAAAATTGACGTAATATGAATAAGAATGGATGTTTCAGAAGCAGTTTTTCAAACTTAACAAATTTTCAATAAAATATAAAACATTGTGGGCTCTATAGAAAATGTACTGCTCTTTTGAATTATGAAATCATATATGATATCTGAATTGCTTTTTGTGGAAATCCGGAAGTTAACATTTCCTCTCAGAAATTAAATTTTTGGTGAAAGAAGACATGAAAAATGCTTGTAAGGCCAACTGTTTTTTATTTATATCAATGCAAAAAAAATTTTACTCGTAAGCCTAAATGTTTTTTTTATTTATATCAATGAAAATATATTTATGAACTTTTTTAACTTGCTCTGTGACATTTTCTCTATCAAAAAATAGTTTATCACAATATTTGCATTCGAAATGTTACTTTAAGACTTGATTCTAAATATTTAAAACCACCTTCTCCTGCTTTTAAATTTAAAAGAAGCTTTTAGCGTAAAAGCAGGTTTTAAATCGACTATAACAGTCGTTAAAGTTTGCTTCTGATTTATTTATTGCTACAGGCCACTATTTTTATTTTGCAACCTACCCTAAAAAATGTTATTTATGTTTTTCTGGGAGGACCTCCTCAAATCCTGACTAAAAAAATTTGACTTTGCGCGAGTAACGGAATATCTAAGGAAAAACTTTTTCAGGCTATTTTGGCTATGTTAGAATCTCATACATTTTTGGACAGGTCTAATGCCTTTTTTACCAAACAAATGCATGGTGTTCCTTACCAAATTGAGATTTTTTAATTTAAAAAGTCTCATTTGATAGGTTTTGCCAAGAGCTACAAAACCTGTGTTTTTTAAATTAATTTTATCAATTAGTTTTAGAATTATGATAATTTTAAAAAAGTACCTTTTATATTTCGAGGAGTTCCACGAAAAAAAAAAAAAAAAACACAGGTTTTGTAACTCTTGGCAAAACCTATCAAATGAGACTTTTTCAACTAAAAAATCTGAATTTGGTAAGGAACACCATGCATTTGCTTGGTAAAAAAAGGCTAAATCTTCATATTTTCCTACGTTTTTCGTCATATAAGTAAGATAAAAAAAATGTTTTCGCCTACCTACAAATATTATTTTTAAAGATAATTAAAAAATAAAGATAATTATGTATTTTAAGTTAAATTTAAATTTTATTTGTTATTTTTTAGCTGCATTTTATAATCTAAGTGTTTTTTTTTTAAGCAAATTCTTATTTTTGCTTTGAGGGAGTTGATAAACTGCTTTAAAAAATCTGAAAAAATTCAGGAGTTTTTGTTTTATGTTGTAGAACATACCACTGCATGACTAGCAAAATCGGAGACTTTTTTTTTTTTTCTGAACAACCCTAATGTATATGTACATATGTATATGAACATATGTATAATACTTATATTGTAATTAATGTTGATTTTGAAGTTGTTATTGTTGAGAAAAAATACATTCTTATTTATCAAGGACCTGTCTAGGACTCGTTGTCGGCGCTTTAGAGCGCCACAGGAATTAAAGATAAGCCAGCACACAGTGGATGAATTTGTTTAAAACCGCGGCCATATATAGTAATAATTGCGCTAGACTCTTGAAATTTGGTACAGATGTTTTTAAGGTAAAACAAAAAAAAATTGTGAATATGACAAAAATAGTTCCACGGACACGCCTACCTCCCATACAAAGGTGGGATGTGGTTGAGAAATTTTTTCACAATATGCACCAATTTTCGTTAATTTGGAAATGCTGCTTTCAAAAATGCTACAAATTTTGCGATATCTTTTATAGTTTGCAAGTAACTAGAGTAAAACAGTTTCAAAACCTTATTTGTTCGGTTTTTGAAAAGCATTGGAGCTTATATCTTTTATTCCAAGGGGGATAAAAAGAGAAAAAATAGTATTTACCTCTACTTACTTTCCAATTTTAATCATTTTCCTTCTCTTATTGTTTAGCGTTGCAAAATGTGATGAAATATAAATATTTTTCCTGCAAATGTTGCAATAGAAAAATAATTATAAAAAAAGTCGTGAAAAAAAGCATGTGGATTTTAAGTAAACATACTTTCTCACAATATTTATGAAAATTTTCCGAAATCCGGATGTAAGTATTTTTTATGTTTTCTGTAAAAATAAGCAAAATTTCTCAATTAGGACTTTTAAAGCCCAAATTTGAAAAAAAAATTAGCATAGTTCACATATAGAATACAAACATTTCATTTAAAGTATAATCAATGAACCAAAATGCAGTTTTGGTAAATTCTTATGCAAATAAATTAATAAGAGCTTTTCGTAAAAGTCAATATATTTTGTTTCTTCTAAGACTACATTAAGAAAAACCTGATAAAAAAAAACCTTAAAAAATGCAGCTGACACTTTGGCCTCATATTATGAAAAATTTTAAGAAATCCGAGAATATTTTTTTTTTTATTTTCAAAGCTTGCAAAATTTCCTTTTTACCATTTATCATTCTAATTTTTGAAAAATCTGCACAATTCACATAAAGGCGATAGAATAAAAATTAATAGATTTTTGTAAATTGGAAACAATGTGCTTTTTGCCAAACCGCTAGATAATTGCATTTTGTTTCAAAGAAGTTAACTGGAAAAGACTACCTAACAATTGCTTTTATGGAAAGTTTCGTAGAACATATTTCTTGTACAAAGTTCGACTTTCAGCCCACTGTGTCATTTAACTCAATACAAATTTAAAAATTTTTAAATTTCCTAAGTACTTAGTCTCTGCCGATTGTCTTAAACAATTTTTCAATCCCTAGGTTTTTCTTGTTCTTCCTATTTATGGACACAAAAATCCACTGTGCGGCACTGCATGAGTGCCTAGACAAGGGAGTCAAATAAATTCCAATGTATCTCGACTCGAGTGAACTGATTGCTTTATTAATCACGCTTCATGGTTTTGATCAAGAATGGCGGAATTTGATAAACAATAACATAGTTTGACATAAAACATATGGTTTCTTAATGTTTATTCACAATTGATTTTCTTAGTAATAGATTAATACTTTAAATATAGCACTGAATGTAAAAGTACACTACATCCTCATCCTTAATAGAAAAAATTGATTTATTTAAATACAAATGTTTTTATATAATATGTACGATATTTTAACGTAAGTAAATATACAATAATGAGATGTATTCTAATACATATATGTATATATCAAATAGTTTTTTTAGTATGCTATGATATTTATTTATTGAGTACATAGGAACTGTAAATTCAAATTTAGATAAATGTTTTTTAATTTTGTTATCATAGGCTTTGAGTTTGACTTATTGCCATGATATTATGTATTATGGTTTATTTTCTACGTCTATATCAATATTGAATTTTTTATTTCATTGACTTTGTATGAGCCAAGATATGTCGGTTAGTTTTACTTTTTGTAATCATGTTTTTTAGTAAAAATAAATCTCTAATTTTAAAACTTATTGATTTCGATTGGAAAGTTTGCTTTGTTCTGTTTTTTTCAACAGTTTCAATTAGATGTTTTGTTTTGTTCATAGTTAATTTTATCTTTGTTTCAGTTCTTGGGCACAATCAGATAAAATTATACATATCTGATAAAATTATGTCATTTGTTGAAGTAAGTAGTTTTCCAAAAACTAGCTCATATGACGTTTAATTAGTATCAACGGTGTCGTATAACGTGCGCATGCAAAATATGGGATCCAATAATCCCATTCAGCTTGTTTACAAAAATTTAACAAAAATTCATTGAGTAAGTAATCCATGACTTCGTCCAACACTGCTGAACATTTTATGGTTATGTGGAGTACTAGAATAGGCTAACTATATTTTTTAAGTTTTACCGTGGCTCACCCTTAGCATAGGGGAACAATCCATTTATTCTTGTCGTTTTTGTGTGTTGTATTCATCACTGGAAGTTAACCTAACAAAAATAATTGCAATGATTTCACCGGTACTTAGTAAAATGCTTTCGTTAGAATTTTCCGTCTGGCACAATGTACTTAAACGATTATATATAAAACTACTCGAAAGTTCAATAATATGTTAAAATTTTAATTTTTTCAGCTACAATTCCGAAATGCGGCGGTTGTCATGAACTTATTTTAGATCGTTTCATATTAAAAGTTTTGGAACGAACTTGGCACGCGAAATGTCTTCAATGCAGCGAGTGTCATGCACAACTCAACGAAAAGTGCTTCTCTCGAAATGGACAACTTTTTTGTAAGGATGATTTTTTTAAGTAAGTAAATTTCCTAAAGCAAATATTACATATTGTTATTGCCTACTACTAACCTGAAATTCTGAATATACCAAATAATTTGAACTAAACGAAGATTGCTGAGGCTAAAGACAATTCTTCACGATTTTTCTTAAGTGAAATTCGTGTAGTGGTATTGACATCTTCAAATTATAGTGCATTAAAGTGAATGTAGTGAAAACAGCAAAGGGTTTGAGCTTTTACACAAAAAACACTTGGGCAGAGATCATGGCTTTTTTCATTATATGGTCGATTTTTATATAACTGTTACTTTTCTCAATCGAAAATTTGAGAAAAAGTTCCGAGGATTTTTCAAATTTTTTTGACGTTGTCTTGTGTAGTTATCTTCCAAAAATATATTTATAAAGCGAATCATCTGATGAATGCGGAATTGGTAAAAATCGCTGCCACTGTATGGACATTTTGAGATTTTTCACTAGAGGACTTCTGTTTTCCTGTTGAAACTGTCTTATGTTTTTTACAGCATCTTTCGGGAACAAATATTATAAGGTCGCAAATATTGTTTACATTTGATTACATTCCTCTAAGTTCTTGATGAGAAGATGTTTGTTTGCAACTTTCCCATACTTCGGCGGTACCAACATAAAAATATGAATGAAGAAATTTTTCAAAAACTCGAAGACAAAGTTTCAACTTCAGTTACTTATTTGGAAATGCGGTTTAGCTTCAAATTTTTTTTGGCTTATGTAGCTCTGATAATGTAGCTAATATAAATTTGTCGACTTAATTTTTTTAATTAACTGAGCGTCGAGGCTGAAGAAAATGCTTGGCAATTTCTTGTTAGGGGCATGCCACGGTACGGACATTTACGATACATTACCAGAATGAAAGTAAGGCAAACAATTTTGTTTGAATTGAAGGAAGGGATTCAAAAATTTAAAAATGAATATGAATAGATAGCTGGAATTGCCAGGGGACATAAATTTAATGTATAGGCTTAAAGGAGTACTTCTTTTTAAATGATATACTCGAATATGAATAAATTTTCGAACTTCGAGTGTGCCCGAAGAACTCTACAACAAGAGATTTTTTTGAACATATCTAGGTAATATTTGTAAGTGGTAAGGGTAATTAAGTCTTTGAGCTATTTAAACGTGAACGGATAATTACCTGCACGAGGCATTAAAGCGCGTACGCTAAAATGCGTTTTGCGGATAAAAACCTAACACCTATGAACATTTTGGTGAGGTAATTAACCGTGCTATATTGTATTTGATATGAAGGGGCGAGGCATCATCCTTTCTTTTTAAGCCTAACTATGCTTAGAATACTACACCGACCATAAGAAGCATATTTACCAGCTCTGTCAAATAGTTACAAACATAAAAAAAATTCTATTTCGGTTGCGCCGCGCATTTTTTCATTGGAACTTACTTTCGATCTTTATGTATTTATAGGCACGAAGTCTGATTCATCTGGGTCAAATATTTGATGAGATGTGATGAATTTGATTTTTATTTTATATGGGGGCGTGCCATCGCCCATATTTTCCCAAACCAAACTATGCTAAGAATCTTTTCCAGACTATTTGAAGCATTTAAAATGGTCCCATAATTTGATATTATAGAATCGGATTTGAAGTAAATTCTCGAATATTATTATTTTCCTAGGTCAAACCTGCGAATGGCGCAAACAGTTTATTTCTTAACTAAACTAAAATACCTAAAACACTATATCTTGGCCCCTAATGTATACTTTTCCTACGTCGTATTAAGTCGATTCTATCGAAAAATTTCAACGAAATTGTACACAAACTCTGTCCGACCCGTTAACAAGTTTGATCCAGGAAGTCCCAAGCTATATTATAGGCAAAAACAAAACATCTACAACATTTTCAAAAAAACAAAAGCACCATATTGTACAGGTATCCATAAATACTGGATAACCTTCTAACTGCAGATGGGCAACCCCAAGGCGAGTCAGAAAAAGCAATATCATGCGTAAGAGTCGCACCGTTGTCGAGAAAATAGGCCTTTTTCATATTTTCGAAAAAATTTGACCTTTAGTCAGTCGCATAGGTACCACAGTCGCAAATGAAGGTCATTTATAACCTTTTCTTTGCATAATATTTTTAATTAATCATGCTGTGACTTAAAACCTAGCCGTAGATACCGTGGTTTTTTAAAAAACTTATGTCAAACTTAAAGATATTGTTTTGGTGTAAAAAAATGCACGACAACCTGGGTGGTCAACTGGCTAAAAAATTTCCTATTCAATACAGATTCTAAAATGGTCTTCTGCACCACCTCATTTTATCGTCAAAATTTTCATGACCAACTTTAGAAAATCCACAAAAATATGCAAAGTTGATGGAACCAGATTATTAGATTTGAGAATGAAATACATTTAAGAGCATTTGCGAATATTTAAATTCATACGGTTTCGCTCAAACCAATCAAAGGCACTATCTAATTCACTTTGTAAAAGAAATACATTAAGACTTGCGTGAATGACCTTAAAAACTTTGAGATTGTCCGCATATAGCAAAAATTTAGCAAGAGAAAAGCAATTAAATATGTCATTTATATATAAAATGAAAAAAAAGGGACCAAAAATGCTACCATTTGACAACATTAATTTCCACAAATGAAACCTTACTATTCAAGTACGATTTAACCCAGTTGAGAAAACTGTAGTGAAAACCCATGTTAGAAAGTTTTGCGAGTAAAATCTTGTGAGAGACTTTATCAAATGCTTTGTATATGTACGTGTAAATTGTATCCACCTGAGAACCCTTTCCAAAGCCTGATATACAATTATTCGTAAAAACAGCAAGATTCGAGACCGTAGAGCGACTGGAAACAAAATAATGTTGGAAAAGGGTAATAAACTGTTCAGCTGGAAAAAAAAATTATCCTTGACAGATTTTCAAAAAGAAATGGGCCCATAAATGCATACATGATTTTTTGAACCACTTTTGAAAATGAGAGTAGTGGAAGCAATTTCCCATTTTTAAATGAAACACCCATTTCCAATGTCATATTGAATGTTATGGGCACAATAAGAGAGGCACATTTTTTCAAAAACCAAGGGCATAAGGCATCAATGTTTGTTTTAATATAGTTTTTAAGATTTAAAAGAAGTCAGGAAACAAATTGACTGAATTCTCAACACAGGAAAAATTGTTGTTACCGCAGAAAACCTCAGACAGAGTATCTGCAACATTTTTTTTTTGGCTCAACAAATTTCCAAAAAGATTTCGGACTATCTGCAATCTATCATTCAATCCTTAGAATATATTTCTTATATAAAATTTTTCCAGAAACATTAAATTTCCTTGAAAATTGTTCGTATTTAGCCTTATACTTCAAATTTTTCGTGGCGATATAGAGTTTTGTAAACTTATTCCTTAAATTTTTAAGCTTTTTTAAACCTTTATTATGCCAGGGAATTTTTGGCTTTTTTTAACAATATATGGGATATTATTTCTACTATTTGAATGAACTTTATCCAAAAAGGTATTGATGCAAGCCAAAACATCATTGTTGTCAAATTATATATTCCAATCATACGAATCAAAAACATTATTCACTAGCTCAAAATTGCCTGAATTAAAATTGAACCTAAGGTTCTTTTTAAGATCACTCGTAGGAATCTTCAAAAAATCATATAACTTAATTTCTAAACTCAAGGGTATGTGATGTATACCTGGCGGCGATAACGAAAATAAATATTCAATGAAATCAAAATTGATATTTTTAAGTCAAGGATTCTATCAAGTTTATTTTTGAAAGAATTTATTTGAGCTAAAGCAATACTTAAAAAGGAATAAATTATATAAATTTCATATTCAGAATTGACATTTGACGGTGTCAGGAAAATATCATTTGACAAATAAGGCCAACAAACTGCATTTAGGTTAAAATCCCCGAAGACACAAAGGTGAGTATTATTTTTGCTACGAACACTAAGATTGATATATTATCAACATGAGTACGGTATAATTCAAAAGAGTTATTATACGGAATATAAGAAGTGCATACTAATAACGAACCTGAACCTCCATAAATGCAAACGCAAATCTGGCCAAGCAGGAAATCAATGGTTTGAAGCAGCATAACCGATATGCGTAGACTACGTTTAGCTGCGATCAGTACAGCATCACCTCTTTGGCAGCCTGACTTAGTAGAATCTCAATCTTTGCGATAGACAGCAAAAAGTTCAGTATCAAAAAATTAATTTTCCGAGAAATCAGGATTTAACCACGTTTCCACAAACACAAATACATCATAATCAAGCTGTGAAGACATTTGAGAGACAGCATTGCTCTTGGTACGACCAAAGCAATTTTGTTTTGCCACACATATTTTGGAAATATATCTTAAATAAACTAAAATATGTTGAAGCAGAATTCACTATTTTCGTGCATTTGATATATTTGAACAGGAACTTGCTCCATGTTTTGCAAAGGGCGGACTTTGATGTCACATGGCCAAAGTGCAGACTTGAAAAGGTTCTTATAAGAACCAGGAGAGATTCCCAATTTCAAATTAATACTTCTAAGTTCATCCAAAGTAACACCTTTTTTGATAAGAGGATAGCAAGCAAGGAGGTTTGAACTCTTCACATCATGTCAACATATGATATTATGTCTGAATAATTTACAGTGGGTTTAAGTGAGGACAGAAGCACCAACTTTTTACTCACGGCAACATCTTATTCAGTAGAGTTATTATTTCCCACAATCGAAGCTCTTTATTTTTTTGTTTTTCTTTGAACAGTCTTAAATTTGGATGACTGTATTTCCACCAGGATGTTTGATAGCAGCGGAGAAGACAAAGCCTCAGTGGGATCAACAGCGACTGCAGCAACACAACTAATAACACCAGCAGCAGCCGATACCGAAGCGCCAACATCAGTAAAATTAGACGACTAGTTTTCCATCTGGGGTATTGATATATTTCTCCCGTTAAATTGGAAATAAGAGAAATAATATTCTCACCGACATAATTAACGCACTTGTTTTTGCAATTACCGCAGATTAAAATGGACTCAGATATGACTCGATGAAAACACTTGGAATTTTGGAAGTCATTAGTTCCGAATAGACAATTTCCTCAATTCCGACTAATAAGTCATTCAATGGGACTCCATTGGTTGACTCTTTCAGGCTCGTGCGCAGGAGGGAGATTTGGGGGTTCTAACCACCCCCATTGGACATTTTTTTACATAGAAAAAAAAACATAAATTCGCTTTTTATAAAAAGAAAAATTAAAAATTTTACGAGGTATAGAGCTTCGAATTGAAATAAAACACAAGAAAATCGTTTTAATGTCCATCAATTTGGCTTTATTGGAAGGATAATTTTATGCCATTAATGTTTAAATATGATTTCGGGCATGTGGCCGCCGCGGCTGGCTCGAATAAAGCCAATTCTACAGGTCCAATTTTGAACCACTTTTTCGAGCATATGGGGCCGTATGTCGGCAATAACGCCACGAATGTTGGCTTCCAAGTCTCCTAACGTTTCTGGTTTGTTGGCGTAGACGAGCGACTTCACATATCCCCAAAGAAAATAATCCAATGGTGTCAAATCACACGATCTTGGTGGCCAATTGCAAGGTCCATTCCGCGAAATTATGCGCTCATCGAATGTTTCCTTCAATAAATCGATTGTGACGTGCGCTGTGTGGCATGTAGCGCCGTCTTGTTGGAACCACAACTCATCCACATTCATGCCATCCAATTCGGGAACAAAATAGTCGGTTATTATGGCTCTATACCGGTCTCCATTAACGGTAACTGACTCTCCAGCATTATTTCGGAAGAAGTATGGCCCAATAACTCCACCAGCCCATAGAGCACACCAAACAGTCAGTTTTTGTGGATGTAATGGCGTCTCAAGGGTCTCATGTGGATTCTCTTCACTCCAAATGCGGCAATTTTGCTTGTTGACGTAGCCATTCAACCAAAAATGAGCCTCATCACTGAACAAAATTTTGCGATGAAAATCAGCATCGAGATCAATCTCATTTTCGGCCCATACACCAAAATCACGACGCATTGCATGGTCTCGCGGCTTTAATTCTTGCACAAGCTGGATCTTGTAAGGTCGCAAGCCAAGATCTTTGCGCAAAATCTTCCATAAAGTTGATGGACAAAGCTCCAATTGCTGTGCACGGTGGCGAATCGATTCATTCAGGTCCTCTTCAACATTTTGCTCTACAGCGGCAATTGTTTCTTCGGTGCGCACTGTTCGACGTCTCTGCGGATGCGTATTATCACATAGAGTAAACGTAGTGCGAAAACGATCCATGGTTAACCGAATTAATTGCTCTGATGGACGATTATGTCGACCATAAAATGGACGGAGCTTGCGGTAAACTTCGCGAACTGAACCATTATTTTCGAAATAAATTTGCACGATTTGCAAGCGTTGTTCTTTTGTCAACCTGTTCATAATGAAATGGCAAACCAAACTGAACATAAATGACATTAGAGTTGCCAGATTTGACCATAAAATGACAGTTTTATCTCTATTCGAAAAACAAACTTCTAAAAAAAACACCCTTTAGATATAAAAGGTATAATAAATTATACACTTGAAAGTTTACTTATGTATGTATATACCTTTTAAATAATACTCACTTTGTTGAGATCAGTTAAAATGTTCTCAGCTTATACTCGTAGTAATTTTTTGAAAATTCATCCACAACTTCCAAAATTTCACAAAACAGATCCAAGTGAAAATTGTCGTTTAAATATCCCGTTTTTTCAGTAATAAATCCTTATCTTGGAAGAAGCTTAAGATTTTCGAAGTGCTGCTAAGGTTATATTGCTTCAAATTTTTTCCCAACTAAATGCGGCGTCGTCTAAGACCCTACCTTAGACTAACAATGTCTGAAGATCAGCTAAACGAATTCGGCTCGATTAATATATGTACATCGCGATGTCAAAATTAATGTACAAAGAGTTTTGGGCGAGTTTTTTTTCAGTAACTCGCAGAATAAGCTTCTTACATAATGAAAACTAATTACTAAGGCTGTGATACGAGCCCGACTTGTTCGAACAAACTCAAAACTCACGAAATTTTCACAAAATTTCAGCACCGAACTAAGTTCGTTTGGTTCGACTCAACTCAGTTCGTTTTGTTCGGTGTGTTCGCTAACATTTCGTTATTTTGTCTTTGTTTGTTCCTGCGTACAAGTCGTTCGAAGAAAAGTGATAGTTACACAGCTGTACAATGGAAAAAAAATCTCTCTGCACAAATTAACTTTCAGAGCAAGTTACTTAATTGAATTTAAAGAATTTTCATATATTCGTCAAGCTTGTTTAACTGAATACATATTTATTTGTTTAATATTTTTTGTATTTAAATTTATTTACATATTTTCATGCAAAATTGCAATTTCTTCAATATATTCCGTGAGAAGGTTAGCTATTTCGGCTCTTGGTATCTGCCCGCAAGTTGAAAAAAGACGCTCGTTGGTAGTTTGAGTTGCGGGAATATGCAAAACTGTATTTGCAACCGTCTACAAATTTGGAAAAAGTACTTTTTGACTGCGTACCAGTACATTATGTCCCTTTGCTTGCCCCAAGAGCTTTCGGAAAGATAAATGCCGATTTCTGCTAAAACATTTTTGTCGATATTGTCATCTTTGGTATTGCTGGATGTGGTTGCAATATCTTCATGTCCAAACATACTTTCAAAAAACTGCATTTGCGAGCTTGTTGTTTGGTCTCCGGTGCTAATGTTACTTCTTTGCTCAGCAAAATGTAACGAGCATCAGGATCTTAATCTGCTTGTTTTTCTTCTTCTGATAAAAATTTCGACTTAAGCCTGAGGTCCAAAATTATGGCATTAAGGGTTCATTATTCTCCACAATCTGAAAAGTTTCTCACCGTGCGTCGCGAACGCTCAAAAACGATATGGAGCAAGAAAATGAGGCGCGATAAGACGTGCCGCACTACATAAATTAATTTATTTCTAATAGTAATAGTAGTTTCTCCATTAAAAAAAATACGTTTTCGATAAGAAATTTGACGAAGAATACGATAGTCATATTAAAAATATTGATACAGGGTGGGGGCAAGTGCTAAAAATCTGTTTAAATATTTGAATTGCTTATAACAATACTAATTTGTTAATAAATTTTTAAGAAATAATTTTTTTGTTAAACTTCATTCTTTTCAAGCTTTAACAGAACCAGAGTTATGAATTCTTGAAAGTGAGCCTACAAGCCAAAAATCACGAAACTCTCAAAATTTAAATTCACTCTATATTGAAAAAAAAAATTTTTTTCAAAAATATCCTTGAATATCTTCTTTTTCGATACAGAACCTATAAAAAATATTTCAGCCAAGTCAAAAATGTGTCGGCCAATTTTTGTCAAAATCCGTACGGTTTGTAAAATAACATCTCATGTATATAATATACTCACATAAGCATGTATGTTTATATAATATATTCATATATCAATTTCTGTATTTTTGTGTTTTTTGTATGCTTTGTAATCAAAAATACTTTTTCTTCGAACTTCATAGCCTGACATGAAATATTCTACTTAAGTACCTCCCCCCCCCCCAACTTGGATGATCGATTCGAGTGCACTCATGCAGACCTCTAGTGCCGACCATTGGTCTAGTTCTTCGCATGCGTTCTCAACGATTCTATGCAAAAGAGGAACAACAGGCTTAAAAGTTCCAGACAGCATTTAGTAGTGACAAGCTATTGGTGTTTTTTCTTTTTTGTTATCTGCCTTTGTGTTTTGCTCAGCAAAATAACTATGTAAAAATCTTGAAACAATATGAAGTAAATTTTGCAGTTTTTGCATTCCATAAGTATGAGAATAGGTGATTTTTTATGAATAAAAATGTGTTGATATCAGCATGTGACATTTTTGTACCAGAATAAATTCACTATTTACAATAAGTTTTATTGTAATCCAACCTAAGCATGGTGGAAGAATCCATTTATTGTTGTTGTTTTTGCTCACTGCATTCGTTAGTGGAAGTTAACTTTGCAAAAATAATGCAAATGATTTTATCGTTACTTGCTGTCATTTGGTTTTGTAAAATGCATGCCAAATTAGGCTGTAATTTTTGCATCATTAGAACAGGTCACCGAAATAATTTGTATGAAGCTCAAGTAAAAAAATGTGTAGTTATATATATATAGTTATATTTTAAATATAAATTTAATAAATTCTTAAGTAATGCAAGTTGCCTCCTCAATTTTTAATTGCTTCAAAAATGCGGCTTGGAATAGACTTAAACAGCTGTTTCAAATAATCCAAGAACATTTGCGCCGATGCGTGCTTGACAGCGTTAATTACATAATTCATAATTTCTTAATAATTTTTTTTATTCTGAATCCATAGAAATAACATTTGAGCGGTTCGAATTTTTTTTTTCATCCAACAAAACAACGCACATATTGCCATTCTTTCTTCCAAGTCACGATTTATATTTTTGTTATTATTTATTTCAGAAACTATCACAATAAGAATATTTGTTTTGCTATACAACATGTAATAGTGGCCAACTAAATATGAGGTTATACAAGAATAAAAAAGACAACCAATCCTTAAATTTATAATCAAAGGACCCTAGTAATAGCAGGGGAAGTTGTGAATACAAAAATCCAGTTCATGTTTTTAAAATTTCTAAAGCCTTTGATAAAGTATCACATAATCTATTGATTTCAAAACTTACCAATTTTGGTTTACATTCAGTCTTTCTTTCATTGCTAATTTCCAATAGATTATCTCTTGCAGAAATTGAAAATGCCAAGCCCAAAACTTTCGCAGTAGCTTCCGGCATACCACAAGGTAGTATCCTTGGCGCGATATTTTTCATTGTTTTCATTAATGATATCTCTTCCTGTTTTTCTTCAGCACGCTTCTTATTGTATGCTGATGACTTAAAAGTTTAGGATATTTCGGGTTCTAATACTGCTCAATTGGAATTGAATAAAGTATGCGCTTGGTTCAGAGAGAATAATCTGTCATTGAATCTTCGAAATTTTTATCATGCAACTTTTTCGAAATGTAGTTCGCCAATTTTGTTCACGTATTGTTTTGATAATATGCTCTTAAACAATGTTGATGAAACACGTGAATTGGAAATTATTTTGACTCTCTTTTTGGTTTTAACGGTCATGTAATTCGTATTTTACCAAAAGCATATTCGCTATTTGCGTTTGTTAAACGTAATAGTTTTGCTATCAAAGATCCTTTCACATTAAAACAACTCTATACATCTATTGTATGGTCAAATTTTGAGTATGCAACCTTCATATGCAGTCTACATTACGACTTACATATTGATCGTATTGAGCGTATTCAGAAGAAATTCGTAATATTTGCTTTGCGATTGATTCCTTTTACTGAGCCTATTCCTTCTTACAAATCACGCTGTATGCTTATTAACTTGGATTTGCTTGGAAATAGACGTCAGGTTCATAGTATGATGTTTATTTAAGATATAACTAATGGAAATATTGATTGTTCAGATCTCCTTGAATTGATATCATTTGACATGCCTTCGCGAACTTTGAGGTCTATATTAAATGTCATAGGTCTAACTATGCCATTAATGAGCCCATTAATAGAACTCTTATCGCTTTAAATAAATTGTACAAAAATAGCACAATTGATTTATGCATGCCAAAAAATACTTTTAAATCTGTACTTTTTAGATTGTTACACTAAATTTAATTTAATTTATGTTTGTATAGTGTCATTTTAACCTACAAATTTGTTATAGTCTGTAAAGAATCTAGTTTCAAAGACAATATACTAAATAAATAATAAAATAATAGCTTTTTATCTAAATTAATAAGATACTTTACTTTTGTAGCGAAACTTGGTATTATAATATCTGGCTAGAACAAGATATAAAATTATGATAAAGAGACCGCATGCCTCTTATATCTTAATACTCTAAGTCAATTGAAAAACATGACGTCTCATGTTTTCAGAGACACATCAGATAGGACATATTATAGTCCATTTATTGTCGTTTTACCAAAGCAAATATGAGAAAGAAATGATTCGTCTTTGACATATAATATAATATATGACAGGTAGCCCAGTAGGTAGCGCGCAAGGCTATGAATCGCTGGTACTTGGACTGACTTTACAAACTTGGAAATCACAAGTAAAAATTAAATTTGATAATAAAATAAAATTCAATGAAATACAGTCTTTCAATTTGCATATTAAATAATTTAATAACTAAATATAATTATATATAAGTTTCTACAAGACACGCGGAATTATTTTTTGTGTTTTTCAACGTGTCTTTTAAACAGCTCAGAAAGATACTTTAAAAGTCTCTTGAATGATAACATAGACGGCAAAATGTTTTTATTCTTCATTTGCAAAATGGCTCTTTAAGTCTCCATAAAAAACCTATTTTCGTTACTAGGGGATGTTTGTAAGTCAAAAAAAATTAATAAAATAAAAGTCTTTGAGAATATTAAGCAAAGTACTTTCCAATGAGAGTTTAAAGAGGTTTCTTTCTATTTTTAACAATTCGACGTACACCTGAAACACTTGCGTTTACTCCAGCCTTAGTCCTGATTTTTGGAAAAACACAGCGGAAATGGAGGCTTTGTGATGGATTGCTTTATTGCAGGATGCTAACGCTGCGGAATACCACCTTTCATAGTTTTTTTTTTTTTGTTTCGCAAAAAATAGAAAAAAAAATGTTGACTTCCTTTGACTATTTCTCGAGTGCTTATCTTCTGTTTATGGTAGACCTCAATTTTAGTTGGTTCTACTAACGTAAACGGTTATCCTCTTCCCGTTTTTTCAGAGTTTTATTTAATCCTCCGTCGATCAGATGTTCCGGTAACCCTCGTACGGTCGGATGTGGCCTGGCTGGACCATTATATGTTTACGGGTATTTGTATGGGAAAGTGGCGATGTGTTTATATTTTCGGTTTTTTTGCTCTGATTTTCACATGTGTTCTTTTCGTTAAGTTTTTTGTTCCATTTCGAAGAATACACAGCTTAAAAAATGTATTGTTCTCTGATCTGGCAGTCAGATCATATCTACTATATTTTTTTGGTGTCGCAAAATTTGATTCTAACCTCAAACTTGCTTCATCACGGGTTTTTGAGATATCCTATCCTCAGAAATGTGAAAAAAAGGTTTTTTGGTATGTTCGGGATTATACCGCGATTTAAGTTTTCTTATCAAAACTCGTTATGGTGTGTGAAAGTACTACTCTCCTTTTCAAAACCCACTTTGAATTATATCGATATCTCTTTTTTCTAAGAGATATCGAAACTTGAAATTCATTACAAAGGTCACTACACAAATCTGCCTTAGTTTCAGTACGACAAGATAATTGAAGAGAAAAAAAATATCGATATAATTCAAAGTGGGTCTTTAAGGGGAGAGCAGTACTTTGAAACATTTGAAAACTGCATTTGTTTTTTATCTGTGTTGCATTCTGAATCGATCTGGAACCAAACAAAACAGATATTGCTGCCGTTGCTGCAATTGTTGAACTTGGACGCTTCATTAGTAGTAGCAGAGAGGTATTTGAAGATATTTTATTTACAGGATTTAAGCTTTCAACAATTGCAAGATGGTGGCACAAGAAGTTTATAGAAAAAAAAAATGGAATAAAAAATTCCAGTCATTATGTAAGAATATTTAGTTACAAAAGAGCTTGAACGTAGACATTTTTTTGGAAAAAACGATCAGAGGGAACTTAAGACGGAAACAGTTTCTAAATACATATGACGCATTTTATGTTTGTAAATTCTAACATAAGCACTTGAACTCAAACTTGTGCATAGTGTTTTCCGGTTACATGGTAATTGTATCTCAAATTATTTTTCTGATTCATCAAAGACTGGCTGAAGTATGGCTGGTAAAAATCGGTAAGGAAAACTATCGATAGTTAACGAGAGTCTCCATAAAACTATCGATAAATATCGATAAGCATCGGCAACTTCCCCCAACACAATACCAAGAGAGGGAAAAATGTTTTTGCACTGTTCCTAAAATTTCATTCTTAATAAGTAATATTTTATGATTATATGTATGTTTGTATATCAGTTTTGCAAAACTATATATAGCCATACAACTAATGCTATTACTCCCAACCAATATTAACGTAATTCAATAAGATTTTCTAAAACGAATTTCGATAGCATTAGTTTTAGTTTGATTTTCAGTATAAAATTTGAAAAATAAACGTCCTTACGTCATTTACGTGAAGTATGTGCTCCCAACAGTGCATTTTTTTGAATATTGCCATTCATTTAAAAAATTAGGGCCAATTGAAAAATGTCATTCAGATTCGACGTAAAATTTTACTATAGAAAATTACATAGCCATTCGTTGTGGTGAAAGTTTTTGATAAAATTGATGCAAGTTTATAATAAAATTAATGCAAAAATACTTTAAGTGATAGAAATAAATAAATAAATTCGAACCTTCTTCCATGTAGTATATTTTTCAAGTGAATATAAATCTTCATGTATATTTTTTACAAGTTAAGTTTCAAATTCATTTCGATACCTCTTAAAAACCAGATAAAATCAGAGAACAAGAATAAAATGGACTTTTTTCGCATAAAAAAAATTGTTACCGATGTTTCAATAGCAACAACAAACTTTCGATAGTTAACGATGTCGCCAAGTACCAATAGTTTATCGATAGTTACCGATGCTTAACCAGCCCTAGGCTGATGTAGGGCGGATGATAACTTAAGACTTTTGGTTGATACCTTTTGTTTCATGTAAGTAATTTGTATCCTGAACTAACCGTAAAACTCTTAGGTTGAATTCTTCGATAGATTTTTTAATGGCCTCCCGAATGGTCGTAATTATATAACGAAAATTTTAAAATTCGACCTTAATTATAAAATCAAAAATGAATTTGACTTTTTTTTGAAGATGGATAATTTTTAGTTTTTTTTATTATATTCTAGAAAGAAAGCTGAGCTTCTCTCAATTTAAATACGTTAAATTCTCGAGAGCTTTTTGGTCTAAGGTTTTTACAATCTACTTAGTCAGAGAACACTTTGACCAAGTTTGAGATCTTAGAACATTTAACAGAAATGATAATTTTTAGACAGACTTCCTAAAGGTTAAATACTTACTGTTAAATACTTCAAAACTCTGACATGATTAAAAAAAAGTTCTGGTAGCCTACGCGATTGGCACATAAGCAGTAGCGTACCGTTCACATTCGGAAACCGGGGAAAAGAGGCAATTTGCCGCCACCAAGCTACAAACTTTTACTATTTTCATTTACTGAAAAAATGGGCCATAACATTAATTTAATATGCTCAAAACCTAAGACCATTTTGCCACCCTCCAAGCAGCTGCGCCCGAGGCAATCGCCCTCCTAGGCACGCTAATGCACATAAGGACTTTAGGCGGAAGTTCAGTTACAAACTCGTATTCTTAAGTTAAGTCAGTCACAAAAGCGGACATCATCAATGTTAAAACTTCTTTCTTCTGAACAGCATTTGTTTACGAAAATTCTTTTACTAATCAATTTATCTAAATAAAAAGAATACAAAACAAAATTCTTAATTTCAGTGAATCGTTTTGCCATATCAAAAGTTTTACTCAAAACGAAAGTACTTGCTGATATCCGGCTTTGTATCTAACCTCCTTAGTTATATTCAGAGATATTATACTCAAAGCGTCAACGATCTTCTACTTTTATTCAGTTGCAAAGGCAACATACAAAATTTATTTAACAAAAAATTTTATTAAATTTTTTAATATGATATTTTGTTAATAATAAAAACTTTTGAATTCCAATGTTTGGGTCTCACAGACGATACGGAACAAAGTGTTCGGCATGTGATTTGGGTATACCTCCTACACAAGTGGTTCGAAGAGCACAAGATAACGTCTATCACCTGCAATGTTTTTTATGTGCGATGTGTTCGCGGACTCTCAACACCGGCGACGAATTTTATCTCATGGAAGACCGGAAACTAGTTTGCAAACGAGATTATGAAGATGCAAAAGCAAAAGGTGGGAGTTATATTATGTTATTTAAATTATAGTATGTAACGATCTCACTTTAGGGCTGTATTTAGACGGATCTCTGGATGGTGACCAGCCAAATAAAAGACCGAGAACAACAATAACAGCCAAGCAGCTCGATACTCTCAAAAATGCGTATAATAACAGTCCGAAGCCGGCGCGACACGTACGGGAGCAACTATCACAAGATACGGGACTTGACATGCGAGTTGTACAAGTGTGGTTCCAAAATAGGTAAATACAAATGCTTCTATTGCGCAATTAGAAAAACACTTTGCTCAGCTCCTCTTCTACATAGTTCAGTGTCTGTAGGGATGGTATTTCTGATGTTAAATACGGAAATTTTTTCTGGCAATTTTGTTTTTCTTATTTATTTTCCTCGGAAAACGAAATTATAAAACCATTATAAAGAACAAAAGAAAAAATGTAGTTTTCAAAACAGCTTCACCGTATTTGATAAAACTTTTTCCAGTTTACAGAGCTTTTACTAGCGGCGTAGCTCTACCTAAGGACTGTCCCAGAAAAAAACTTACGTTTTTTATTTTTTGTATTATGCACTACCTGATAGTTTTATAGGTCTAAGCTGACAAAATATTTGTTCTATATAAAGTAAAGTTCAATATGATGTATAACACTTGAGATAGCACTTCTAACGACAAAGATGTCTAGCAAGCAGCAAATAGTCCGCGAACTGATTTTGTCCACATACCTGCAAAATCCAAAATTAAAATATTCAGCCATAGCAAAAATAGTTGGTGCATCGGAAAAAACTGTCTTTACGGTTATTTCTAATTATAAGAAGGGTCTACCTGTTTCACGAAAAAAAGGTTCAGGCAGAAAACCAGAATTTTGACGAAGGTTGCGCGTCTTTTTAAGCAAAATCCCAACACCTCAGTGCGAGATATGGCGGCTAGAGCAGGTACATCAAAATCTACTGTACAAAGGATAAAGGAGAAAAGTAAGCTAAAGACATATGGAGTTCAAAAAGTACCAGACCGTTCTGATAAAAGCAGTTGATGGCTCAGATGCGAGCCCGAAAATTGTATTAAAGGCACCTGTCTAAATTTGATTGCTGTGTTATGAACGACGAAACATACGTCAAAGCAGATTTTAAGCAGCTACCTGGGCACAAATATTATACATCACCGAAAAACGTCTTCTACCATTTAAAAAACCGTACCGTACTGTCGATGAAACAACTGTGCAAAATTTAATAAGGGGCCTTACGAAAAAAGTAAGAAATTTTTATAAAAAAAAAATTGTTACCTAGTTTTTAGTTATTTATATTCTGAACACTAGTCATTATTGATAACAAACGAAAAAAGACCAAAAAAATTACTGGTTATTTTTTTATAACTAAAAAGCAAAACGTAAGTTTTTTTCTGGGACAGTCCTTAAGTCTTTAAACTTTAAACACATTTCAATGAAATTTAGTGCGGTGGGACGGTACGCCTATTGTTTTGATACCATCTTTTTTGATTTATTGAGAGATATTGACATCTCTAGCCCACGCGAAAAATTCCATTAGAACCGATAGCGCAGTCTGCATAAAATTACGTTCAAAGCTTAATGCGTTGAACAGAATTGGGATAGGGTCGGAAAAGCGGCAACGATTAATCGCTGTCAAAAATTATAACACTCGTATGAAATTGAACAGAACTGCGGCGTTCGACTGGTAGCCTACCCGTCAATTAAGATTTAATTCTATTTTCATCGTCGGCGAGGGACGACAGTGTATCATTTCCAATTATCTTGTGTCAATATTTTTGTTTGCGTTTGAAATGTCAATGAAAACAAAATGGCAGCTGAATTTTCCATCGAATGTCGTCCGACGCAATTGTGTTTATTCGCACGATTTTCTTACGAGGTTTTTTTTTTTGACAGCGAGCAATCGTTGCCGCTCTCCCGACTCCGTCCCAATTCTCTTCAACGCATAAGTGCTTATTAAAACGTGCATCACCCACTCATACAACGCCCATTTTATACACTGCAGAAGAAAACTGAACTTAAAATAACCATACCAAAAATTATCAAAATTGCTTTTATAGCTTGTGAGGTAAGTCAAGCCTTTCTTATATTAGAAGATGCCACGCAATCTTACTGAAATTTTAAACGAACTATCTCATCCTCCCTTATTCATCCTAACCCATCTTATTAAACGTTTTATAAAAATATGATCTTCGAGAAATGAAACAAAACTGAGGAAACGAAAATTGTGCTGTAATTTAGTGCTGTAACTGATATGAACATTGCAATGTTTGTGTATGGTTAATAGTTGTAAGCTGGTTGAAGATTTCCTATAAAAAGATTTTTATGAAAAATATCTTTAAGTAACATAAGTTTGTAGGCATTTGAAGCGTAATAAACGCATTTTAAGGTGGAGCTGTGAACAGCCAAACTGTGAGTATCACTAAAAACAGAACGCATACATTTACTGTGAATAATGTATACGTAAAAAAGTGGAAAGGACGAGTATTCGCATAAGCAACGAGTAGCTAACTAAGCAACTTGGTCGTTCTTTTTTTTGCCATAGATAGTGACTTGGCGAATAAAACACAACTTTCCTTAGTTTAAATAAAAGTTCGCATTACAAAAACTTTTGAATAGGGGACTATTTGGGCTGTAATATGGTGTCGATATATGCCAAAAGATGAGAAATCTCCAGAGCTTTTTTTGAATTGCATATTTATTGATTTTCAACACTTGTGCTCACATAATTAAGTCATTTGTATGCTACGTAACATTTGTGTTAAAATTTATTTATTAATTTTTTTGCTGATTCTTATATTATAAGTTCTTATAATCCTGCTATGTAAGCAGCTAAAATCAAAATAAATATCTTGGGTTTATCCTGTGCTCATATAATTAAGTCACCTGAAAGAAAGTAACTGAATTGTTTGGTGTGAGTTCTATTTTTTAATTAGTTAAGCTTAATTATGAGTAAGAGAACTTTTTTATTTCGTAACTGTTGAGAATCGGTTTGGCATGCTGCCGTATACCAGGCGTGTACACTGGTCTAAAGTAATTCCTCGAAAAACATCAAAAAAAGTCTTCGGTTCGCAAACGGAACACTTTTTCAAAGGTATGACTTTTGGAATATGATTTATTCTTTGATCACATTCCAAAAAGTCAGACCTTTGAAAAAGTGTTCCGTTTTAAAACCGAAGACATCTTTTGATGTTTTTCGAGGACACCAACGGTTTTTTCCTTTCAATCCATACATTCAAATTTCTTATCTTGGAATACAATATACTAGCCACCGATTACACCAAAACTTTGCCGCTGAGATGGATTTTCTAGCTTGATAATGGCCCAAAGCATTGTTCTCGACTTATCAAATCTTTCAATCTGTCTCTATTGTTCAATGTCCATAAACGTGGTAAAATTAGGGCAAAATCGGATGTTTTTAAAATTTCAAACGTATGTTTTGCATACAGTAAATAGAGAATTTAAAAAAGCCTCACGAATTGTTTTGCATTTGACGTACACCGTGACACAGTGGATGGCTCGTATTAGAGGTCTGCGTGAGTGTACTCGCTCTGTCAACCGATCTGCATACTTGCTGTCGAGTAAAATGGTTCTATTGACATTGTGCAAGCCATCAGTAGACTCGCACAAAACAGAACTATTGAAAAACATAACTTGTGATTAGTTTGCACTCTGACTCTTTTTGACTCGTATTTCGGTGTCAATGCTGTTCAAGCCGAACAATATCATTTAGAACACCGAACATGAGAAAAAGCAATGAATGCAGAGAGTAAGAGATGGATTCGTTGTGAAAGATACGCAATTGCTCTATTTTTAAAGATTTATTATTTGTACTTTATGATTAGTTTCGCATTCGTCTCAAAGTGTCACGCGTCGTTTTATCATTGTTAATTTTTTTGTAACTGAAATATCTTATTAAAAATGTTACAATTCTTATTTACTTTCATATGTTCAAGCATATAAATCATAAAATGTAAGTACATGTCATGTATTGCAATAATATTTACGGTAATCTTAAAATAAAAATTTAAAAAACTTACGTTCACATATAAGTAGATAAGTAGGTAGTGATTTTTAATTTACATGATTTAATTTCGTACCAAAATATATTATTAAAATTAACTCATTTAAACGATAGCTAAGCATTGGCATTGCAATCGGTATCAAGTTCCGTTAAAATGCTCAATATTTCAAAAATGCTAATTTATTAAAAAAATTCTGATGTTGAAAATCTGAGTTTTTTATTTCCTTCGCCCGGGACTGACACCCTACAGGTGGAAGTTAAAACTTTTGAAGAACTACGCTGTGTTAAACCAAACTAAAATACCACAGATCTGACAACGGATCCTTGAAGCTAGTCAAAAATAAGTAGACACAGCATTTTGTAAATTGAAGCCCAAAAACTTTTAAAAAAAAGTTTAAAGTGGGTATATTTTATCGAAATTTACATAAATAAAATGATAACGTTTTAGTGGTACCGCATCTCGCTTAAACAACTGCATAGATTTCGATAAACAATTTTTATTTTTTAAATCCTTAGATGCTTGGTCATTTTTCCGATAAAAATATATGCGTAAAAATAAATGGGTGTCGGTTTGGAGACTACTGAGCCGACTGAACTGATATCGAAAAGATAATAGTTTTGAATTTTTTGGACAACAGGGCGTGGCACCTTATACACACCAAAAACACTTTAAACGCTATACCTTTGCACCTATGGTAGCAGGTGTTTTGAAATTTTGTGTTGTGATGTTTATTGTATATGCTAAGCACCTCACGAAATGTGAGCTGTAGTGGGCAATGAGGCGTTGTTCATCCCATGGAGCAAAACACTTAAGTTGCTATTCTCGGTATTTTAACTAAGTTGTGATATTGGTACATTAGTCCAATTGTCTACAGTAAGTACTGCGTAATATGTAGACGTGGTTGTACAATCATAACAAAAACTGGTAACTGGGAAATTATTTCACTTTTTTCAGAACTTTCACAATATACATACATATGTGCACTACATTCTCACAATAGTTAGTATGCGAAAACGTAAAGGCTACGGAATCTAGTGCAGCAAATATATCGTTGTTTGCCGCTATTTCTTGCGAAACCAAAAATGTGCTAGATTCAAGTCAGATTTGTATTGATCTGAATACGAGTGCTTAGATGTGATCATGACAGCAAATAAGCAGTAAAGGTTATCTCTTGCCGGTAGTCAAGATAAAAGGTGTTAATGAGTTGATCAAAAAAAACGATCTAGATAAGCTTTGAATTGATTGGAAAAAAATTTTAATTTTTGTCATAAATTTACTTGAGTGACATTTTAAAATCGATAAATCTTAAGTTTCTGCAAACATATGCATATGTACCTAAGGGATGTAGTGGCTCCATGTGGAACCCAAGAAGTCTAGTCAATAAAAAACTTTTTTTTTTAAAAAATCTCAAAAAACTACACATATTTTTATTTGCCCATATCTGCGTGAGTAATTACGACTGAAATAGAATCTTTGAAACAAATCAATTATGTGAGTATTTTTATTCTACCCATAAGAAATGGTAAAATTCGATTAAAAATTGAAGATTCTACTGGCATCTACAAAAAACATTGATAATAATACTTTTTATTAAAAAAATAACTTCATTAGGAGCTCAACTTCAGGCTGTTTAGCAAAGGCTCTTCGGGCAAATGAGTTGCAAAAATATTTTTTAACATACTGGGTGTGTCTAAATTACAAAAAGTGAAGAAAGAACTTTATCCCTGCAACTTTTGTAACACATCCAATGCGCGCGTTTTGACTACGTTTTACCCAATGTGCGTCGTTGGCGTAAAATTTCGAAGGGCAAATTTAGGAAATTCAAAACGCATTAGGTTATGAAGTAGTTGATCTATATTTTAATACGTGAACATCGAATAATGGGGTACATTATTTTTTGCTATTTTTATAAATATTGATTATACAGCCAATATTTAAGTCAATCGGCTAAAAATTGTCCGAGCTATGCGTTCGGCCAACTTGAATTTTTGAATCTTCTGCGATTTTATATCATGAGGAACAACTTTGCTTTAGACACCAAACCTCTTAGACTTGAGAAAAACAGGTTATCTCAGCGACTGCAAATTACCCATCAGTTGACATCAGTTCATGTTCCTCCAATTTTACTGCACGCAGTGTAATAATTAGATCTATCAAATACTGCAAAAAATTACTTTCAATTAAATTTATAATAAACTTGCAATCGTTCTAAGTACTAATTGTATTAACGACGGTTATTTAGGATAAGATACATATCTATTGGTGCTCCATACTCGGGAAAATATTTCCGGGCCTGATCCGACAACCCATGTCTGCACCGCATCTCTAATAACGCAGCCATTTTTTCTATCTTTACTTTTCTTTGTTTCGATAAATAGTGGTGCACTAACGACTTACTAAATAATATCTTTTTTAATTATAATTAAAAGACATCTATGTACCTATCTGTCAATTCCTTCTAAGTTCACATTGGACTTTCTGAATTTTTGATGTAGACTGGATTTTTGTCTGTCATTGATATGTGGTGTACATAGAAGTTATTTCCCGACAAAGTCTCACCCTCTAAATCGAAAATATCTTCAAATTCCCTACAAATATCTATTTAAATTGAAGCTTCGGATGTGCAAATTTTCTATTTTAAATTGTTTTTTAGTAACTCTACAGGTTTCCGTTTGATTGTTTCCTCTTCTGTTAGCCACGATTCTGTAGTTTTTCAGTGGACGTATACCAATGTCACATTTTTTTATGGTCTTTGAAGTTTCCCTAGTGCTTAATATCCTAATATGATTAACACCTTTCACAGTCATTAAAGAATCCGCTATGTGTATGTAGATCTAGCTTTATTGCTAGTATTATTTCCGATCTAGATGGAATGGTAACGCTTTCAACCGACCTAAAAGCTGATCGGCAGAATAGTCTCATCTACTTTTATAGGTGTAACTTATATTTATTTATTTATTAAGGTCTATCGAGTTTAAAACTCTCTTGGACAGCATCAAAAATTATTACTATATAATAAATTCTTAACATTTATATAAAGAAGATTACAATAATAATATGTATCGATTTTTAATGTTTTCATTATATCACAAATCAGTTCATAGTAATTTAAGTAAACATAACTTAAAATTATTTCTACTTAAAAACAAATCCAATTCATTGTAATACTTGTTAAACTCAAAGCAAGATCTTGTAATCGGATCCGACAAACCATAATTGGAAAAAGCCCGTAGGATCAAAAACAGAATATGCCTTCCTAGCATACATTGGGTACAAATAAAGGAGCACTGGACAGTCAATATGGTAACATAAAGTATCTCTAGCTAGCATAACATTAAAATAAGATCTTCTTGCTTGAAGCGGTTTCAGGTCAATCAATAAACAACGACTTTGATAGGTAGGCATAATATTGTCATTCCAATTCATCTTTCTCAATGCATACCTCGAAAATATCCTCTGAACAGCCTCTATCCTATTAATACTAACTGCATATGAAGGACTCCATATACAAGAAGCATATTCAAGTATTGATCTTATTAAGGACACATATATTGATTTTAATGTGTATGGATCTGAAAATTCTTTTGAGTTTCGCTTCAGAAATCCTAGTAATTTATTGGCCTTAGAAACAATATAATCATAATGCAAGTTACATTTAGATATGTTTAGATGTAGGCAATTTTCATCACACCATTTCGATATACTGTCCAGATCCATTTGCAATAGATCCGAATCATTTTGTGTCTTCACAGTCCTAAATAATTTCAAATCATCCGCATAAAGGAGACAGTTAGAGTATTTTACGAATACAAGGGGTCCTAGGTAACTTCCTTGTGGAACCCCGGAATGGTTAAGAGTTTCTTTAGAAACTGTTGAACCAATTTCGACAAATTGTCGTCGATTAGAAAGATAATCGCGGATCCAACTTAGAATCTGAGAGTGAAATCCCATACATTTGAGTTTGTCAATCAAGATTGCATGCGGAACTCTATCAAATGCTTTTGCAAAATCTGTATAAATAGCATCGATATCTTACATTCATACTGCGGTAAAAAGTCTGACTGTCTTATATCGAGTTTATTCTACTTATGCCTGTTATGTAGCTATTTCTTCATTTGTTATGTCCTTTATACGGATTTTTTATTCATTCTCTATGTTATTCTTACCTATTGTGCTACTTTTTATTATAAAAATCAGCACCAGTATCTAATAATAGAGATATAGGCCTATCGCTGATTGTCGTTTATTCGTTTTTATATATGTAGTTTGTTGAACCTTCACTTCTTCTATGCATATTTACGTTTGCGGATCTGCTCCTCATTTTCTGCCGTCTTGAGCTTCGCCCGTTTCCCTAGCCGTTCTGCCTGATATTATTGTTACGATAGTTCTTTTTTAAACTACCTCCATTATTATTATTGAAATTCTTTCTATTGATATTGTTGCCAGTATTGTTAAAATTTGATTGCGGTCTAGTCCTTTAATTTGCTGACCTAAGTATTATTTTTATTGTGATTACAATGTATCAAATTTCTAGGATGTACTTCTACCTCAGAAACAATCTGTATCGCTTCAGTGAGTCTGGTTCGTCTTGCAAAAGCCTCTGTCTCAGCTGGTTCATCAATGCCTGGCCAAGTATCTAGCTTTTTAAGCGTGTAAGAAAACTATTAATAAAAAATGAAGTCTTCAGCGGAAATTATACACAGCTGTAGTTCGTCCGATCCTCACTTAAGGTGCTTTAGTCTTGTGGCTACCTATTAAGAATGGCTACAACCAGTTAACAGCTAGGAAGAATGCAAAAAAGGGCTTGTATCGGTGTGATGTGGGTCATCTGATTGTGTTCCACGGCAGCTTTAAATGACTTTCTACACCTGCTACCTCCCAATTCTTTTATCATAGACGCTGCTGCGTTCAGTGCGATTAGGCTTAGGGAAGCCGTTAATTGGTTTTCGAAGCAATATGGACATTGTTCTATACTCGACACCTTGCCAGTAGAACTTTCAAATTCCACAGCGGACTACATCTGCCCTACACTAAGCTTTGAGAAAAATTTTCAGGTGCAGTTTTCGCCATTAATTCAGAGGGAAGAGGTCACTCTCAACTTAAGTCATAGAACCTCTATATTTACCGATGGGTCAAAGATGTACTGTGGAGTAGGCGCAGTAGTTTACTCGAAACACCCAAAAATCTTTTCATTTACCCGAATCAGGTAGCGATTTCCAGGCTGAAGTTTTAGTCATTCTTGTAGCCTACAGATTGGTGGACTGTATTAATTCAGCGAAGAAGATAGCAATTCCCTCTGATAGCTAAGCCACAATCAGAGCGTTGAGCTCGGCACACATAAAATCGAAGATAGTTACACAATAAAGGTCAATGCAAAATAACTTGCTGTGACATCAGATTATAGAAGTTACTGTCAAGTATAGGTCAAGCGTGACATTCTGTAACTCATCAGAACCAGTAGCACAAAAAAGAACGATACAAAGGAAATGACTTAGCTTCGGTTGCTTGGGAGTTGAAGTCCGCTGTGAACGTTGTTCATCTCCAAGCAAACATGTACAACAAACACGTAGTTTTTGTTAAGAAAAAAAAAGATGCGACGCACAAACAGCGAAGCGCACAGCTTCTTTTGTTTCGCTTTATTTCTTTACGTTCTTTAAATTTTGTTTTGGCTTATTGTGTTTTTAAGGATTGATTTTTTCTATTGTATGACTAGTAAGCAAGTGCGAAAAAATTGAGAACAAACAATACATCATTCTAAAGCAAAAGAACAAGGCTTTTAAGAAAATATGGGTTATTAACATATTTTTGAAAAAAAAAAGTTTTTGGAAAAACTAACTGCAAATATATCAGAAAAATGATCACATCTCCAAAATTATAGGTCAAATTTGAAAGACCGTTTCACTCATTAAATTATCTTTCAAACGACACCCACAATTTGGATATAAAACTAGGGGTTTCCAACTTAAAGTACTTTTTACAAAAGTAAGATCCGCTGAAGTAATTTGAGCTATTTTCACAGTACACATGTCTGCCTCTCATACGATAGCTTCCGCCTTTTTTGTCTTTTCTTTTGATTTCATTTCTGATTGGTTTACATAAAATCTTGGTAGGCTTTACAATGTGTCACGTGACTTGATGGCAGTTTCAAGTGCGCTTACACAGCTTAAAATAAACTGAGAACCATCTACTTACTGTCTAGGAGCCGGTTTGACATCGCAAGAATCACAGCGACCTGCACTGGATACTGAGCAATCGGCAAGTATGCTGTAAGATTAGGTATCCCATTCAATTTGTTTTGAATACAAGCGAGAATGAATCACAAGAGCACTTTATTTGCAGCTGTCCAGCCTTAGCAAGAATTAGGCTAAGATGTCGTCGTAAACCTTTCTTTAATGACCGCAACGAATTTGCTGAAGTTGAAATCGGATCTCTCCTCTACTACTTAATAAAGCTGACTGCTGTCTTAACATCCAGTAATTCGGCAAGTCATGTAATGTGGTATTAAAATGGCACAATCAGTGCCACTTATGGCTTCAAGCCTGTTAGCTTAGTAATCACTCTAATCCAACCTCACCTAATCTGGTCATTTAATCTCACATTTGCGTCGCTATGTTGTTTCCCTTTTTCAGTAATATGCAGTTGATTCAGCGTCGATGTCAAGATCCAAATGCTGTTATGCAGTGACTTCCTAGCTGTAAGCGTGCAGATTCATTTTGAATGTCCAGAGAATTTTTATTTGATCTATACTTTCATTCAGGGCTTTTGTAAAGTTCGATATTGTCTCACTGTCTTCTTCCGCTAACACCCTATACTTTACGTTATCAGTCAGCTTAGTGGCTTTCACAAATAAGAATGGTAAATATGTCATGTTTCAAATATCTGCATAAGTCTTTAGCATTGCCACAAAATTTGATATTTGTAAGTCGTCTTCGCCATCGCTTTTCGTCGTCTCTCATAAGTTAGCATCGACTAAGTCGACTTTCGATAGCTTCGCCTATTTTTGGTATTAATGAAGTTGCCTTTTGACGAAAGCAACACTCGCTTTCTTTGATAAGCTGTCGCCCAAGTTTGAACAGACGACGCATTGATTTTTTGAAATGAAATGCAACCCAAACCAGTTTGGCAAGTTGTTGGAGTTAATGCAGGCAAATATTGATCTATAGGTGAAGGGCCCGCTGTAGAGAAGTCGAGTGTATAATTTTACATTATTGGTGAAAGTAACCAACTGGAATTGCCTTGCCAAAGCCCGTCCCAATACCAGAAAATACCCGATTTTTGGTCAATTTTATTACTTTAGCATAAAGTTTATAAAATTACAGCTAGAAATGTATGCTAAATGAATGCACTCAAAGAGCATAAAGAGAATATACAAGGATTCATTGTTGAAACCTGTCCCAAACATGGTTTGGGTCCGGATTTTTGGGTCAATTTTTGCTATTAAAGATTACAGCTTCATTGTGTGCCAAATGCTAAGGCTGGAAGAGCCTTATTAGAATACATGAAGTTTTGGTGGGATAAACAAGGAAGCATCTTCTATGAGCTGCTTTTTAACGCAAAACTCTTAATTCAGACCTATATGGTCAACAATGAGACCGTCTGAAGGAAGTAATTGCCCAAAAGCCTCCAGCTTTGGCAAACAGGAGAGGAATTGTGTTCCATCAGGACAACGCCATACCACACACATCAATAGCGTGTGGCTAAAAGCTCCGGGAGTTTGGCTCGGAGGTGCTTATGCATCCACCTTATAGTCCAGACCTGTTATGAAGTGATTACCATTGTATATTTATTATTAGCATGGCGAACGATTTTGCTGGTAAAAAATTTGTCTCAAGAGAGTCTGCTGAAATCAACTGTCCCATATTGGAATTACCTTCAAATCAAATTCCATTTATGTCACTAACAAATCTATTGGATTCATATAAATATACAGATCAATATGGATATTAGCTATTTTCCTTCATCGTTTTTAATATTCACATTTCTTGCTCTACATTACTCAATCGTTATTGGCCGTGATCCAGCTTCTTCCAGCGACGTTGGCACGTTGTTATCTGCTCCTGCTGTGTAGCTGACACGAATTGTTATCATTACGTTGCAATTGCAGGCATGCTTCCCAACGCCTTCAGATCTTAGCAATCTCTTCTTGCGACATGTAATCTTCTTTTTGTTGTCCATCAGCATGCACTATACTGCTATATTCCCGATAAATCGCCATTTAATGTTTGTGCTTGGTTGATAGTTATAAAGTGGGCAGGATTAAGGTTCTTAGATTTTCTGTAAATTCAACTTTCAAGTATACTAGTACACAACTACCTAAAAATAACATAAAAGCTAATTTGGATTGTGCTGGTTTGTTTACATTCATCAATGAATTTTTTTGTTTTACTTACGAGTTTTTTTAACACAATTTGAACTTCTTTTTTAAGCAATAATACTGGTCAAAAAAATGTTATCGATTTTTTTTATATCTTCTGCATGATAGACCAATCACTGAAAAAAGTTTCAGCCTATTTAAAAAACATGAGGGTAATGATAGGCCCATTATAGATGGAATGACCCATATACTTACACATAGATGGAGCTAAATAAGCTTTTTTGTGTTTATGCCAAAACTTTTCTCATTTCTGACTCGTGTGTACTGCTTGGAAAATTTAGAAAATGTTAGATAGCTTCCTTTATTGTAAAGTTGGGATACTTGCAAAGTTTTTAAGTTTTATTTGAGATAAATCTTTTGATAGATACGAAATCTATATGCGTTAAGGGCTTGTAATCATATGGCTAAGGTATACAAACTAATTGTGCGAATCGCGATAAGTCCATATATCTGGTAGTTTAGGAGAAGGTATAAATAGAAGTATTCCAGGGCTTAAATTCAGTCAAAAATCTACTCTTTTGTGTTTCAATTCTAACGATTTTTGACATGCAATCTCAAAATGCTAAAAAAGCCGTGACATCAAATGTATAAGCCGTCTTAATTGTTTTTGTTTTGTGAGCTGGAAGCATGTCCTTCAGAGTTTCGAAATCGATGTTTATTTTCGGATGCGCTACAAACTGCATGTTATCACTCAGAACTTGGAAAACCCGTGGACTCAAAACATTGTCTGCCATGCCTATTAACAACGTTGAGTGCATGGTCTACTTGCAAAAGGTACTTAGTATTATTAATAAGTATTCTTATGTTAATATATATATTAGGTTAATTCAATTTTTTTTTTGTTTCAAACAAGTTCAATAGTTTCAGGTACACGAAAGACAAACTGTGGTGAAAAAGTTGTATGCTCTTTCCGATGGGATTGGTTAATTTTGTGTAAGATTTTTCTTACACGAGATATAGACGAAACTATCTAATAAAGCATTCTTTCTCAAATAAATTGTATGGAAAACTAAAAAGCTAGATGAGCCACAAGTAAATGTTAATATTATTAGCTATCTTTGCTCCAGAATATTTCTTTCATGTACCTTTAACTAGTAGGCCAGATTGAAAAAAAAAAAAAAACGAAGCCCCTAATATTTATATAACATGAACATAAGATATTCATTAAAATACTTTTTTTTTCATTTTAGACGACAACTCAACTTCCATTCGCTGATGATTTGGTTAAGAGCGCTTTTAAGCCATCAAAGCGATTGCTACTTTTAGCTAAAAAAAAAGGTGGAATTAGACGTCGTATTAAATAAGAGTACCCATCGGTCGATTCCTCCCGATTACCGTTTTCGCAAACAGTATCAACCAGCTGTACTTCTAGTGCCACTTCCGAAAACGAAGATATATTGGGCTATCGTCAAAATTGGATCGTTTTCATTTCGTAAACTTTTTGAAGCAACTTGTCTTCAAAGTCAAATACGTAAGTTAAGAAGAACCTTAACTTTTAGTTAGGATCACCCTAACTTTTTCTTACTTGGAATCACCCTAAGTTTGGCACCAAGTTACAATGCGACCTTTGATCCCAAATTATTAACTTTTGCTTTTCCTTATCAAGCCTCTGCAATATTTCCGTTCGCAATTTTACTAAACAACTGCTGACTATTCTTTGCAAGCAAATTTACTTCTTTAAAAGTCCATTTGGTTTTAATTTGAAGGCAGTTCGTTTCTGATGTTCAAATTAATAGGTCAATAGACTTACGAAATAAAATTTTTATGGCTAATACAAATAAAATAGAAATAAAAACATATTTTATTTCAAACCGAAACAAGACTCATCCCATCGGATTGTTACATAAAGCAAAGAACACGTCATCTTTAAGTCGACGGATTTCTAATAATGGAGTGGTGCCCTAGTAGTGTTATCAAACGGAAGTTCAAATCCGAGGAACATCCACAACGAAAGAAAAAACTACACCGACAGTCAATATCAAATACCCAAGACATCATCAGCTAGATTTGACTATGTTATTCATTCTTCGCATACTACTTTTGAAGAAAGATTAAAGCTACAAAATAATTACTAAAATTAAATGAGCTAATCTACAAAATAAAAAAACAAGTTATAGTTTAAGAAAGAAAATTATAATCTACAAAAAGCTACAAAATTAAAATAAGTTTGTTCTAATTATTAGAGAAAACAATTTACAGGAAACTTTATGCTAAGCAAAAAAGAACATATTGTCACTTGACTTCGGTAGGTGATATTAAATAAAATAAATCATTTAACATTAACAAAATAAAAATCACAATGTTACAACACGCCGTTGAATTTTCAAAAAAACTTTTTTCTTTGTTTGTACATACTTCAATTTGAGTAACAAGTTTTTAAATTTTTCTCATTCATTTTCTTGTAGCTAATTTAGCATTTTAATAATTTAGTTAATTTCCATATAATATTTTGCAATTCAAAAAATTGTTTTTGATTTAAGTCTTCTTACCGCCTTAAGCGACCGCGGTTTTTTAAAAAATAAAACAATTATCTTCGCTTTAAATTTATATTTGAATGCATTTCGAATTTAAAATTAAGGTATTTGTTTTATTTTTTAAATAAGCGCGGTATTTTAGGGCGGAAAAAAGATTTAAATTAAAAAACAATTTTAAATTGCAATATACAATATGAAATAAGACGTCGTGGCATTGTCCTAATTATTTTTAGTTTTTGTAACTAATAATAAATTCAAACAATTTCGAAATATTTAATTTCAAATACAGTGATTGTTAAATTTTTTGTGTACGTATATCACTATCTTAAAATAATATTTCCAAATCAATTTCAACGCTTTTGGTCTTTTTATAAATTTTTTTTCTTGACTTTTGTTCAACATGTCAGCTAAATTTAACTTTGAAACAATTTGTATAGTATGAACATGAACATTTTGAGAACGGTATAATAGCGTTCTCAAAATGTTCATTTTCATAATGATATTGTACTTCAATGTGTTTCGAATTTTTAGTGAAATTGCCAAATTTTGCAAGTGCTACCACCCCTGAGTTATCGTCATACATCAATTACTTGTTTAATAAATTTTTTTGTAAGCAAAAGCTCACTCACTGCCTCTGACATTGCATTATATTCTGCGAAAGTGGAACATTTTGTAATGTTATTTTGTTTACGAGTTTTCCAATAAATTAAGTTGCCATATATTCTGATTGAAAAACCTGTTGTTGAGTTTCTTTCATTATTATCATCTGTGTAATCTGAATCTATCATACAATCTATAGCAGGGATTGCCACATTGGGAAATGTGCCAAACGGATCCGTTTCGGATCCATTACGGATCCGTTCCTGCGGATTATTTATCCGAAATGGATTCCGTTTCAGATCCTATTCGGATCCGTTGTCGGATGAAATTCCTCTCGAAAAAACTTGTGGATCCGCTTTGTCGGATCCGTAACGGATCCGAAACGGACGTCATATACGGATCCTTTTCGAATTCGTTTTTCTAAATACAACGGATTCGAGACGACCTTTTTCTTTAATAATGCGGATTTTACTGTACAATAAAATTAACATTTCTTTTTTATTCTTTCCCAAATCTAATTTTTTTTAAATTTTACTTATTTTCGATCGATTTCTTTAATGCTATTCAACTTATTTTTATTAAGTGAATATGAATAGAAAACATTAAGGAACTTAAGTTTTTTTACCTGCACTGTTCAAAGATGCTCATCTTAACCAACTCAGCTACTTTCATTATTTTTTTATTAAAAGCAATAACAATACACGGAAAAATACGAACTGGCGCCACGGCTCCACGCTCGCAACGAAAAATATTTAAACTCAATTGACTTTATGCTTGTGAACAGGGTTGCCAGAATAATCGCCTAATAAAAACTCATAAAAAGATATAAATACAAACAACAATTTTTCATTTAGAATATCAAAAAAAAACTTCAATTCTCAAAATCAAAAAAAATTCAGGAATGGTAGGCTTAATTTAGGTTCGATTTTTAAAATTATGAAAATACACTTGTGTTGTCAGGCTTCCGGAAAATAATTGACAATAGGCAATTATAACTGAAATAAAATAGACAAATTATTTTGAAAAGAAAAGGAAATGTAAAGCGTTAAACACTAGTAATATATTCAAAATTGTATTTCAATGAATCATATACATTACATTGCATTACACGAAATTTAAGTTGGTCTTTCCAAAATTGCCATCATCAGAAAAGTTGATAGCGTATGCGAAACTCAAATCGCAATTTAGTTTATTGTTATTTTCTGAGGTCACAGACTTTTCGTAGATTTTAGAACAAAACAGTTTCAGCATGAAGGTTAAAAATTTGTGTACAAATGTTGCGAATGGGAAAATGAATCTCAATTCGAAGAAGAGCGACCAACATCGGAACGCTCATGCAGTTTCTAAGTTTGCGTTTCATGATATGCCTTTTGTTAAAATAGCACATTTAGTCTTTGGTGGATCATAACCAGGGAAATATGAAGTCGCCTAGGGCTAATTTCCAATGCCAAAACAGCTTCTCAAATCGCATATTTGGCGAAAGTTGCCAATTCTGGCAACACTGCTTCTGTATCGAAATGAAATTTACATAATTGTTGTTGCGATCGCTCCCATGCAAAGAGAATAAATATAAAAAGAGATTTCATGGATGTGTTTAAAGTTTAGAAAATAAACGTTTTTCGTTGTTTTCCAAAAATATGAAAAAGGCACTTGGCCGGTAACTGGACGCCTCAATTTGCGGTATGAGATAACAAATGAAATATATACTATGTCCATATTTAATGATAATCTATAGGCCCATAAGTTAGAAACAAATCCAGTATTTCATAAAAAGTCGAAACATATCGATGTACGCTACCATTTTTGTAGAGAAAATGTCTCAAATAATATTGATAAATTAGAGTGTGTGGCAATTTCAGAATTGCCTGCAGATTTGCTGACTATAGGCTTATGTTCTGTAAAGCATTATATGGTGTTGAAAATAATTGGTCTCTCCAACATGGAATTTGAGATTTATTTTGTTAAGAGAGGGTGTTAAATAATATAACAAATTAATATGTCTAATTATGTATTTATTACAGCCGGTATCTGGGTTACGAAGTTATAACAGCAATAGCGACATCTATTTTATAAGTATTAATGAATCGTAACAGTGACATCTATCTCATAAAGAATGTAAATATGAAACGAAATAAAACGCTGTCTGACGGCGGATAATCGCAAGGTGTATTTTTCGCACGCATAAAGGAGGCTTGATTTCATTTAATGATTTATTTTTCTACTTTTTCTCCTTCATATTGGAAATTAAGGGTGTAAAATGGTATTTCTTTTCTTTTTGACTTTAAATTCATCGCTGAAAAAAGATATGGCACGGCTGGTTGTAGGGCTACGCAAGTTTTACCAAATACAGTGAAACCTCTTGAAGTCGAACCTCGATAAGTCAAAAACCTCCCAAACTCGAAAAAATGTTGTGTTCCCTTCCCGTCAAGCTCCAAAACCTCCAATGCTCGAAATCTGACCCCTCTATAAGTTGAAATAATTAGTGAGTCCTTACAAGTAAATTTAGAACATTTTTCCCTCAATAATTCGAAATAATATATTTGACCTCTGCTTCTCGAACATAGATAGCAATGTTTGATTTTACAACTCGATTATTTGAAACGAATTACCTCTATAGCGCGAAGAAAATAAGATACTGACTTTAAGAACATGCCGACAATGAACATCATTGTATCTTAGAAATCAATGTAAAAGCCTACTTATATGTACTATAAACCAATTCTATGAAATGACAGAGGATTCTATGAACACGAGATTTCATTTGAAATTTAGCTAAGTTACTTTATTGATGTCGATTGAAAAATTATCAGAAGTAGTTTGGTCCTACTGAAATACACACCGATTAACACCATAAGGCGAGGATAGATTCGAATACTTCCAGAAATTTTATAGAACAAAGCAGCAACTCGGAAGAAAAAAAAGTCGAAAGCTCTATAACTCGAATTTTTCGGCATCTCCCTTCAAGTTCGACTTATAGAGGTTCTACTGTATTATAAGGAATGATAGCACAAGAATGTAGTGCTTAAATTGCTGCAGTCAAATTAGCGAAAGTCGTTAAGTTTTGGCTTTGCTAAGCAGCAGCAGCAATGAAATATATATTAAAGAACTTTGCTCCGAGATTTGTCGGTAATTGGAATGTACCGTAGGCCTTAGAATCAGGGGAAATGCGGTTTTGGCTTATGTTGCGCATTGCGTTTTTAACAATGACTTCAAATTCCCTCTGCTCTGCCATTTTGTAATTTATTAGGATTTTCTATTTTCTATTTATTTAAATTCATATAGAAGTTTTTGGAATAAAAAAGAATAAAACTACTTACTATTTAAATTGAAAATTTTAAAAAGGCCTTTCGTTAATTATTCAATAAAATCAATATTAAATTTAATTAGAAAAAAGACAAAAAACTCTGTTGAGAATAATTTTTATTTTACATTGAAGCTGTATTTCAGAAAATTCATTTTTATTGCTACCAAGCAACCAGCAAATCCAGAAGCAGGATTTTTATTTTGACTTCTCAAAAATAACAAATTTGCAACCGATCCCGTGTCGTTTGCGTTAATGTTGTTGGTGTTTTTCTTTAGAAAAATTGTTTGTATTTGTTGTAGCTTACACCCGACACCGCTATTTGTATTGTTGTTGGTTTTTGGTTGGCAATTATTGTATATTATTCCTCTTGTTTGCTTGTATGTGTTTCACGTTATGCTATTTGTTTCAACCAGAATATTTTCTAAGAGGAATTTTAATCTAACGAAAGTATGTATATATTGTGATATTTTCTTGTTTTATTTACTTGAAAGAAATCATAAAAACAATTTAATACATAAGAAATTAAATTACAATATCACTAGAACTGATTCGGGGTGTAAAAAAAACACGAAAATCAAATTTTTAAAGACGAAAAAATGTAACTTTCTTTCAAACTAACAAAGAAACTAAATCAATATGACAAAATACACTGCCACTATCGTGGTGTCATTTTAATTTGGGCTTAAGTCCTTGCAAATTCAAAAATATTTTTGTTGGGGGCTTAAGCACCATTGATCCCTTGTACTCGATGCATTTTTCATTTCAAACTGAAAAATAAAAATGATATTCATGTTGTTTGATTTGCTGAGCGCCTGCTTCAAACAAAAATCCATTTGTCTTGCAGTTTGAATTGAAATTATTTTACAATAAAATATTCTTCAATTTCTATATTTTTCTAGAGGATCATGACAATAACAATAAAGGCTTTATTAATTTGTCTTATGAAAATTTGACAACTAAAGTTGGCTTTGGACTTGTGTATAATTTCAAAATGAACTGTTGCTGCGAAAATCAGGCAGTCGCAGTCTAAGCAGAAGCAAAAAATGGTCGTTGACAAACTGCAAACCACCTCGGAAATGTGACAGTTATGTACACTAAATTCCCATTTTGTACATAATTTCGCAATCTGTTTCCGTGGCACGTACTGTTTTTACATTTTATTTATTTGGCACTTTTTCAACATTTATGCTTTTTGATCGTTTGCAACACCAAGTTCATCTCGTTCAACCAGAAAATGTTTAAGGCAAACCATTAATAAAACCAGTATAGCATCAATGAACGAAAATATGATTCCGTTTGAAAATTTAATTGGATTTGCTTCCGATAATGCTTCTACTATGATACGAAAAAACGTGATGTAGTAGCATTTTTAAAGCGAGAAATGCCTTACATTTTTCACATTGGATGTATTTGTCATGCAGTTGATTTAATAATCAATGCTGCTTTTGAAATTATTTTAAAAATTGCAAATTGCAAAGAGAATTTTATGAGCTCCATGGTATTTTTGAAGTGCCAGTACACAAACTATTTAGGCTATGCGACACAAGATTGCTTTCATTCGAATCCGTTACGAAAATAATTACTGAGCAGTTGACTATTTCGAAATTGGAATCAAAACTTCGACAGGTAAACGTTTGAGAATCTGAAATTAAAACTATTAAATACAACATATTGAACATAGGGATCTGAAGAAATATTTTTAAGGATTGATTTAGGTGATAAGAATTTATGTATTTTACGGGGATAGGATTTCAAAGTAATTCAGTCTGGTGAAGAAATTAATTATTTTTATCTAGTTGTTCAATATAAGCATTGAATATTAGACTTACCTTACATGTTAAGACAAAGAAGCAGCCATTCGTGGCTATTTTTCTACTTCTTTATTCAAACTCTTTCATCTTACTTTGCAGAGCTTTACCTTCAGTAGTTTAGTGCAGAAACAACAAAAAAATTACAAGCGCAAAATGCATTAATTGTTAGAGAATAACTCTAACAATTCGTCTCTTAAAGACGTTTTCAACGATATAACTTTGTATGGGGTTTTTTAAATCGTAACTCAAACTACAATATAAAACGTGCAACCTCTTTTGTCACGCTCCAACGTATTTGTTTAAAAAATCAAACACCGTCTACTACTATGCTAAATGCTGATTGTAATAATATTAGTTCTGAATTTTTGGTGGCAATAGGTTGTTTTGGAACTAATGTAAACATGGGAGTTCGCAACGGTTTAGTAAGAAAAATAGAGTTGGCTTTTAATCGACCTATACAGTGGATAGTATGTTTGATACATTGTAATGAGTTACCTCTAAGGCATTTGTTTGAGTATTTTGATGGTAAAACAACTGGGCCAAATAATTTCTCAGGAGATATAGGCAAAAAACTTGAAAACTTTGAGAATTTACCTGTGGTCAATTTTCGTATACAGGAGATCGTAACAATTTGAGCACTGACCAACAATATCTGCACGACATCTTTTTATGCATTCTTGATGGTAACTGTAGGAGAAATGTAGAGCGTCGAAATCCAGAAAAAATCAATCATGCACGGTGGATCACATTAGCTAATAGATTATTGCGACTGTATATCGCAACGAAGAAACCGTCGAATGCTCTGGAAGCTATAGCAATTTTTATTATGAAAGTGTACGTTCCATCGTGGTTCAACATAAAACAAAACTACTCAGTAATTCACGGCGCAAAAAATTTCCATTTCATTTTAAAAGTTCAGGGTACTTGAGTAGCGAACTATTAAACGAAATTAATCCAGTTTTATCAAGAAACTCGTATTTTGCTCATCCAGAGAATTTATTACTTTCAATGATCTTTGATGAAAGAAAAGAAATTAGGGTTTCAGCTCTGAATTATATTATAAAAGCTCGAAGTGAACAAAATGGACTTCGGCAATTCGTTCAACCGAATTTAAAATTCAATGCTAAAAACTACACCGAATTAGTAAATTTTAATGATATACGTATCACAGAACCTCCTTTCTTGTCAAATCATAGCGAGCAACAGTTAAAAGATCTTGTGGAAAACGAGGATATGATTGGAGAAGATATTTTTCAAATACCATGCCACACTCAAGCTGTTGAACGTTGCATCAAATTAGTATAAGAGCTACTCAGCGAGGCAAGCAAATTCAGATTGTAATACCAAAAAACAACATCAGTCATTTTCATTTTAATTTAAATGTTTAAATTTAATTTTAAAAATTGATAATAATATAACTTATTTAACAATACAAATACCCTCAACATTTTTCAATAAAGTTTAAATACAAGCTATGAACTTGTGCATTTAATTTATTTGAATGCCTTCACAGCTTACTTCAATTAAATGTTCTCACTGAATTTCACATAGCTCGCTCAAAAAGCAATATTTTGGAGCGTGACAAAAAAAGTTGCACGTTTTATATTGTAGTTTGAGTTACTATTGAAAAAACCCCATACAAAGTTGTATCGTTGAAAACGTCTTCGTCTTAATAGCTGCAAAATTACGCAGCGTACAGACATACGAAAAGGCGAAAAAAACAAAAATCTTCTAAAATTACAACGTTTTTCAACCTTCCTATGACTATATCTTTGCTTCTGAGGCACCTAGAGGGCCTTCTGTTATTATGTAGAACACGCCCTAAAAATTTCAGCCAAATCGGTAACTCCTGCGCCGAAAAATTTTAAAACGACTTTATTCTGACGCATAACTATATTGTTTACGCGAAATTCAAACTTTGAGCTTCATGCGGTAACTGAAGATATCATTTGTACGCGCCTACCTCGCGGCTTTTCTCTTTTTTATGTAATACTAACGATCTATTGCTATTACAAGGCGATCGGCTTCAAAAGTGTTTTTTTGCTCCGCTCTGATATATATGTACTTACATAAGTACATCTTTTCGCTTTAAAGCAAGTAAACAATTTAATATTAATTTTTTTCTCACCTCTGCCATCATTAATAATCAGCAACAAAGTATTTTCTATCGGGTTTATTTTGTCGTGCACTACGCACCCGCACTCTTAAAAAAGCTACAGTTTTTCTTTACTGCACTTCAACATTCACTATTTCATGAACTTTTCAAAGTTTCATGAATTCTGAATACATATGAAAGTGTCTTCACGCACATTATTATTCATAAGACTCGAGCTGCTTAGACGTCACTCAATGTTGTTCTCTGCTCCATATAGAAATTGCCCATAGTAAATTCGAATATGTCTACAAGATTGTATGAACACCAGACCAAATGCCAAGACACAAGATTCTTAAGCTTTATATTTTTTAAAATATTTTTTTCACAGAAGAGCGAAAGAAAAACGACTGAAAAAGGATGCTGGACGCACACGTTGGAGTCAGTACTTCCGATCTATCAAGGGCAGTTGTTCTCCGCGAACAGATAAGTTCCTTGACAAAGATGAATTAAAGGTTGACTATGATAGCTTTAGTCATCATGGTAAGTAATGTCATATTAAAACAGATCAACTCCACACGCACTAATATTTTTTACTTAAGACTTAAGTAACGATAGTTACAGCACTGTCAATTTGGGTTTAGATGAAGGAGCCTCGCCACATAGTGTTCGGGCATCGTATCTACAGAGTAGTTCCAGTCCGCCTCCATACCCTTCCAATCGTTCACCACCTCCAGTCGTCCAGGGCCATTCATTTAGTTCATATCCAGACAATATTGTATATACAAACATAGGTAATAATTCATTTATTTTAAATTGTTTTTTGCTTCTATTAATGATTCAAATTGACCTCCTTAAGGTCATTCTACGAATTCCACTATCCAGGTGCTAAGATCGCAACGTTTGCATGGAAGCGGAGTTTCAGATCTAAGCAACAACTCCAGCCCAGCCCAAGGCTATCCCGACTTTCCGCCTAGTCCGGATTCTTGGTTAGGAGACTCGGCGAATGCATCAAATCCTAACTCAACGGTTACTCCAGGTGTAAATTACTGATACTCAAGTATCTTGTTAAAGTGTTTTCAAATTCAAGCCGAAAAATGTGTGGCAACTGGTAGCGAATTCGAGCACACAAATATAGTGGGTGATAAAAATTTATGACAGAAATTATGAACATTCATGAATTTTTTATAGTTTCCTTATTTTAAGTAGTATAAATCAAAAAAATTGTTAATTTTTTTTTATCTGTAACGTTCGATACATTTGTAAATATGTCAATAGAATTTAAAAAAAAATTAATTAATGCGTTATTTTCGCCCGGTCAAAACAAACAATATTGTAGACCTGGCGTGCTCTGCCCGTTTTAATCTTCTATATATTAATACGTGAACATCGATTTTTATCGTACACTTCTTTAGTATTTATTAAGGAGAGAGAAATATTAAACTTTTATCATTGGAAAGGTACTGTTTTAGAGATGTGCACAGATAATGTGTACTATGTTTCGTTAAGGCGGATGAAATAAAGAGAACACACGCGGATGATTCCCCTATACAAAACGCTTTAACCAATGAAATGAAAGCATTTTGATCGCGTTCATGGCTGCATGAGGTACGTTTTTTGGATTGTTACTATATAAAAATGAAAAAATTAAAACTTTATCCAAATATGTGTATTAAAAGGCACAAAACTCAAAACGCATTATGTTGGGTAGCTCATAATCTACATACATATATATAAATAGGCAGTGGCAAAACGGTTCCATCCCATTTTAACTGCCATAAGCAAACACAATTGTTTGATATTTTTTGTTGAAAAGGCTGTGCAAATAGTAGGCGGAACTACGCCTCTAACAAGAAAATATGTTTCCATGGCCACACTAATGGATCAATTTTGATGAAATTTGGTATGGAGACAGACTAAACTCTAAGGGAGGGTACTTAAGACTCTGTAATCTTTGTAAGGGCGTGACACTGCCCTTAATGGAAAAAACAGTGCTACGGCTGAGCTGCTACACCGATTTTGATGAAGATTGGTACAGAAATAGATGCAACCCAAAGGATACGTACTTGTTTTTATATAGACGGTGCCACTCCCCCAACAGGAAAAAATGCTTTCGCACCTAAGCTAATGGACCGATTTTGATGAAATTTAATATAAAGCTAGATTGAACCCTAGGGATAATGATAGGGGTAGGGATGACATTTAATCAGGTAAGATGGTACTGATCTGTTTTGTATTCTCTCTATCATGGTTGAATTTAAACCAGTGGGCGAACTTGAACCACTTTTTCGAGCATATGGGGCCGTATGTCGGCAATGACGCCACGATTGTTGGCTTCCAAGTCCCCTAACGTTTCTGGTTTGTTGGCGTAGACGAGCGACTTCACATATCCCCAAAGAAAATAATCCAATGGTGTCAAATCACACGATCTTGGTGGCCAATTGCAAGGTCCATTCAGCGAAATTATGCGCTCATCGAATGTTTCCTTCAATAAATCGATTGTGACGTGCGCTGTGTGGCATGTAGCGCCGTCTTGTTGGAACCACAACTCATCCACATTCATGCCATCCAATTCGGGAACAAAATAGTCGGTTATCATGGCTCTATACCGGTCTCCAGCATTATTTCGGAAGAAGTATGGCCCAATGACTCCACCAGCCCATAGAGCACACCAAACAGTCAGTTTTTGTGGATGTAATGGCGTCTCAAGGGTCTCATGTGGATTCTCTTCACTCCAAATGCGGCAATTTTGCTTGTTGACGTAGCCATTCAACCAAAAATGAGCCTCATCACTGAACAAAATTTTGCGATGAAAATCAGCATCGAGATCAATCTCATTTTCGGCCCATACACCAAAATCACGACGCATTGCATGGTCTCGCGGCTTTAATTCTTGCACAAGCTGGATCTTGTAAGGTCGCAAGCCAAGATCTTTGCGCAAAATCTTCCATAAAGTTGATGGACAAAGCTCCAATTGCTGTGCACGGTGGCGAATCGATTCATTCGGGTCCTCTTCAACATTTTGCTCTACAGCGGCAATTGTTTCTTCGGTGCGCACTGTTCGACGTCTCTGCGGATGCGTATTATCACATAGAGTAAACGTAGTGCGAAAACGATCCATGGTTAACCGAATTAATTGCTCTGATGGACGATTATGTCGACCATAAAATGGACGGAGCTTGCGGTAAACTTCGCGAACTGAACCATTATTTTCGAAATAAATTTGCACGATTTGCAAGCGTTGTTCTTTTGTCAACCTGTTCATGATGAGATGGCAAACCAAACTGAACATAAATGACATTAGAGTTGCCAGATTTGACCATAAAATGCCAGTTTTATCTCTATTCAAAAAACAAACCTCTAAAAAAAACACCCTTTATTTTAAATAGCAGATTCACAAAAATCACTTGTTCGAATCACATGGAATTTACATCATTTATCTTTTATATTAAGAGAAATAAATAAATAATAAAAAATAATAAAATAGCTTATGCTATAAAACTTTTATTTAGGGTGCATACTTGGGTAGGCATTCATACAAAAGTATTTTCAAATAGAATTTTCACGAAGATTTCATAATTGTTTTTTATATGCTTTTTATGGTCTATGGAAGGTTTTTGCAAAGTTCCGTTTAGAAAAATGGGAATGACACGTCCTCCAAAATCAAATTGATCATGTCTCATCAACCACTGGACGCAGATGAATGGGACTTGAAATAAATGCTACGGGCAAGAGTAAGTTTCAAAATTAAAAATTGCCGACACAACACCTCCCATTTGCGAATAAAACAGCATTTTGTATATATCAGCAAATATTTCATGCAGATGATTGAGAATTGGTACGTACAAAAGACAAAGACTACAAATTAAAATCATCGCCTCACCTGCCAGTTACTGTTATTTTGTCACTGTAAGGGCATAACAACGTCTGCCAAGCCTGCTATATGTACGAGTATGAAAAAGAGTAGAGACAGAACTTAGATTCACTGGAATAATGGGCTGTTTGGCTTTTACATTCCATCGCATGCGTTCATGCAAAATCGCGCCACCTACCGGAAAGGGCAGGACAACATCTACCGGGAAAGCTAGTATAATAGTGTCATTCAATTTAAAAGTGGAAAAACTTCATATTTTTAAAAACAATATTTTTTTTTTCATAGTGGTTTCACACTTAGTCATATCTTTTATTATAAAAGTGAAATATCTACATTTAACAAAAAAAACGAAAACTTAAAATAATATTTTGGAATTTTTTTTCATGATGTTTTGTAATGTTTATGGAATAATTTTCCAAGAATTGTTTTATTTATTAATATAAAGTACTATCATGTTTTTGGTAAATTACAATATTTATTTATTGCGCTATCTTACACAATAGCTTTTTTAATAATTTTACATAAAATAAAAAAATTACATTTCAGTATTATTACAATTACTTTACAAAAATAAGTTAACACATTCGGAAATCAATTTTCATCCATAATTTCAACAACTCTTGCACCATCATCACTGCCAGCGTTATTGCCGATTCCTAAAACTGATACGATTGGTTTATGGTAGCTAAAGTAGGATACGAAAAGTTTTGATTCGAATTTATTTAAATATCTTGTAAAGACCACATCAATAGTAGTTTTGTATTTTGTTGTGCTAAGATTGCGATCATTTGACATGCTCAAAAGTAGATATGAGAATATTGGTTTCAAAGGTGAAGTCAAATTTAGTTCAAAGTAATGCCCGCACACAAAAAGCGAGAGTTTTTTACAAACACCCTTTTGGGCTCGATATCAAATATTTAGTTTTAACAATAAAAAATGGAGAGCCTTTCAAAAAATATTCATTGCATCTATTGAAAAAAAATGCATCACATCTTCCAAAAATATGAATCCAAAATAAAAGTTTCCATACAACAATAACATATGTAACACGAAGTTGTTTTTCCCTTGCTCTTTCTCATCAAATATCAAGATCGATGATGGGCACAAGTTCTTCTGCAAGTTCTAGCAAGAGCGTAATTGAGAGTAATTGAGTGTACCGAGATCGCCTTGTGTGTACGTCAGGGGTCGGCACGCATAGCATATTTGTGCGATCAAATATTAAACATTTTCTTATGCTCTTTCATTCAGTTGTCAAAAAGCCATTGACAAATCAACATCAAGTGCTGTTGTAGTTCTTTTCGCTTGTTATGCACGTAGAGAATTTCTTATACAGTCATGGAACATGAAGCGAAATTGAATAAACGCCAAATATTTGAAAAATATTTTTTGATAAGTAACTGTAACAAAATTGTTGATCTAAATAATGTGTGCTATCCCAATTGAATGAATTTTTGATGTAGCAATTTGAAATTGCATGAATTTAGTCTTGCAGTTAATCAGTGCAATGCTTGAAAGAGTTGAAAAAAAAAGGGAATCTTTCCACGCTTATACCTCCGCTTCTGGTCAACGGATTTTGGATCCAATAATTTTCCGCAACTCTGCTGGATGAGCACTTCAATTTGATATAGCATTTGTTGCTGTAGCTGTTCTAGATCGCGTCAACTAAGCCTTACCTTCGAGGAATAAATATATAGATTATTATTCGGTGACGGCGACGGTGACGGTAGCGAGTTTATACTTTTTTTCTCAACCGCGAATGCTTTCTTATGGAAGTGCACAACGTACCATAAGAAGTTTTCACTTCAATAATTGCACTAAAATCCCATCGATGGTATTTCTTGTTTACTCATGCTCATACGTTTCCCTAGTAGCATCAGGGGAAGATATGAAGGAAAAAATCTAGCTTACAAAACAGTGATGTATTTAAAATAGCTGTGGTTTAAGTACAATATATCTATATATATATAAAGTTGATTTTAAAATATCATGCAAAAACAAGACATAAACTGATGATAAAGAGACCGCATGTCTCTTATGTTTTAATACTCGTACTGTAGCCATATATATAAGTCACTTGAAAAACATGACGTCTCAAGTTTTTAGAGACACATGGGATAGGGCACATTGTTCTCCATTTTTTGTTGCTTTTCCGAAACAATTGTGAGTAATGTATGTTTCGCCTTTGACTGATAATATTATATATGACAGGTATGAAGCCTTGTAAGTAGCACGGAGAACTATGAATCACTGAGACATGGACTCGAGACTGACTTTGCAAATTTTGTAAATCGTAAGTTAATTTGTACTTAAAAATTTAATAATAAAATACAATTAAAATAATAAAGTTCTACAATTTGCATAATAAATAAAACAAATAAAGTCAATAAAATCTCTAAGACCGGAAATCCTAAAATCTTTTTTTAATGTTTTCAAGGTCTTAGGTGCTCAGAAAGTCTCTTGAAAAATAACAAAGATAACTACTTGTATTTAAAATGCCTGTTGAAGAAGCTATAAGACCGATTTTTGTTACTAGGGTTACTGTTACATACTCGTTATAAGAGTTGAATTATTTCAAATTCAATTTCAAGGAGATAATTCAATATTATAATGAACGACAAATCCTTACATACTGTAGCGAAATTTGGTTTATGCCAGAAAGTTCTCGAACACCATCCAGCGGCAAATTGCTTTTTTTGTACTAAAAATGAAAAACTGAATGTCGCTGCAGTATGCCAGAAAATTCTCGAACACCATCTAGCAGCCAAGTGTGGTTTCTGTACTAAAAACGATAATCCAAATGGCGCTGCAGTACGACATTATCAAAGTCGACAACCTATAAAAATAATGAACGTCGATAAACGCCATCTAGAAGGTACTAGAAAAGACATTCTGGATAGTGGTGGATCGTTCAAGAAAGTAGTGACTTTAGTATAAAAGTATGTCATCGGAGCTGTCGAGACACAGTTGGTCTTAAGTAATAGAGTGACACAGTTGATTTTAAGCAATAAAGTGAAACGGTTGACTATACAGTGCCAGATTAATATTAGAGTTTGAATATCGATAAACAAAGGAAATAAACAATTGTACCGTGTAGAAACTAATGCTTTTGATTTAAATAAACCATTTAATAATTAAATAAAGTTTGTGTTTTTGATTGCTACACAATCCAGTGATCGAACTCAGAAAAGTGTAAAAGCGACAGGAAATTTCGTAACAATACATTTATTGATTAAATTCGTTTGCGACTGTTGAAAAAGCATAAGTTGGTTTTCAATCCATTTTCTTGTTGCATGCGTACACTTTATGAAAATTGTATTCCTTTTGCTTTTCAAACTTCGAATTTGAAATAAGTCGGTGCTTGATTTAATCCCTAATATTTTTAGATTTATTTAAGCACGATTATTCGCTACTTACTCTTCGAACAAAACTTTTTTACGAGAGCGAAAACAGGAAGTTAAAGTAAGAAAAAGGAATGTCAAAATTATAAACAGCTGATTACTTGTGTTGCCTTATGAATAGAATATAATTGTGCTAACATATGTTTACAATATAATTACAATTTCATTACAAATATTTTTTTTTACTTTACTGTGAAACATAAGCTTACTCGAATCGGAATATATTCTCGCTACAAGTGCAAATCATTGGAATATATTTTCAAACGTTCAAAATAGTGTTTTTAAATTTAATTCAATGTTTGAGGCCCCATAAATCATAATTTTTCATATTATAAAACATCTTAACAGAGCAAATAACCGCTTAGTTGATGATCAACTCGAAGAATTAATACGAATAAAATATTGCAGTTTTGATATTGATAATATTTTGGAAAAACATAGTGGTACTACTAGTGCTTTCTAAATAAAGCATTTAAAAATATTACAAATCTATTTGATTTTTTTGAAAAACCATTATAACTTAAACTTAGAAAAGCTTAAAAACATTTAATTACCAAAAATTCTGAAAATATAAAAATTTTGAACATTTTCGAAAAGTTTAAAGCTTTGAAAGTTCTTTAATCTACCAAATAACATTTTCAGTGTAAACTCACTCATACATTGTGCCAATATTGATTTGCCTACCACTGATTTGAAGTGTAACAAAATGTACCACATCTTAATTGCTCAGTTTGAATTTTTCGCAGCTTATTTCCTATTTACGGTAATACATTTTTTCGCCGCTCACATGTAGCCCAGTCAAAATAGACATTTAGATCTGCAATAATTCGCATAGAGCTGAAAATTGGTACACGTCTTAAATAAATTATTAGAAATGAAATATCGAAAGTCCTCATCGATCCTACTTCTACAAAATTTGTATTCAAGGTCAAAGGTCAAACATCGTTTTCTTGCATTTTTCTCTCCAGCGGTAAGTGTTACCGGAAAAATTGATTGAAAGAAGTTGTAGATCATGCAATTGTCTACAAAAATTGTTAAAAACTATATTTTTTCGTACGAATGACCATTCTTAAGACATTGCGATTTCAAAAGTTTTCAAAGATACATTTGATACATTTTCTTAAAGTGTTGTCCCTAGTAGGTGTTCAATTCGATCTATTGTGGTGAAGGACTAGGCAGCATTATATTGATTGGGAAAATGGAACTAATGGTAATGGTCAAACAACCGTTTGATAGAACATTCGAGCACGACTGGCCTTGACAATTAATTCCTACTGGCAACCTACAGCAACTCTTCTTGCAATTAAAAAAAATATTTTTTGGCTCTGAACTTATATCTGGGCGATTTTCATCTAACTGTTACTTTTATATGCCCTGGTGATTCTAGCAACCTATTCATATTTTTTTTAAATGATTGACTCCCTCGCTTCGATATTTTGTTTTTCTTAAATCCATAATTAATTTAAGCACAAATAGTAGATTGCCTTACTCTCACACTGGCAATGGACCATAAATGTCCGTACCGTGGCATGTCCCCAACATGAGATTGCCAAACATTTTCTTCAGCCTCGACCCTCAGTTAATTAAAAAAAAATTAAGTCGACAAATTTATATTAGCTACATTATCAGAGCTACATTAGCTAAAAAAAAACTTGAAGTTAAACCGCATTTCCAAATAAGTAACTGAAGTTAAAACTTTGTCGCCGAGTTTTTGAAAAATATCTTTACTCGTATTTTTATATTGGTACCGCCGAAATATGGAAAATAGTTTATTAGTTATGCCTCATTTATTATAAAGCATTCGAGGCCCTATGTTTCAATTGCAAACAAAAATCTCATCACTAACTAGGTGGAATGTAATCGAGCAATGAATCTGATAAAATAGTATGTTTCAAAAAAATGTGTGCGTACCATGGTACTCGATATCTTTAACAAAATACTATTTTTTACTGGTGTACAAATATGAAACCGGTAATGACATCTAGCGGTCGATAGCCGTATATGTATGAGCTTCCGAACCGCACCAAATGTCTTAATTGTTCATTCTGTCATCTGTCAACAATATTCAGTTCACAATTTGTCAAGTTTCATACAACAACGCATTTTTTCCGCTCGTAAAGATGTCGAATTTTGTGCCTGAAAACTCTCATTTGCGGGAAGCATTGATTTTCTGTTTCCATTTGAAGAAAAACGCTTCTGAATCGCATCGAATGCTTGCTGAAGCTTATGGCGAGCATGCTCTTGGTCGTACACAGTGCAATGAGTGGTTCAATAAATTTAAAAGTGGTGATTTTGATGTGATAAATGAGGAGCGCGGCCGGCCACCGAAAAAGTTTGAAGACTCCGAATTGCAAACATTATTGGACGAAGATGATGGTCAAACGCAACAACAGCTCGCTGAACAACTTAATGTGACACAACAAACCGTTTCCTTGCGTTTGAAGGCCATGGGAAAGATTTTAAAGGTCGGTAGATGGGTGCCACATGAACTGACCGACAGGCAGCAAGAAAACCGAAAAACCAGTTGTGAATTGCTGCTCGCCAGGCAAAACAGAAAAGGTTTTCTCCATCGAAACATCACTGACGATGAAAAGTGGATTTATTTCAACAATCCCAAACGAAAAAAATCATATTTGAGCCCCGGCCAACGACCCAAATCAACGCCAAGACCAAATCGCTTCGGCCGAAAGGCATTGCTGTGTATTTTCTGGGATCAGCGTGGTGTTATTTCGTATGAGCTGCTAAAACAAGGTGAAACAGTTACTGGTTCACGTTACCATCAACAATTGACCGCTTTGAACCGTGCTATACGTCAGAAGAGGCCCGGATTTCAACTTCGCCATGCCAAAATTGTATTCGAAGATGACAACGCATCGCCACATCGAGCAGCGGTCAATAAAAACTTGGTAGAATCGTACAACTGGGAGCCCCTGCCCCACCCGCCGTACTCACCGGAGCTGGCGCCATCTATTTGTTTTCATCGATGGGACACGCACTCAACGATTCGCACTTCAATTCTTACGAGGAAGTGCAAAAATGGCTCGATGAATGGATAGCCTCAAAAAACAAAGAATTTTTTTGGCGAGGAATCCATAAATTGCCTGAAAGATGGAAAAGATGTGTAGCTAGCGAGGGGAATTACTTTGAAGATTAAATTTGGAACTATTTTCGCAAAATGAACGTGTTTTTTTGAATAAAAAATTACCGGTTTCATATTTGTACACCGTAATCAAATATTACATTTTCGACTGCAGTTTGTTAACGTCCCCTTAAATTGTTTCTGAAATTGTATTAGGTGTAAGCAGTTTTTTTTGAGTAAAATAAAGTATGGAAGTGCCCGTACCGTGGCAGGAGTGATGTGTTCGAACCGTGGCAGAAAATTACACACATATAGTGTCCACCGGGAATGTTTTGCCACCATTTTGGTAAATATTAGATTTGACAGATCATATTTGGCAGCCGTTGAGTAAATTTACTATGGAAAAATATTAGATAAGATAACGTGTTTTAGTAAAAACATGTTATGCGAACGGTATCTAACTTTTCATTGTCGTTATATCTGAAGAGGTAAGTGCAAACAAACTTGAGCAATTCAAAAAAAATATTCGAGATTATAGAAAGAAACTGACTTCATTTTAGTCCAACATTTGGAGAGAGCATTTAGTTGCAAATAGGTAAGTTGTTTTTTTTTATTGCGAAATATTTATGAGATAAAAGTGACACATGAATGATTTTGAATTAGTAAAACACTTTCCAAGAAACTTGTAACCTAACCTAAAAGATACAAAGACAACAACGCAAAATGCGAGAGGCTACTAAAGAGTCGTTAGCTAAGGATTAGCGCAATTAGAAAGTTGAAATTGATTGAATAATAAGAAACACATTAGCAGAGAGAAAAATGAGATGTAAAATCAAGGAAAATCCAGCACTTCATGAAGCTTGCTGTCGAAATGAAAGAGAAAGGGATTCTGAAAGGAAAAATCTGGAGAATCGAAAATGAACAGTCAGCGAACGAAAAGAGAGGAAAGAATTTTCCGAAAAAAAGACAAATTGAGGAAGAGAAATTCTAGATTGTAAGAAAATCAACATCGAGGACGAACAATTTCAAAGAGTGAGTTCGAAACAAGCTATATTTGGTCAAACAAAAACGAACAATAATGAGAGAAAACTACAAAGGGAGATTAGTAAACTTACAAAATTAAATAAAAATCTTGAGGAATCATACAATTAATTGAAAAAACGATTGCAACGTTTGCAGAAACCGAATGAGGAAGTAACTACTCCCAAATCGACTGTTACAAAATTTCTCAATCGACGAATTGTGTTGCAAGATACAAAGAAACGAGGTCTTCGTTCAACAATTAAAAGCATCATATAACGACAACAGCAGTGACAAAGTTAAACAAATTTTGGGAAGAGTTCTTAGCGGGAAGTGATTCAAAATGTCGCAATATAATATTTGCTAGCCAATGATTCATTCAAGATTAAATCAAATAATTTTATGAAGAAAACAGTCAGATCGATCCTTCGACAAAAAGCTTGCAAAAACTTTAATGGTCAACAAATCACAAAGCGGCTTATGAATACTAATATTCGAAATAACATTCTAAATACAATGCAACGCATCGAACCGAAAGTATCAGAAAGGGACTTTTGCACTTATTTTACTCATGAAAATTTCATTTTGGTTCATGAAAATACTTTAGAAAAAGTAATGTCCAGTGTTGTTGAAAGATCTCTCCAGAATATGTGTTGAATGCAAAGACAGAGAAATATTATTCATATATGACCCAGAACAACTCAACAAGAAAATGTCTTACAAGAAATGGAACACGTTTTCAGAAAACCGTGTGAATGAAAAAACGAAGAAACTTATTTCTGTGAAGATAACGGGTGAGAAAATTATCACTTGCAACGTAAAAGAAGCCACAAAGTTGTTCAAAGCAGGCTTCGTTAAGTTTATGGCTCATGAATCTGGAAAAGTGTATCAAAAAGTAATTCTTGAAAAAAAAAATTGCAAATGTGTTATACGAAAAGCTTATTGTACTCGTAGATTTCAGTGAAAACCATTCATGTAAGTATGGAACGGAACTTCACTCTGTGCGAGCATAACCCAGAGCATTCTTCATACAGAGATGCTTTACCCTTCAGGCCATTCTCAAGGATTTGCCACCTTGTCAGGGTCACTGAGACACGATCCTGCAGCAATCATAGCTCATATGAAAACAATATCGACTTTTATTTGCCGCGACGCACAGTGGCGAATTTAAAATTTACGGTAAAAAATTAATAAATTCCAAACTGTTTATGCAATTTACATAAGACTTTGCGGTAATTTCAACTGATGTTTAAGGATGCTGGAGTGAAAGAGGAGGTGATTTGGTTAAAGGCCTCACATCCTTTTTTAAGTAGAAAAACTTCTTATAGTAATATTTAGCTATAGTTACATGCCATAATCGTAAAATTTTAAAAATAAGGTTCTTGTACTGTTCTCAGTCTTTATAGAAAAATTTAACTCAGTTCCGTTTGGTAACATTTTGATATTCAGTTTCGGAAAGTGTAAAAGGGAAAACATTTTTTTAACCACATCTCCAAACAATTTTAATGTCATACAATTACAATATAGTAGTTCAAACTTTGCTCCGAGCTTAAGTGAATGTCCATGGAAAGAAGTAAATGTTATGAACAGCTTTTTTGATTCAAATTCAATAATGAACAAATTAAATAATTAACGAATTGAAAAAAAAAGCCCGAATTCAAATGCTTAACATGTACTTAAGTATGTATAGTGAATTAAAGAAGGAAAGTGATAAGGCTTAATTAACGACTTTTGATATTAACATATAGTTATCATCTGATTTATTCTGTAAGAATAATAGAAAATATAAAATATACAAATTCCTAGCAAAAAATTACAATTTCCTAAAATATTTCTTCATGTCTTCTTTTTTAATGTCATTTCAAGATTCTGGATCAAAATCCTTTCAATATAAGATGAGAAGAATACGCAAGCATGTGATAAAAGAGTCTGAATAATATTATATTTTCTTGATTAATTTCTATTAAAGCGTCACTATAAATTTTAATGTCTTTATTTCTTACTTCTTGCGCTTCTTCGCATTAGCAATTAATTGGTAAAGTTTTTTAAATTTCATTGTATCAATATCAAGTTCGCTTAAAATTTCTTGGAGTGCTACATAAAATTTGGAAATTAATTCATTACCAATGCAGTTACCAGAAGTTCCCAAATTTGAAAATATCTTGTAACATATCCATTGATAGAATCGCCAAAGTCTGGCTTGGGCTTATCAATTAGTAATGACATTTTGTTTTTGAACTCCGTTTGAATTCTTTTATTATGACACCTGCATTTCGTCAGTTTATCACCGTGTCTTAACTTCACCATCACATAAACAACATTCTAGTCAAAATAGTTGAGTAAATTATTGGTATTGGGGTTATACTTGTCAATAACGTTTTACAATTCCGCAAGAGTAGTGCGTTTGAAGCCAACAATTACATGGGACTGCATTTCCTCCAGATCCTACAGTTTCATGAATAACTGTCCTATTTTTACGGTAGTAAAATAAAATTTTTTAAAAAAAAAACTTATGCGATATGAAAAAAATCATTTTTTTTCAAGATTCGCAATTATATATTTCTCTTACTAAATTTTTCATACAGTCAAATATGTCTTCTTAAAGATTCCAAAATATTAAATAATAAATAAAATTTAAAAGTTTTTTCAATTTTTTATAATTATTCTCGGTTTACCGCAAAGATAACAAGCCAAATGAATTGTTGTAGCGCATTAAATTATCCTTAAACATATTTTGAAAACTTTGTGTAATCATTAGTTTGAATATGAAGTCCTTCATTTAAAAATTTACAGAAGTATTATGCATTTACCGACATAAAAAAATGTAAAAATTCAAAAAGGTCAACTTTGAAGCCCCTTAACTCTGCATCGGCTTGTGCTAGAAACATAATATTTGCGATGCATGTGTGTCATATCCTTGACTCTCAGCCGAAGTATAGTTTTTATAAAATTTCTCAAATTTCTCATTTTGACTTTTGGCATGTTTTTTGTATGGAGCCAACCCACAATGCGACGGCCAGCGGTGAAAATAATTAATTTTGTGAGCGATGGACCAACGATTCAATACCAGAATCGCAAGATGTTTAACCTCGACACGCAATATATACCTCGATGTTATACCCAACTATCCTCGGTTTTTCATAATTTCACCGAAGAGGGACATGGAAAAAGCCCAGCACATGACATTGGTGGTAGTTTAAAAAAACTAGCGGGTGAACAAGTTAAATACGGACGTCGACAAGAGGAGATATCAAGGCTATTGATGCTGAACTTTCACTATAAATCGACACATTTGATGACACCATGAAGGTACATCAATATTCTGGGTCTAAAAGCAATCTTTTTCAACTCGTTAAGTTTATTTATAGTAAATTAATATATTTATGCTGCTAAAACCAAGTCATCCGTATCAAAAATTTTTAAGATGCTAAGTCCGAGCACCACCAGAGCAGAACACAATGCAAGGACAAAAAATACGGCAAGTACGAGAAATTTAAGGTATTTTATATCCTTTAGATGAAGAAAAAATCATATAAACGCTACTCTATTTACTAATAATTGTTTTTTTTTTATCTATTCCAGGACTCAGAAAAGTAACCAGCGAGATTGAAAGCAGCTCCAGATTGAGTCTTAAAAAAATATTGATAAATATTATTTATGTAGGTATGTGAAATGATATTTGGACTGAGATTAATTAATTTTTTATAAATTCATCGACAAAATCAATGAAGAACTGGATGATTTTCTTGTAAACAATTTATGTGAGTTTTAATTATTTGCTCCCGAAAAGTAATGTAAGGATATTAGACATATTTCAAAAGGAAAACATAAGTTTTTTAGTGAAAAACCTTTAAATGTCCATACCGTGGCAACTATGTCCGTACCGTGGCAACGAATTTTTTCATAGAGATATACTTGTAGATTCACTTTATAGGCATACTTTTGTAAGAAATACAAGGAAGCGTCAAAAAAATTAGAAAAATTGTAGGAATTTTTTCCCAATATTTCGATTGTGAAAAGTATCAGTTATATGAAAACCGCCCATCTATTAATTTCTAATCCCATACTTCTGGGTACAGTGCATTGCCTAGCCGTTGTTGTAAAGCACAATATGATGTTGGAGGATGTAATGAACAATTTTTGAATTTGGTACCGAATGTGTTAAGTCAAAATTTTTGCAAATTTAGCAGAGCCATTAACCATTAGGTTATGCTTAACGAAACTTTCGAGTATATTTAAAACAGAAAGTTCAGCCCTGAATTTATTCTTAAAGTACGCAACTTCACTAGAAGAATTTATTCTTCCTTTTCCGTTGATCTTTCGATGTAATAAGTTGTGTTGGCTGATTAAAAAAAAAATAAGCAACAATAATCTGGTAAGTTTTTACACATCAGAAAAAATTTCACTTCTGTAAATCTTTAATTTTAATTGTTAAAATGCTTAACGCAATATTTTTTTTTATAACCAACTAAGTCGCGAATTTAATTTAAATGCAATTCTTGGGTTTTCCCGACATTTTTCTTTCAATAGATTTATTTCTCCGTTTTTCTAAAACGTGCAAAATTAAGTCACCATATTATCCAAAAATAAAGCTGAATGCAATTGTTGCTAAAAAAACAGCACACGCTTGACTCAAGGGAAAAGATAATTAAAATTTTGTCTTATGTACATATTGGGTACAGCATCGGTAGTGAGATACTGTTGAGAAGTACAGGTCACTTTTCATTTTTCTCGTAGAAAAAAAAGACATATTTAAAGGTAAAATGCTCTGACAGTTTGCAGGAATTTTGAAAAAGAAAATATAATTCGGTTTCTAATTTTACAGAATTTGTTACTTAAAAATTTGACTAAAATATTTGCCATCATATTTTACACACATCACATTTTTCCGGCGGTAAAAATTGCATCACCCTATTGGACAAAGCAACATACGTAGCTTCATCGTATTTCCTCCGAGTGCTTTCGCAAAATTCGTCTTAGTGACACAGCAACAGCATGTGGGATTTGACACCAACGATTAGTTAAGCAGATCAGAAAGGTGAAACGGTAACCCATGCTGGAGTTTGTCGAGCGGGATCAACAAGATCGTGCGGTATATAATTTCTTTTTTTTTTTTGCTTGAAATCGTTGATATTGTTAAAAGATCATAGGAAATACGTGAAATTTATTTCTTTAAGAAAACCGCCTCAAAATTGCATAAAAATCGGGAAAAGAAAAAAAAAAAAAATCTTAATACGAGAAAGAAAAAAAAACATAATTTACTGTGAAAAAGTGTTGTTCTTTGTTTTATTTGTTGATCTTGCAAAAACAGCGAACAAGAGAAAACAAATAAATAAAATTCTAGAAACTGTGTAAATTGCTGTAACTGTGTAAAACTAAAATTTCGTAAAATTTGTTTTAAAAAAACCTTAATATAATAGAAAATTTCGCTTTAAAGTAGACAAACATAAGTTAATACTTAAATTACTCATATCTACCCTTTGGTAAATGTTAAAAAAGGTGTACAAAAACAAAGAAAAAGAAAGGTACAGCGAGCACAAAAAAAGGTGAATAAATCGATTGGACAGCAAGTATGCATACGCGGTTATCAAAATGAATTTAAATATAATTATGCATATAATAATTTCATATGTATATACAAAATTAAATGCACAAATGTCTAAAAAAATAAGTTTTGATTAAAAATTTTAAAAGAAGTTCTAAACTAAATTCACTAATGCACTGTCTGTCCTATCGATTAAAATTCATGCTGGTAGTAGTAAATTGATTGTATAATTGTTTCAGTGCTTGCACACTAATAATACTCTCAATTAAATATTAAGGAATTAAATAAGGTTTACATCGCAACATTTTGTTAGCAACATTTCAGCAGAGATATCTATGAAGGCCTTCATCGATGGACTGTACTGCGCTTCAAAGTGAGTTGTTTTAATTTAATTATTTCTATATTTAAAATATGCATATAAAATAGTTTCATACACATTTGCTACATATGTACATACGTATATATTAATTTTGTTTTATTATCATTGCCTAACTAAAAAAATCAGAGAGTGAAAGAGCGAAAGTCAAAGAATGCAAAAATTACAACAACAATAAACATAAGCCAGATAATGCAAGTGCCTTTTCTTGAAATTTAGAATTGGAGACTTTTGCTTATTGCTTGATTTGTTGTGATTGGTCTATCGGAGTTATGTAGCGAACCTTTTTTAAGCTTGCGATTTCTTTGCTTTTATGAAATTTAGTTTTTTTTTAACGATGATTTCATTAATTTATGCGGGATATTCTCTATTATAAATATTTACTAAATAATATTAAAATGCAACTTTTCATATGTATTAGGATTTGAAAGAATATTGTTCTTGATACTTAATTTAATTAACGAATATTAAAAACTACTATTTAAGTAAATATTAAATGAACGAAATTTGAGTTGATTTGATTTTGAAAATTATACTGTAGAAGTATAACTAAATTAATATTAGTTTGAAAACTAAGATTTGTTTAAAACTCAAACACTATATATTTTTGTTATATGTAAATAAATAATTTAAAAGTTATGCGGAATTAAAATATTATTTTGCTTAAGGTGATGTAGAGAACAGGGACAGATATTAGCTATAGGGGTCTTATAAGAATCAGCATAGCGTAAGACCGCAGGTAGGGAGGGTATAGAGTGCTGTATTTTCATGTGATCTTGAAAATACCTGAGATAAGGATTGATACCTGCATTTTTTATTTTTATGATTTCTCATACAGAACCATGAAGGGGTTTTGTTTATACGCATGGTTTTCTTGGCCCACATTATAGTAAATTTAGTTTTGACGGAGTCTATAATAAAAAATTTTGTAGTGAAGGTCCTCTGGTAGGAAGGAGTAGTTAATTACCCACCCCAACGACGAAAGCTAGCATCATCAATGGCTCCCGCCCCCGACTATTTGGCCTTATGAACATCTCGCCAGCTGCGTGTGCATTGTATACGTTGATGAAAACCAACCATGAATATCTGGTTCGGTCTTTAAACATTTTTAAACCTACACACACTACAAGGAAGACAAGGTAACTGTACTTTTTATTTGTTCCATGTATTTTTTACATATCTTAAATACCTACATTTGTCTATAGAACCAATTTTTTTGGAGCTCCATATAAAGCAAGAAGAATTCGAATTTAATTTGAGAGGATGTTGTGTGGAGAAGTGTTGCTTTACCCGCTGATGTGGTGTCGCAGCCAGTTATTGAATATAAAATAAAACATGAGCTTGCTATTTCGGATATCTAGTTAAACTTTGCGATGAGTATATTTTTGTTCGTACTTCAGCTTTTCCGCGTTTAAAAAAAAATAATCTTATCATTTATATCAGCATTGTAAGGACCCGGCTCTCTGGCTGTCGTGTGGTCCTGAACAATAATTTACGTTACGTATTCTTTCAAATTTGTTGGCTTTTACTTCTTAATTCTTAAATTGGTTCAGTTTTTGGTCTTAGCTTATTTGTTACGCTGAAAGAATAGCTGCTGCTGCAGCGGGAATGGAACTTTGCTGGACAGTATTGTGGTGGTGGCTAAAGGTATTACTTCGATGAAACTTGTGTGGGTAAAACGGTTCGCTGCTTCTGTGGTGATGACGCAGGATTTGCCGCTGTAAATCGTTGCTGGGGCAAAACTGCCCGTTGGTGTCGTGGTGGTGGCGAAGGTGGCACACCAGTGTTGGAGGTTAGATATGGATTAGGAAAAGGAGGATTTCTCTATTTCGTCATCGCGAAGATATGACGCACCAGAAAAATTTACTCGTTTTCATTATTCCTTGTCCAAAGGTTAAAACTGTGAAAGATACAACACAGTAAAAAAACTATTAAGGATTTGGAAAATAGGGAGGAATTCCCTATTGTGTCACTCCGAAGGTATAACACATTAGAAGTCTTCTCCATTCCATCACCAGAAGTTAAAACTCCGAAAGACATGACGAAATAACAGAAAACTATTGAGGGTTAGGACATTATAAAGATTAGGAAATTGTACATTGAACTTGCAGTCATTTCGCAAAGACCAATATGATCGTAAAATTTTTACTTAATTGATCAATGCTTTTTATTCAACAAGCATGACAAAGATAACAAATGAAACAATTTAACCTGGTAATTGGTGACATATGTTTCGGCTATTACCACATATATACACATTCTCATATGTATATACATAGCCCGACATGACCTTGAGGTGTAAAATGTGCGCTTATCTATTTCAATCCACACACAATGTTCCATTTTTTGTTATCTATATACTTGTCACTTTCTAATTCTTAATATAATAAATTATCAGTCGCTAAAACTAATATTCTTAAACATAAGGAGAACACGCCAATTTTCAATAAATATATGGCTGGCAATGCCACAATTTCGAAAAATAAATCATAGCACGACTTAACCAATGGCTTAACGGCTATCAAAACAAGCGAGAAAGTGCCAAGTATATAGATAACAAAAAATGCAACATTCTGTGTGGATTGAAATAGATAAGCGCACATAGTACACCTCAAGGTCATGTCCCTAACAGCTCAAGTGTTAAGAGCGACCGTCAAAAATAACATTGCAATTCAAGAACGGTCAGGGGTTCGATCCCATGTACAACATTAACCAAAAACTGGTCTGATGAGGCTATGTATATACATATGAGAATGTGTATATATGTGGTAATAGCCGAAACATATGTCACCAATTACCAGGTTAAATTGACAAGATGTGCATTTTAGATATGAAGTAAAGTTGTGTCTTATTGAACAAAGAAGATAAATATTGTAAGTCTGTTAAGAAAAATACATTTTATTTATTTAGAAGTATGATAATCTAAACAGCAACTTTTAGCGAATGAGAAGCATAAATGTAGGTTTGACAAATGCACTCTGTTTGAAATTTTTTGCGAAGTTTGCATTTTGGGGAACAGTTTCTTTGCTGAGCAACACAGGGAAATTACTAAAATCGTCATACCGCATTTCAGCTACTAAATGTTTTGCTTTGTGGCCAGGTCGAGTAGTGTGACCACTGGCACTAGCCTATTCTTCTGGTACCAGCGCAGTCGATGGACGTCCAACAGGCTGCTAATGTTTATAAGCTACAAGCACATTTCTAGTTCACTTCCTAAATTCAGGTATCTGCAATTAAAATAACGCCGGTGAATGGAATTTTACACATTTTATCAGAAGCTCTAAATAAATTATTGCATCGTTCCAAATTTGTTAAGAACGAAATGAATTTTTTAAATTCTACTGAAGGACATTAAAAAACATATGAACGCATTGCAATTTGCGACTTTCCAGAAAATTACTTATCTTTCATTCCAAAAGCAATCAATTATTCCAGCGCACCCCACTGGAATAATGATCAGACAACCTTTCATCCAACTGTAATTTATTTTAAAAACTAGCTGATCCGACAGTTGTTGTTCTGCCAATTAATGCAAGAGTTTTATATACATAGACATAATAGATAGAATATTGTTTAGAACATTCGACAGCTCAGTGGAAATAAAAACACTTTGTCCAAAAAACCACATTTAGTCACACAAAAATTAAGAAACGCGTTCATCGCAACGCTTGGTGATGAACAATATTTTTTGTCTTCTCGTTCGGAGAGAGAATGAACAGCCACCGATGGTTTACCTACTCTCGAGCACGCTACGCACAATGGGCCATGGGAAAACATGGCATCAGAACATCCTCGCTTTTGAACTTTCCTATGATTGCACAATGTCTGTCACCTTCTTAACAGCGAATCTTGTCCCATTACATAGTTTCGTTTGGTTTAGATTGCTCAACGTGATTATCACCGAGCCGACCTTTAGCTGCAAATTGTGCGGTGGCATTCCTGGCAAATCCAATGAATTCAGAAATTCAATTGAATAATAAATGGTTTCATCTGGATCGGTAATTAAATCGATCGACTTAAATGAATACAATTGAACAGCGATTTGACTTTGAATTTATGTGTTCAAATCGTCTGCGTCCTTGTTTTTCGCTGACAAAATAGCTCGTTTGCTCAATCAAACATGGTTTTTATAATTTGCACCAATATTCGGAAACACTTTCAAGATTAGTTCTCTTTCGACGCTGTGAATTGTTGTTATTCTTCAATCAATCCTAAGAAAGTTTCCACCTTCAAATCAAAATTCCCGCCATAACTATGGAAAATGATGATGCGCACTATGATTTTTGAAATATCTTCGACATAATGATAATGTTCCACTCAAAGCAGATTTAT